>BSBM01000493.1:24315000-24820000 GCA_027924585.1 Larix kaempferi | reverse complement strand
AGCACACACATGTTGAACACACTCCCTTGCACAACCAAATTGTGAACCAAGGGTCATAACAAACCGGTGACGAGACTCGTACTTCCTTTCCGACTCCCTTTCCTAGTCATCAAGCATACAACGAAGAACTCCTGTATGTTTCCATGTGGATGAAAGTTCATTTTCGGGACTTGAAGATAAGTTTCCCAAATGCACTATTGATTTCCATTGTAACAAGGTAATCAAAGAATTTTTTGAATCCAAAACCGATGGAGCAAAATTTCAACTGTTTCTAGCTTTGTTAAAATCACATTGTCTAGATCATGTTAGGAGAATTTTGGGCATAAAGGTAGTTAGAAGTTTAGAAGTCAACAATCATGTCGTTAGAAATCTACAGTCTGCATTTAATTTGATTGGAAAATTTTCTCGTACAAAATATTTTAATGCGGCCCGTCGTGTATTGTCAAAATCTATTGTAGACAAATCCACAAGGAAACATCGCCTGCTATCACACACACGTAAAATATTTAAATTATATAGAAAGACTCTTCAAAAGTATTCTGTTATTAGAGAAAAACTTGAGACCCCAAGCCAAAAGGATTGTTGGTCCTTTGTTGGTAGGTTACCTTGTTCAGACATGAAGCTTATTGATGTTGTTAAAGAACTAGTACAAAATTTTTGGCATAATAACACTAGACTATCATCGAATCAAAGAGATGTGTTAAAGTTGAGAAAAGGTGTTAAGGGGTGTGAACCCCATGTCAAGCACTTCCTTGACACGACACAAACAGAACTTTATGAGGGGTTCAAGAATGAGCATGTGACACAATTGAACTTGGGCCAAAGGTCCTTTGAAAAATGCAAACACTGGTATGTTAGAATTTGCATTGATCACAACACATGTTCCTGTAGATACCATGTAGAATTTGAGTACTATTATGATACATATAGACATATATTTTGTGATTTGCATACTAACACTATGTAGGACTGCCCATCATTACAACCACCAAATGCATCCAGAGAATTTATACATAGCATAATGTGTCCAATACCTGGAGACAAAAATATTATAAAAGATCATGTTTATATGGGACACGTTCCAGGTGCAATGGATTTGCATTATTGAGTCGTTGTATCCATGAAACCGAGGAGCACGAATTTGAAAGGATGTCAGTAGAAATGGAGAATTTCAACTACATAACATATCAAGTAGATAGTGTGAAGGAAAGACAAAAAATTGCATTGGTGAGGTCACAGGTAATCTAAGTTTGCATACTTTCATAGTGTACATGTTGAATTTGTACATATATATTCAGATTGAAAATGTCACATTTTATTAATGCCCTTGGTTTTGTGGCACCAGGTACAAATTTTTGATTTCATGAAGGAATTCTACCAAAAGACCGAGCAGTATGTACAACATGTCCATGTAGCAAGATGGCAGGATGAACAGTACAGACAGTGTAGGGAAACCTTTCCCAATGGCACAATATTGTCAGTTGTGGCCTTTGTTGAAAACTACACCCTACAACCACAGAATGAGATTCAAATTCAATACTACCATTCAGACCAATTTGATATAATGGTCCATATCACGTATAGGAATGCACCAGAGAGTAGCAATGACATGAGGATAATATTGAAATAGACCAACTTCTACATCAGTGACGAAAGGTGCCATGAACTGCATTATGTGCACCATTGCTTCAGAAGTTTCTATGATCAGCTGAAGGAGAGGGGTATACAGATGGATCAGCATTGGATATGGTTAGATGGTTGTGCACGCCAGTTCAAAAATGCACGTGTATTCCAATGGTTGAGTATTTTGCACAAGACTTATGATGTGCTTCATATATGGAACTATTTTGAGACCGGGAATGGAAAGGGATAGCATGATGGGGTTGAAGCATGTCTCAAAACTGCACTACGAAGGGAGGAGATGATGTGTATCACAAACCCTCATATTCGGGATGTAAAATCTATAATTCTATGGTGCTCTGCAAAAATGTCAGATCGAACCACGTAGAAACACATACCAACAGGTAGAGGACATGTTGTCAAAAATTTCTAGCATGTGATTGATATAGATCGATCGCATTCTTATAGTTGTAGTATTGTGCAAGGAACCTGTGGATTTCATTCAGTTCGAAGCTCAAACAACACCTTATTTGAAATATGGACATCGAAACTTGCTTTCTATTGTGGGCCTTGCAGTAGTTGTGAGTGGGATGAGTGTGAATCAATGGATTGGGTTAATGGATGGGATCATGTATCACTTGTAGTGGACCCACATGCAGTTGTTGAAACAATCCAGTTAGAGGAAGGCCAGTCCTCTATTACGAATGAATATGATCATATATCTGATCTTTTACATCCAGGTAAACATTTATACATGCATATTCTAGTTCCGTCCTTGTTTTTGTAATTATCCAAGTTATCAAACCACTACTTGTTGGAATATGACCGTAAAATGCATTTTTGCACGACACATCTATGTAGTTGTTGCCCCGACAGATAGTGCAATTGGGACAAATTATTGTATGACATGATGCATCTAGGGGAAGCAAACCTTCCTCGTATCATTAACCGATAGTGAAGGCATTACCTTTTTTACTGGCTCAATGGTTGTTGAGGGGTAATATCTTACAGTAGATGGAAAGGGACCAAAGAGCACTGGCTACACATACACAGATTATAGACCAGGTTCACGGGTGTATCACTTTATGCACTTGTTCGTTGGTACAAACATCCAACTACAAACAATTTCAATGAAGACATCAAACAAGGTACGCTACTTACTACCTCATGCAGAGCACAAGAGGTTGTTAGAGACGATAAAAAACAGAGAGGACCTAGAAGGCCTAATTGATTGAGGTACACAGTATAACCATGTGATTGTTTATTCATGCATGACTAATGTTTTTCATGTTAGATATTTCATTTGACATCGTTATCTTCTATCATTTATTTGATTTTTGAGTTAGGATTATGTTACTATTACAATACATTGATGTTTTACACCAACCACTCCAATTCAAGTTTCCATTCGTTTAGGAAAACTTCACATAGACAAATATTTACATACACACTTGCATAAAGAAAACCATACAAATATTAGTATAAAATAACACACAACATCATCTTTAGAAACACAATTACACACCTAAAAATAACTTTCAACTATTTTGAATTTTGAATTATGCATTAGGATCTAAAGGCACCTTTTAGGGACGATTATTCATGAATTATGCCCTGAAGCATTACAAATGACCCATCAAATTGATCATTGGTCCTGTTAGCACCTGAATTATATTAAGCATTAGGAGGGGGTTTAGACCCATACAAATGGCCAAGGGAAAAGCCCCACTCTTAGCCTACGTGGCCCAAAGATTAGAATTTCAAGGGTCTGTATAGTAGCCCTGTTCCATGGTAAGAAATATCCTGAGGAAGGCTAAGGTTTCAATGATGATCATAGGATTAAAAGAAAGGGAGGTGCTTGCTCAATATAATAGCACCCGTGGATGGTGTGGATCTAAAAGTGATGTAGATCTAGGGTCATGATCCTCTCTCGCCAAAGGAGTTGGTGGTCAATTAAGCACAAGCTAGATGTTAACCGGTGGGCAAGTCGAAGATTGATCAATGGTAGAGGATGCAAATCAACGGCCGAAAATAGTTCGCGTATTTGACATGTGTGGAGAAATTAAATTTTCATATTTGTGAAATTTTGGTAGAAGGATGCAAGTTCGGACGACCTAGATTTGACGAAGCTCAGATCTACGGCTAAGATTTAGTTCGCGAAATGAACTTGTGTAGGAGATCAACAATCTAAAAATCTGTGAACATTGGTAGGGTTCGCGCCATTCAACGGTCCAGATGCAGACATGGTTAAGATCAACAACATTGGTTTTATCATGGGAATGGGAGATGGAATGCATCTCCACTACCAACAAATGATTGCCAATAGAACGATTGCCACCTCTGTGTTGTCATCTACCTCTCTCGCTTATCCTGAAAGCCTGGTTAGGTACGTTTCATGTCAGCTATGACCTCGGGCATCATTCATACTCATTTGGAAGATCCGGTCAGACCATCATGGAAAGGATGATTATGCGTGGCTGCTGTCATTTTCAAAGGTGTTAGAAGCAGAGGTCCCTGCGTCTGATGTTCACGATCAATGCATGAGAAAGGTGTTGACCCCAACAGCTTTGGTATCTTTTAGTTAGGATCCATCCATGGAGAGGGAACAGGGAACTGAAGTGGTCTTCATTCCAGAGCAAGCATGGTCTGAGGAGGAGGAGAGGCACGTCCCTTCATCTCCTTTAGTTTTGGACCATGTAGAGGAGAGCTCGGCAAGTGAGCCCGCGGAGCAGGAAAGCTGACATGTGTGCAAGAAGGTTCAATGTCGAAAGAAGAAGAGGGAAGCCTGAGAAGAGGATCAGGACACCCACAAAGACATGGAGATTCTCAAAGATTTCATCCTCCCCGCTGAGGAAGTGAAACCTCCTCCTCCACCAGAATAAGCACAGGTGGAATATTCCTTGAAGATAAAGGACTTCTTCGATCAACATGGCCAAGTGAAGGCTCAGGAGTGAGGTGGCAGCCTGTTTGTGGTGTTTTGTTTTCCACATTGTATCAATCTGTTTTGGGTTTGGCATATATGTAATATTTTCTATTTTTGAAGCCAATTGGGGCTGTTGTGGACCAAAATTCCTGCAAAGGACCCATTGTCAAGTTAGTTATAACCTTTCTGTTAGTAGTCCTTTTCATTTTGTTATTTGTTGTTAAAGGTGATGAATTAGGCCATGCAGGTGTCTCCTGGTTATAGTTGTTTCCTGTTGGACAATTCGAGGCTAAGAGCCTGTAAATATATGTGTAATAGAAGTAGAATGGGTTGGAAAATCAATGGGTTGCGGCCTGGGAGAACTAAGCTCTGTTTTTTAAACATTATCCTTAATAGACTTGTAGTGTTTGAAGCCGGTGTTTAACAGAGATTCATGTGTCATTTAGCTTACAGTCTGTTTTTTCTTCTTCTCATGTGAATGTGCTTCCTGTTATTTACTTCCATTATGTTTTCTTTTTCATATCTAGAATCAATGTATAATAGTGCAAAATTCTTGGTTGCAAGCTCTGGCTATTGTTTCAGGTATTCACTAAACATTTCCTCTAAAGATGGCATCAAATTCATCTCGGTTAGCTGCTCATGCTAATGGATTGTTCATTTCTTCTTCTTTTATCACTAGACAACAACATTCTGACTAGAAGCAGGTGCCTATCTTGCCTCTATTTTGATTTTCCATGCAACAACACTATTATTTAACTTATGTGTTATGTTTTGACTCCATTTCCCAATTTTTTCTCTCATGGTTTTCTCACCAAACCCTTAAACATTGTCACATCAGAAATATGACCTTCTGAGTATGTTTTGATTGAATAACTTGAGTAGGAATACTGTGTGTTTCTCATTGATTATTTTTAGTCTTTTATAGATCTGAGAGAGATCCCTCTCTGATTGCACTGGGTTAGAAGCGTAATCTAAAGTGGTTTAGTGGTTACCCTGAGCTGGCCTTATCCAACAACCTAGAGGGTTATTTTGGGTGCTAACATTTTGGCGCCGCTGCTGGGAACAAGAGTCATATCATCCCTGGGAGAACGACAAAGTTTTAGACTCTCGATTCGTTGATGGTGAACAACAGTCAGGCATCGAGAAGGTTGTATATCTTTCACTTGGCGACTCCTTTGGGTAAGTTTCATTATGAAGGCAAATCCACTAGGGATATTGTTGGCTCCATGCTAGAATTAAGATGTTGAAAGACTCATGGCGACTCCCGTGGGGACGAACTAAGTTATATTAGACATGGAAGGAGCAAGATCCAGCTATCTCGGTATGAACTATCTTAAAGAGGCCTTGTTCCTTTGTTTTGGTTTCCTTTTACCTATGTGTATTTATATAAGGAAATTTTTGATTCGTAGAAGAGCTCTAATTCATGAGAGAGTTTCATTTTTGTATCCTTCACTAGATCTTGCATATGTACATTTTTCTTTCATTCCTAGATCTGCGCATATTCTTTCTTTCAAACCATGGAAGATCCCTAATCATCCCTGCAAATCTTATGAGAGCAAGGCTGAATACATTCCTCCTATACATACTCATCTACCTTCTCGACCTCAGCAGAGATATAGCCCTTTGAAGCTACCGCATGTCCTTCATCAATATCCTTTCAAATACCACAAATAACTCCCTATTTTTTATGGAGAAGAGGGCAGCCTCACAGCTGAAAGACATGTTCAAGGTTTTGAACATTTTCTGGACCTTTTTTGAGATAGAGCATGATGATGTTTGTATGAGGGTTTTTGCCCAATCCTTCCAAGGAGATGTGAAGAGATGGTTCAAGCACTTGCAGTATGAAGCCATTCATACATGGGAGGAGTTTTCTGATGTCTTTTTAGATTTTTGGGGTAGACGAAGATCATTACACCAAGTGCTTTCAGAATTATATTCCATGGGAAGTCGAGAAGGTGAAGCCCTGTCTAGTTTCAATAGGAGGTTTGCAAGCTTTTGTTACAACATGCCAAAGGAGAGGAAGTCTGAAATGTCTTTTCTCTTGTTGGAGAGGAATTCTTCCACCTTGCTATAGATGTTCATTGATGTGTTTGAGTTTGATGATAATCTCAGAATGTCTGGAAAGGTCTTAGAGCAAGATATTGAGGGGGGAAGGTAAAGGAGACCAAAGATGGGAGAAAGACATGAACCAAAAAAGTATGATCCGCATTCCCATCCTTATCATGATGAATTGAGAAATGGTCATCCCATCCATGTACAATGAGAGGAGAGCACTAATTTGTTTTATATGGAATGCAATCTACATGTTGAAGTTCCTGCTGGGAAAAGTTTAAACAGGATTTAAATCCTCCGATATATGATGAGTATGAAGATGAATACCGGGGGGAAGTCCCTAAACAACCAATAGAAGATTCTGCATATTTTGAGATAGTTAGTGAAGAAATCCTAAGATTCTTGCATGAGGAAGCATGCCCTCATCAAAAAGATAGAGAAGAAGCTAGTTGTCAATATACTCATGGAAGCTTACTGCAGGCAAAGGTTTTTTCCTTAGCTGAAGGTGAAGTAGATTGTGATATCCATGAAGAATTCCCTAAATCTGACACATACATTCAGCAAGCCGATCAATAATAGGAATGCTGCGGGAAGACCAAGACAGTCATTCCAGTTTTTCTCCATATCATTCATGACTAAAGCCCTTATTTCAAGAAGTTCTTCCTCTAGATCCATTTGAAAGTCAGGGAGGGATATTTTTTGAAGCACCATAGCATAATTAGATTTTTAACCCAGGGATTCTAGACATCCCAGGAGGTGATGTTATAGGAAACTCATGTTTTTAAATAACCTCTCATGTTACAGAGCTGTAGTCTCAACAGAGGGATGTACTTTATTCTGATGGTTTAAATCCTATGAGGTTGTGTAGGGGTTTTAGCACATATGTTTTTGAGTTCCCACTTAAATCTTTCCATGGGCATCGAATCCCTATACCTTATGTGAGTAACAAAGAAGATGATCATGAAACTTGGAGTCCTTTCAAAGGAAAATTGACCAAGCTACAGGAAAATTTACAGTTTGATAAGATGCCAAGGAAGTTGCAACAGGGGCAGCCTTGTCCTATCAGAAGGAGGGCAGGAAAAATTGGAGGATACCAAGTTTTATATGACCCAATAGATGAGTACATGGAAAGATTATTTAGTTGGGGTAGGAGGTTTTGTTTTTTCCAGAAAGATCACACCTATCATCAATACTTTTCGCCATTATGTTCTTATCCTCTGATTTTAGTTAAGCATGATGTGGAAGTTTTCTTGTTAGGTCAGCTGCTAGATTGGTTGCATTGGCATTTTTACATCACTTGATATGACAGCCTTTTCAGCACCATAGGGTAGAGTAGTTTTGTGCATAACTAAGTTCGGCATCCCGATCACTTTTCAACATTTCAGCTGCAGTAGTGTTTTGCAGTCTTCATTTCAGTTTCAGTTTCAGTTTATGTTTTCAATAAAGAGTTGTAGGTGGCTAATTTTGTGATGAAGAGTGGCCCAATGGAGCAGGAACTGGGTCTACGAGGTTCTTTGCTACCTCACAGGGAGGATAGCATCCCCAATAGGATCCAGATGCTAGCACCTGAATCGTACTAAGAATTAGGAGGGGGTTTAGACCCATAAAAATAGCCAAGGGGAAAGCCCCGCTCTTAGCCTACATGGCCCAAAGATCAGAAGTTCAAGGGTCTGCGTAGTAGCCCTAGTCCATGGTAAGAAATATACGGAGAAAGGCTAAGGTTTCAATGATGATCACAGGCTTAAAAGAAAGGGAGGTGCCCACTGCATATAATAGCACCCGTGGACGACGTGGATCTAAAAGTGATGGAGATCTACGGTCATGAGCCTCTCCCACCAAAGGTGTTGGTGGTCGCTAAGCGCAAGCTAGATGTTAGCCGGCGGGTAGGTTGAAGATTGATCGACAGTAGAGGATGCAGATCAACGACCGAGAAATAGTTCGCGTATTTGACATGTGCGTAGAAATACAATTTTCATATTTGCGAACTTTTCATAGAAGGATGCAAGTTTGGATGTTAGGAACCCATGTCAACCCTTCTATTTACTTTGTTAGTATATTGTTGTCGGACACATATGCTTTGTATGTCGTCTCGTAGTATTTGTTGATCCATAGTTTGTATTATTGTTGTTGGACACATATGCTTTGTAAGTCATCCCGTAGTAATTGTTGATCCATATTTTGTATTGGCCCATGGTTTGTATTGACACATGGTACTGACCCATGGTATTGGCGCCTAGACTTATGTTGTTGCAGTAACACCCCTCCCCAAAATTTTTGTACATGTTGGGGCCCCTCCTGTATTTTTTGTAGAAAGTTTGCCCGAAGAGCCATACCAGCCGTCAGCTCTGTTTTCAACATAAAATCTTACTTCCCCACTGAGCACTTTGCCATCAATCCTCCCGTGTTTTCCCCAAAGAGCCCAAGAAGAACTCAGTTTTTCCCAACGTTTGGAATGATTTGGACTATCTCCCCGACTTCAAAGACAAATGTCCAATCTTTCTGAAAGAAGGACTGAAATTTTCTTTGTCAAAATCTGCGGAAGCCATTGAAAATTAGTTCCCGAAACGCCGGAAGCTTTCACTCAAGCCTTCCGCAACCACGGAAAGGTTCCGGTTTTTCTCCCGAAGTTGCGGGACTCATTCACCTTAAGTCTCCCAAAAAGACTTGGTTTCCCTTCCGATTAGAAAATGCGGGAACAAAGGGACTTAGAGAACTATTAGTTTCAACCGCCCGAAACGGCGGGGGAATTCAGTGAACCCTTCCGCAATGGCGGGGGAATTCAGTGAACCCTTCCGAAACAGCAGAAGCCGCTGTGTTATCTCCCCGAAAAGAGACTCCGATTATCGCCATGGGTTTCGGAGACCACTGGTATAGCCTCGCCGAAACGGCGGAGTGATTCAAGTCTGTCTCCCGAAACGGCGGAAGCCGTTCACATTTGCTTGCCGAAATAACACGAAGAGATTCATGAACTTCTTCCGGAATTGTAAAAGAACTTACAAAGAACTTTTCAGGATAAGCCGAGGAAACTTCGCGGAAACTTTTAAAGATCCTGTTCCGAAACAGCGGAAGTCGCTGAAGAATCGCTTCCGAAACGGCGGAAGCCACCCGGATAAGTCCCCCGGAGGAATTCACGATTACCTTCCGAAACTATGAAAAGACTTAGAATTTTTCAAAGAACTGTCGCGGAGGCCTTCAGCCTTTGCTCCCGAAACGGCGGAAGCCATCCTCATAGACCGCATGCCTAAGCCTTCTACGGAACGGTTCAAGTTCCGAAAATAAAAATATAAAAAAAAAAAAAAAAAAAAAAAAAAAAAAAAAAAAAAACGCTCCGAAACAGCGGAAGCCATCCGCATAAGTCCCGCGGAAGAATTCACGATTTCCTTCCGAAGATATGAAAGAAATTAGAATTTTTCGGAGAACTTCAGCAGAAGCCTTCAGCCTTTTGCTCCCGAAACCGCGGAAGCCTTCGGACTACCCTCCCGAAACGGCGGAACCAAACCACTTAAACCGCTCGAAAAAAGGACTTCGAAACGATCCCGGGAAACTGCGCGGAAGAGTATAAGTTCTCCTTCCGAAACGGTGGAAGCCATTCACAAAATCTTTCCGAAACTAACGGAGTTTTCTCCAAACCCTCCCGAAAATCAACGAAACTTCGAATTTTTTGGTTCGCGGAAGCTTTCGAAAAAGCCTTCCGAAAAACATCGGGAGCATTCACTATATCGTTTCGAAAGGGCGGAAGCCTTGGCGTTACCCATCCGCTACGCGGCGGTCTTTCGCGGAAGGCTTCGATTTTCCTTTCCGTAGTAAGCCCTGAAACGTCGGAAGCTTTCATCGAACCCTTCCGCAACGGCGGATATGATTCGCAAACTGGCCCCGCGAATGACGGTTGCACGAAAACCGAGATCGTTTGACATGACCGCTATGCACGGTGAATTTAAACCTCGTTTTAACCGCGCCACCTACCGAATTGAATGCTCACACGTGCCTTTTTTTTATATATAATGCGGTAGGGGCTTGACCCAATACACCATAGTTTTTTGAATTCACCAACGACGTGCGACGCCGTGCAAATCGCTCCAGCTCACCTAGCTCGTCCGTGCTCGCGGCCACCTCGCTCAAGCGATCCCCACGGTGCTAGGTAGGATTCTGACATGGGATTTCGCCATTGGGTTGTCTTTGGTAGGAAAACATTGGGTTTTAGTGGGATTGTGACGGGCAACACACCCGTCAAGGGCTATGTTTTGCCCGTCAGATACAGTGAACAGAGTTTTCGCCATACAAAATCGCCATAGACCTTCGTTAAAACATTAACATTTTATTTCAATGGTGGTGGGTGCGGGCGGTTAATCATGTCCCATATTTTTTTTAAAAAACCCCGGGCCGCGCCCCTCGTCTTGGGAGAATTTGTCGAAGCCCCATGGGCTTTCCATGTCCCCGGCCGTAAACCCGGACTTAAAACCCTGGGCCCTTCCATAAGCCTCAGCCCCTACACGCGAGCCGAAACCCGTGAACGTTGAAGCCACGCGAGCCGAAACCTGAAGCCATGGCCGCCCTAGCACTCCCCGTCAGCATATCCCCGGCGCCGTCACCTTCGCTCGGACTAAGGTATCCCGTAGTGACTTGGCGAGTGGCCGCGCGTGACGATAGCATTCAAAGCCCTCACCGAGTCAACCCGCGTCTCCCCACCATCGACCTCTCCAACCGCAGCTATAACGAAAACATCTCCCTCCGCAAGGTGGAACTGGAAGCCAATTGCTTCCGCAAACCACCTATCGGTTCGAAAACCAATGGCTTCCGCAACATAGCTTATCCCCTCGGGAGCATTGCAGACTCGTCTTTTAAGAGCTTCAAATGTTTCAATTTGTGTCTTATGTTGAAATCATGTTTTGCTTCCTAAATATTTGCTTCATTGACTTATCTCATTAAAACAATGTTGCTCTCTGCTAAAACTTTACAGCCTGTTGCTCAAATAATGACTTTGATATGGATGTTATCAGGGATAAATCAGGATGCCGAAAACCGGTAAGAAGAAGGCGAAGATGACAGAAAAGAAGCCTGCCCCTCCCAAGATTGAAACCTCGCTCCAGGACACTAGGTGGACTACTGGCGTCCCTCCAGAAATCAGATGGGGAGACATCTACAGAATGATCCGGGACCAAGAAATCCCAGATATGCTGCTAGAGGAAGCACCAATCTATCTTAACATCAGAGCCTCAGGCATAACTAGAGCTGCTACCCGCCCTGAGCTGTTCCCCTGTGCTGAAGTGATCGAGTGGATACTCCAACATGCAGATGCTGAAGGGAGAGTGATAAACGATAGCGGGAAAATGGCTATCGCCTCGTTTCAACCCGCGTATATTGCGGCAGCCTACAGATTTCCCCGTGTCCAACAAGCTCTGACTGACGAATGGTTGGGCCAAATGGATAACGTCGAGATGGCCAAGAAGCTATTGAGGGGAGGGAAGCATTTGAGGAAGAAGGGAAATGATGAATATGACGTGCAGAACCTGAGGGCCCCTTTCAGATTGATCGCTTTAATGTTGTGCAGAATCTTCGGCATGCCCGATGGCACAGTATACAAGATTTAGTGGGTCCCTATCATTCATTATGTGGCATTTCAGGGGACAGTGTTTGACTGGGCCACTATCTTGTCAGATAGTCTGGCCTCAATGATAAGTGCTGCTAAGCCCGGGCTGGCCTTGAAGAAGGCTGAATTCTTCATGTCTTCATACCTGATAGATTGTATCTTGGCCAAGATAGAGTTCCCCAAATTGGGGTGTGCATGGGATAGGGCCACCGCCCCGGTCTACGTCGCATTCAAGATGTTGTGGGCTCAGAACTACAAGCCCAGCTACAAACTCATCTGTGAGGGGTTCATCATGCCCCTATACGAGAAAATGTTCAAGGAAGAACCAAATTGCCTGTCACAAAATGCTTTGGAAGTCCTTGGGGATTATGGGGACTTTTAATTTTCAGAACAAGGTACCTACCTAAGAATGTTCGGAGGGACTAATCCCCCATACATATTGCCGCAGTATGCCACAGACTATGTGGTGCTCAAGGAAGCAGTAAGACAACTCTTCTTGGATGGGATTGGAGCATTCCTCCACAAGCTACACAAGGCTTCCTTTCCCCCCTTACCTTTCTGCATAGGTGCATACAAGTTTTCAGGGGTGGCCTCTGCCGACGAATTTGTTCAAGAGTTGAAGGCCTTCCACTTCGGTGAGGTCATCTTCCACAGGAACGACAGAAAGGGTAAAGTGGCCGAGCATTGCAAGGGGAACTATGCTAACTTCGAATACTCCCACTACCCCGATGCCGAGGAGGAAGCATTCAGAGGCATCAGCAACATGACTGAGCTACGGATCTGTCACCAAAGTACTGGAGCGAGCTCTAGTTCAACCAAAGCCCAGAAGACCATCCAGCAAAAGGAGAAAGAAGCCAAGGATGCCCGAGCTCAGGAAGAGCTCAGATTAAGAGAAGAGGCAAGGTTACAAAAGGAAGCCGAGGAAGCAAGAAAGCAACAAGACGCTGAAAATGAAAGACTGCGAAAGGAGGCTGAAGAAGCCCAAAAGCAGAAAGAAGCAGAGACTGAGCAAGCTGAAGCAAGGAAGAAGGCGGAGGAAGAATTGAAGGCAAGGGAAGATACCGAGGCAGGTGGGTCCGGTGTACAAGACATGGAGATAGACACCTCTCAAGCAGGTGGCTCTGGTACCCAAAAGGAAGGAGCAGACCCCGCTCAGGAAGTCCGAACCCCACCTATGGAAGAAGACATAGACATCATAAACCGACCAATTGTCCCATACACTCCATCTGGGAAGCGTACGGTGTCCAAATGGAATGAGTTTGTCTATGACAAGAAAAGGAAAACAATGGTCCTCCAATCAGAAGAGAGGATTAAAAGTCCCTTCCATGATGACATAGTTACTCACCGAGAGGTAGCTGTCATGCAGAACACAGATGCAGATCCCATCGCCATGGCATCCGCAGTTATAGCAACAGCACAGGCATCATTTGCCAATGTAGGGGTTATAGTCAAAGAAAATATATTGACAAAGAAGAGAGCACGCACCCTGCAACAAAATGTGGCTAATGAGCAAGCCCAAAGGGACCTGGCAGTAAACAAATATAAATGCTTGTACGCTGAGCATAGGGAGCTGTCAAACAAGTACAGTCACCTGGAGGAGGAAAAGGACCAGCTAGCACTCCAGATAATGATTGCAGAAGCGGAGAAGAATGGAGCAGAAGAAAAGGCTTCCCAGTTAGAAGCAGACAAGCAGACATTAGCTGAGCGTTTAGAACAAGCGGAGAGCAGAACCTTGGACATGTCTCCCTTCCACGAGCTGTCATGCAATATCCTGCAGCAAGTGTATGGCTCTCAAGAGCTAATCACTGACGAGGTATGCAAACTCAAGGCCATGATGGGTAGGCTAAAAGAGGTCAATACGGAAGCCCACAGGATCAAAGCTAAGAATACCCTTGTCAAGGCAAATGTCATAAGTCAGATGGCATGGAGGGAAGGGAAAGGAGGTTTCCCCCCGCATCTTCCTTTTAAGGCCGTGGAAGATTTTAATGAAGATATAGCCTTGTTGGAGTTTGGTAGGAACTGTGCCAATAAGCTAATGGCCAGTGTGCAGAGGACAACAGATAGAACCAACAACCTATACCAAAAGCTCAAAGGAGTCCATGACAACTGCACATTGAGTTTCCCTCAGACCCTAGAAGACTTCCCGGAAAAGGAGCAGCAGTTGTCTCAACTGAAAGAAGAGCTAGGCGTCCAGATGGAGTATGTGAAAAGCATTGATGTCCTGGCCATGGATGATCTCGAACATTACATCGGTTCATCAACACTTCACAATCATCTGCTGAAGGAAACATATCAAGTTGTTGAAGCAGAAGTACAAAGCATTAAAATAGAGCTCGGGAAGAATATAACTTCTCAGAAAATCCTGTTTCCTGCTGCAGCAAACATAATCATCAGGGACACAGGTGTGTGGCACAGCTACATAGAAGAGGAGGTCAGGAAAGCTGCAGCAACAGCAGGAGCAGCATCAGCAGGGGATTCGAGGGCCTCTTCCGAGGCAGCATCAGTGACCATCAACTTGGGCGACCCTGTGCCAGCAGAAGCTCGCGCACAGGAATGAAGAGGCTGAATTCAGTGAGCCACTCTTTGCAGCCAAACACATGCCCAGTAGGGAAAGCTTTGATGTTAACAAATTTTCTGTTACGTATATTTTGAATATGTAAGGCGTAAGCCATGGGACAGATGTCCCTATTTTTTGTCAAAATATTTTTGTAAAGGAAGTGGCCATTTTTGGTGGTCGATTATAGTAGAAATCCCTGTAAATGACAGGTGGAACGTGCTAGGTGTCAGCCCAAAGGGCAAAGTTGTAGCTATAAATAGCATCTAGGAAAGATTTGAAAGGGGACTTTTGGCAGGGAATGAAATTTTGGCAAACGATATGAGCTATCTTGTATCGGGTCTGTAAATTGATTTTTCTAATAGAAGCCACGGGAGATGGACGTTTTGCATGGATTGTTGGATTGCTGTATATTGGACTATTCTAATGACTGCGGTCCTGTACTGTGAGATCATTCTTATCATCCGAACTACTT
This sequence comes from Larix kaempferi, assembly GCA_027924585.1. Lineage (NCBI taxonomy): Eukaryota > Viridiplantae > Streptophyta > Pinopsida > Pinales > Pinaceae > Larix > Larix kaempferi. The sequence goes on along the minus strand of BSBM01000493.1, from coordinate 24,804,789 downwards.
CTTTGTATTAATGATTTTTCCCCTTACTGTGCATACGAATTTTTCCCATTTTCATGGACAATGAATGCGTTTCATATTAAATCAGGAGCTACCTGCTGATGCTTTTATCATTGCTGTAGATTTCTCTTCTAGATCGAATGGCTAACTGTTCTTTCTTCAGGAAAATTTGTATGGCTCATTGTTCATGCCTTTAAATTGCTCCTTGCAGGGATCTTTTAGTTTAATTCCTGTTTCGTTGCATCTAGATCTGTTTCTTTATTCTTGTTACGTAGATCAAATAATTTTGCTTTCTTCTGTTCGTGAGCAATAGATGCGTTCCATGTTGAATGAGAGGCTACCTTCTCAAGATCCTCATCTTGCTGTAGCTTTGACCGTGAGAAATAATAGCTATCTGTTTTTTGTTTACGATATCTGTTACAGCTGATTGCTCTCCCCTTAAGCGTGTTCCCCTGCAGGGATAGATAGGTCTGTTCTAGTTTTAAGTTTAGATCTGTCTTAATTGCATTTAGATTAAGTATAGTTTAGGCACTTGCATCTCATATAAAAGACATAAAAAACCCAAAAGAAAGGTGGATCGGGCCATAACCGGTAGAATCGGATTTAAAGTCCAAGACCACGGTTGCCGGAACCGCTAACCGGACGGATTCCCTACACCAAACGGGAGATAGTCTAATTGGGACCGTCTCTCGGGGAGAATCCCTTTCTGATTGATGCTACGATATCCGAGGCATCAACATTTTTTGGCGCTAGAAGGAGGGCCTAAAGTGCATGGCTGATAGAGGAAAATCTTCCACGGTCATAGATAACACTGAAAACCCGCTTGAAGAAAACTTTTCAAACAGCCCAGATCTTGGATTAACGGATCAAGAACGCCTCATTTCTGACCCTGAGCCTCAGGAAGCTTTGTACGCTGTTCCTTTTGAAGAAATAGAGGACTTGAGAAGACATACTAGATCTTACGTTAGACAGCTAGGTGGTTTAAACGCTGTCAACTTCCTCCCTAAGAAAACTACACCCAGAAAGGAGCCGCAATACACCCGTGATTCAATCCTCGTTCAGAGTTTTGAAGAACTGGTAAATCTGACGTTGGAAGAAATCTCCGGCACTCTTAACAAGACAGACCAAGAAAATCTCGAAGAAACTACTACTCCCAAAAGTACTCCACAAGATTCACCCTACAATTCTCCACCAGGGTCTCCACATCCAAACCCAAACATGGCTATACCTGCTTGGAGAGCAAGGGGGGCGCTGAACCTGGCTGGACCATTCCATAATCTCCCTAAAAACCTAGAAAAGGTCTTGCCTAAGTACGATCCAGGGAAAGCCATTTCGGCGGAGGATCACCTCAAGAGTTTTTACTTAGCCCTGAACCTTTTGAATGTACAACATGAAGACGTAGTCTGCAGGTTGTTTCCGTACACATTCGAGCCCAAGGTATCATCTTGGTACTTTAGCCTTCAACCCAGTTCAATCTCTAGTTGGGATGATTTCGAAAAGTGTTTCCTTAAGAAGTACGGGAACCAAAAGACTGTAGCCACGCTTATGAAAGAACTCTTATCCATGAGAATGGAGAAGAAGGAAAAGGTTCAAGACTTTAATCAAAGATTCACAACGCTGTTAAATAACTTTAGTGAAGCTAACAAACCCACAGAAGAGTCTTTGATTGAATACTACACAACAGCTCTTGAAGGTCCAATCGCAATGTTTGTAAAACGATCCATGAAAACTACTCTGATAGAGAATTTTGAGGAAGCTAGAAAGGTAGAGGAGGAGGCTGATAGCATTGGTAAACATGCCTTAGATATGGAACCGAAACCAGCAGCTAGCAAGAAACCTTTGCTCCTCACGAGAGGCAAAGAAGAGCCTTCTACGGACATGGAAAATGTAGTTAAAATGATGCAAAAATTATCTAACAAAATCGTAGATCTCGAGAAAGACAAGGCTGCTAGTATATCTAGGAAACCTTTCAAGCCATTCTACAAAAGAAGGGAAGACGGGGAACAGTCTCATCCGCCAATGAACACTGCCCCTGTTTTAAACTTGAATGAGATTGGGATGGAGAATTTCTGCACCTTTCACCAAGAACCACACTTGGAGAAGAGCTGCCCACAATGGATCAATTCCATGAGCTTGGTCATGAATCAAATGTTAGATTCTCAGATCCCAGACCAGGATATTTATCCAGAGGAGGCGAGTCCTGAGATTGAGGAACCAACCCCGGACACTACTATGGTGCTATGGGATTGGTTACCTATGACTGAATTAGCAAAAGAGGATCCCATAGATAGTCCTCCCTCCACCATAAATGTTGCCACTCGCAGCAAGGGCCCAATTGCGGATCCTGTACCAGTCACCATTCCCCATAAGCCTAAAATTTCGAAAGATCCGCCTAGGAGGCATATACCAATCATCCCACCACAACCCAAAGTAAACCAGACAACGGCCAAACAGCCAAGTGCTGATGACACAGTCCAACCGAAGGTCACCATGAACAAAACAGATCAGCCAAGTCGAATTGGGAATGAATCTGATATAGGGTATGATATTATCGAAGATATCAAGAAAGTCAAAGCGAACGTATCAATCTTTGACATGTGTAGCCTGCCCCATCAACGAGACAAACTACTGCATGTTTTGCAACCAAAACCCAGCACTACATTAACAGATTCTCAAGACAATCCTGAAATCAACGAGGCTAGCATCGGTGGGAAATCCAAATCCCAAACATTGCCATTCTTGTTGACATTTGAAATTTTTAATCACAATGTTCATAACTATTTAGTAGACTCTGGAGCTTCTTCAAACGTGATGCCACTGTCAATTTGTAAGAAGATTAATCGGCAGCCCTTGCCATCTCCAGCTCAAATTATCCAATTGGATAGGACGGCTGTTAAGGTTATAGGGGAGATGAAAGATGTTCTAATTAGACTATCAGCCGACCCTAGAGTCTGTCAGTTTATTGACATAATGGTGGTCCATATCCCTGAAGCTTATGGGCTGATTTTGAGTAGGGATTGGTCTACCAAGTTGAGTGGCTACTTTGCTACTGATTGGTCTCATCTATGGCTGCCTTATCAGAACAGGAAGAATCAGATTAAAGTTCTTAGGGAACCTCATATGAAACAAAACGTAACCCAGCTAGAAGAAAAGAACGAGGCTGTAGCTTTCTCTTCCTCGGTCCTGGGAAATTACTTCTTAGAAATGGATCCGGGTAACTATCAATCTGAAACCTTTTGCCATGAATCAGACAAACAGTCCAATCTCCTTCATTTCTCTCGGACTGATGAGGTTGATTGTAACATAGTCAATTTAGTTGCTAACACAGACCACAAAGAAACTAACCCAGCTGAACCTAAAGATATCTTTTGGACATTATACTTTGATGGCTCTAAAACTCTGGAAGGATCCGGGGCCGGTTGTGTTCTAATGGATCCAAAGAAGAACAAGTATTTTTTGTCTTGTAGATTAGAATTCGATTGCACTAATAATACCGCTGAATATGAAGCTTTGGTACATGGTTTAAAGAAGGCCATTGGCTTAAATGTTAAGTACCTGAAGGTTTTTGGTGACTCCGAGATAGTTGTCAGACAGGTAAGGGACACCATTCACTGTCTCTCACCTCACTTGAAAGGTTATCAGGCTGAGGTATGGGATTTAATCATGCATTTTGACGCTTTCAATATAAAATCAATTCCTAGATTGCAAAATTCTGCTGCTGATTTGTTAGCAACCTCTGCTTCTAGATTGGTGCCGTCAAATAATAAATGCTCAATTGAATTGATTTTCAGGCCTTCCATTCCCGATAACATCACGAACTTCAGAGTCTTCGATGATGATGAGCAAATTATCAGCTTCCTGACAAACGAAGACAGTTTTCAAGGAGCTGCAATAGATGAGGAAGAACATGATGCTGATTTGATGAAGAAAGAAGACGAGAAAGGAAATTTCATGCCAAAGGGGGTAAGGTCCCTCGAAATGCTTTTCGATCTTCAAAATAAGTTCAAAAGACCAGCTAATACCAAAACTAACAGCTCCTCAATGCAACATGAGTTGGTTAATTTGGGTACCGAGGCAGAACCAAAATTTGTCAACCTTGGCAAATGTTGTTCACCGGGAGAAAGAGATAGGTTCATTAAGTTGTTTAAACAGTACAAGGATGTTTTTGCATGGACCTATGAAGATCTGAAAACCTATGACATCCGCATCATTCAGCATGTTATACCAATGAAAGTGGGTGTCAAGCCATTTCAGCAGCAATTAAGAAGGATGCATCCCACTCTTGAACCGCTGATCCAAAAGGAATTAAAGAAGCTCCTGGACGCTAAGATAATCTTCAAAGTTCGGCATTCCGAATGGGTTGCAAATTTGGTGCCCGTAAGGAAGAAATCGGGAGAGATTAGGCTGTGTGTAGACTTCAGAAATTTAAACAAAGCTTCGGATAAAGACAACTACCCCGTGCCTTCAATGGAGCAAATCCTACAAATGGTGTCAGGATCTGAATTGTTTTCTCTCCTCGATGGTTTCTCTGGCTATAATCAAGTGTTAGTGGCCGAAGAAGATCGTCTCAAGACTACTTTCAGGACTAAGTGGGGAACTTTCGCTTACAGAAGAATGCCATTTGGTCTGATAAACGCTGGAGCTACATTCCAAAGGGCGATGGATATTGCCTTCCGAGGATTGGGTGGGCAATGTGTTGTTGTTTACTTAGATGATGTGACAGTCTTTTCGAAGAAAAGGGAAGATCATGTTGTTCATCTGAGGCACATCTTTGACCGTTGCCGGAAGTATGGCATTTCCTTAAATCCCAAGAAGAGCGTGTTTGTTGTACCCGAAGGTAAGCTCTTGGGTCATATCATCTCCAAAGGGGGAGTGCCAATCGACCAGGAAAGGGTCCAAGCCATTAATAAGATTCCAATGCCTCACAACAAAAAATCTATGCAGTCTTTCATGCGCACCATCAATTTTGTCTGCAGATTTGTTTCGGATTTTGCACAAATTGTTAAGGCATTGCAACAGATGGTTAAACAAAGCATACAATTCAAGTGGACAGATTTGGAGAAGGACGCATTTAGAGATATCAAGGCAGCTGTAGCTAAAGCTCCTTCCTTAAGAAGTCCAGATTTCGACAAAGATTTCATCTTGTATACCTTCGCTTCGGATGACTCTCTCGCGGCCGTACTCACGCAAAAGGTGGAGTTGGGGGATGAATACCCAATTTCGTTTATGAGCACTGGTCTGTAGGGGGCTGAGCTGAACTATCCCGTGGTGGACAAGCATGCCTATGCGGTCTTCAAAGCAGTCAAGCAGTTTAGGCCTTACATTTTGAAGAACATAACTAAAGTCATAGTTCCCCATCCAGCTGTCAGATCCCTTTTCGTTCAAAAGGAATTGGGAGAGAGGAGAGGGAACTGGGTCACAGCGCTGCAGAAGTATGATTTGGAATTTAAACCGGCTACAATCATTAAAGGACAAGGTCTATGCAAGTTACTGGCGGGAAACTCGACTGATGAAGAGCACCATTGGAGAAATGAAGCTGAGCTCAATTCGGTTGAGGTATGTCATATCTTTACAGCTCCCCAGTCATGGTATAGGGATCTAGTGCACTATTTACAGCAGGGATATCTACCCGAACACTGGAATTCTAAACAAAGAAGGGCACTTCGCTTGAAATCGGCACCCTATCAAATCATCGATGGGATTCTTTTTAGAAAGAATTATGATGGAGTCCTTCTTAGGTGTTTGGAAAAGGAGGATGCAAACAAAGTTGTCAAAGAATTGCATGATGGCCCCGCAGGTGGCCATTATTCAGGAGAGACGACAACGCACAAGATACTGAGAGCTGGTTATTACTGGCCCACTCTGTTTCGAGATGCCCACACATACGCACGAAACTGTGATGTATGTCAAAGAAGCGCTGGGAAGTTACCTGAGGCCGCAAGCCCATTGCAGCCGGTCATCATCTCTGAACCTTTTGAGCAATGGGGCATAGATGTCATCGGAGAAATAAATCCAAATTCTTCGTTGCAACACCGATACATTCTGACGGCTACCGATTACTTCACCAGGTGGACGGAGGCCATCCCGTTGCGCAAGATCAATGAAGACGCAGTTATCAGCTTCTTGAAAGAGAACATCATAACCAGGTTTGGGGTTCCAATTTCCCTTGTTTTTGATAATGCTACTTATTTTTCATCTTGCAAGATAAATGAATTTGTTTATGAATGGGGAATTAAGTTGCATTATTCAGCCAATTACTACCCTCAGGGAAACGGATTAGCTGAATCCTCAAACAAGAATCTGATTCGAATCCTTAAGAAAACTGTGATAGAAAACCAGAGAAGTTGGCATGTGGCTCTCCTAAACTCCTTATGGGCAGATAGGGTAACCCCGAAGAATGCTTTAGGTGTCTCCCCTTTCACTCTTGTCTATGGCAAGGAAGCCATACTTCCCCCAAACATCTTGCTGCCATCCTTGCAATTGTCCCAAGCCTCTCGGGGCTCTGGTAGCCAAGCCTTACGATCCAGAATCAACACCCTGCTTCAACTGGAAGAAGCCCGACACAAAGCTAAAGATCGATTCCATCAACACCGGGACATAGTTAAGAGATGGTTCGATAAGAGGAAGTCCGGCAAGAGGGATTTTGAAGCCGGGGACTTAGTCCTGAAATGGGACCATAATCATGAGGGCAAAGGAATGCATACGAAATTTCAACATCTATGGGTAGGCCCGTACCAAATTTCTGCAAAATTAGGCCCATCCACTTATAAATTGACAAATCTCGAGGGAGAGGAAGTGGCCCTCCCTCTCAATGGCCTCGCTCTGAAACAATACTTTGCATAGTCTGCTCGAGACTTCCTGTACATAAATAAAGTTGTCTTTCGCTTTCGCTTTTAGCTGTTTTTATTTCGGCCATGTTGTTTCTTTCTTTGTTATTTGAACTTTTCGATAAGCTTTGTTTTCTGAAGGCCCCTTTTTGTTGAGTTTCCCGTTGAAGATAGCTCTCTCAAAGAAAAACTCGCAACCCATGAGTCTGGAACCTTGCTCGGTGAACCCGGTCTGCTGTTCTCTCGCTGAAATGTTCAAAAGGGGGGGAAGCCTACCCTGCTAGTCACACTAATCCTGTTCAATAGCAGAGACCCATGGCCATCTTCACTACTATCGTTGGGCTCCACCCACTCTCACACTTTAAAGGCATCTCAAGAAGGTTACCTAAGTTGGACCCATGGAAAGTGGCACCTCTCGAGGACATGGGGTATTGAGATGACTCCATGCTGCAGATTTAAAAGCCAAAATGGCCTACATTCAAGAGTCTGTTTTCCAGGGATTCTCGCCTCAATTAAAGCATGGCTGAGACAAAAGCAAACAGACATGTAAAATCAAGAAGGCTGTCCAAAAGGCCCAGCTCAAAATGGGTTCCTCTCCGTCCGTGAAGTTTGATCAAATCAATAAAATCTCTAACTCACACAAAAGGACATTATGGATTGAGGAGCCCAAATCAAAGATCATGTCCAAAAGAAAATATCCCTGGAAGGCTCAAACAGCTAGGCTGTCCAAAGTACAAGCATCCCAAAGGATGCCAGCAGCATGGGAATGAGGAACAAGAACAATAATGTCCATGAGAAAGTGTTGCAAATCCTGTGGAGTCCGGCAGTAGTGACCTTTCGAGAGACGACCCTCCTAAAATGAATCTCATATGCTGGCCCTCTGAGAGTGGTGAAGATGTCTCGGTCAAAGCTCCCTTTTCCCCAATGACTAGCAGGAAAAGTGCCTCTTTTCCCCGCATGAGTCTAAAATGCTCAGCTGAGTAGTACGCCCGAGGTGGATGTTGTTCATGAGGTTTCGGACCATGAAGAGGAGTTTTTCAGAGATCTGTATTCGCCAGCGACTCGCCATTGTTGTTGCAGCAACACCCCTCCCCAAAATTTTTGTACATGTTGGGGCCCCTCCTGTATTTTTTGTAGAAAGTTTGCCCGAAGAGCCATACCAGCCGTCAGCTCTGTTTTCAACATAAAATCTTACTTCCCCACTGAGCACTTTGCCATCAATCCTCCCGTGTTTTCCCCAAAGAGCCCAAGAAGAACTCAGTTTTTCCCAACGTTTGGAATGATTTGGACTATCTCCCCGACTTCAAAGACAAACGTCCAATCTTTCCGAAAGAAGGACTGAAATTTTCTTTGTCAAAATCTGCGGAAGCCATTGAAAATTAGTTCCCGAAACGCTGGAAGCTTTCACTCAAGCCTTCCGCAACCGCGGAAAGGTTCCAGTTTTGCTCCCGAAGTTGCGGGACTCATTCACCTTAAGTCTCCCAAAAAGACTTGGTTTCCCTTCCGATTAGAAAATGCGGGGAACAAAGGGACTTAGAGAACTATTAGTTTCAACCGCCCGAAATGGCGGGGGAATTCAGTGAACCCTTCCGCAACGGCGGGGGAATTCAGTGAACCCTTCCGAAACAGCGGAAGCCGCCATGTTATCTCCCCGAAAAGAGACTCCGATTAGCGCCATGGGTTGCGGAGACCACTGGTATAGCCTCGCCGAAACGGCGGAGCGATTCAAGTCTGTCTCCCGAAACGGCGGAAGCCGTTCACATTTGCTTGCCGAAATAACACGAAGAGATTCATGAACTTCTTCAGGAATTGTAAAAGAACTTACAAAGAACTTTTCAGGATAAGCTGAGGAAACTTCGCGGAAACTTTTAAAGATCCTATTCCGAAACAGCGGAAGTCGCTGAAGAATCGCTTCCGAAACGGCAGAAGCCACCCGGATAAGTCCCGCGGAGGAATTCACGATTACCTTCCGAAACTATGAAAAGACTTAGAATTTTTCAAAGAACTGTCGCGGAGGCCTTCAGCCTTTGCTCCCGAAACGGCGGAAGCCATCCTCATAGACCACACGCCTAAGCCTTCTACGGAACGGTTCAAGTTCCGAAACAAAAAAAAAAAAAAAACGCTCTGAAACAGCGGAAGCCATCCGCATAAGTCCCGCGGAAGAATTCACGATTTCCTTTCGAAGATATGAAAGAACTTAGAATTTTTCGGAGAACTTCGGAGGAAGCCTTCAACCTTTTGCTCCCGAAACCGCGGAAGCCTTCGGAATACCCTCCTGAAACGGCGAAACCAAACCACTTAAACCGCTCGAAAAAAGGACTTCGAAACGATCACGGGAAACTGCGCGGAAGAGTATAAGTTCTCCTTCCGAAACGGCGGAAGCCATTCACAAAAGCTTTCCGAAACTAACGGAGTTTTTGCCAAACCCTCCTGAAAATCAACGAAACTTCGAATTTTTTGGTTCGCGGAAGCTTTCGAAAAAGCCTTCCGAAAAACATCGGGAGCATTCACTATATCGTTCCGAAAGGGCGGAAGCCTTGGCGTTACCTGTTCGCTACGCGGCGGTCTTTCGTGGAAGGCTTCGATTTTCCTTTCCGCAGTAAGCCCCGAAACGTCGGAAGCTTTCATCGAACCCTTCCGCAACGGCGGATATGATTCGCAAACTGGCCCCGCGAATGACGGTTGCACGAAAATCGAGATCGTTTGACATGACCGCTACGCGCGGCGAATTTAAACCTCGTTTTAACCGCGCCACCTACCGAATTGAATGCTCACACGTGCCTTTTTTTTATATATAATGCGGTAGGGGCTCGACCCAATACACCAATTTTTTTTGAATTCGCCAACGACATGCGACGCCGTGCAAATCGCTCCAGCTCACCTCGCTTGTCCGTGCTCGCGGCCACCTCGCTCAAGCGATCCCCATGGTGCCAGGTAGGATTCTGACTTGGGATTTCGCCATTGGGTTGTCTTTGGTAGGAAAACATTGGGTTTTAGTGGGATTGTGATGGGCAACACACCCGTCAAGGGCTATGTTTTTCCCGTCAGATACAGTGAACGGAGTTTTCGCCATACAAAATCGCCATAGACCTTCGTTAAAACATTAACATTTTATTTCAATGGTGGTGGGTGCGGGCGGTTAATCATGTCCCATATTTTTTAAAAAAACCCCGGGCCGCGCCCCTCGTCTTGGGAGAATTTGTCGAAGCCCCATGGGCTTTCCATGTCCCCGGCCGTAAACCCGGACTTAAAACCCTAGGCCCTTCCATAAGCCTCAGCCCCTACACGCGAGCCGAAACCCGTGAACATTGAAGCCACGTGAGCCGAAACCTGAAGCCATGGCCGCCCTAGCACTCCCCGTCAGCATATCCCCGGCCCCGTCACCTTCGCTCGGACTAAGGTATCCCGTAGTGACTCAGCGAGTGGCCGCGCGTGACGATAGCATTCAAAGCCCTCACCGAGTCAACCCGCGTCTCCCCGCCATCGACCTCTCCAACCGCAGCTATAACGAAAACATCTCCCTCCGCAAGGCGGAACCGGAAGCCAATTGCTTCCGCAAACCACCTATCGGTCCGAAAACCAATGGCTTCCGCAACATAGCTTATCCCCTCGGGAGCATTGCAAACTCGTCTTTTAAGAGCTTCAAATGTTTCAATTTGTGTCTTATGTTGAAATAATGTTTTGCTTCCTAAATATTTGCTTCATTGACTTATCTCATTAAAACGATGTTGCTCTCTGCTAAAACTTTACAGCCTGTTGCTCAAATAATGACTTTGATATGGATGTTATCAGGGATAAATCAGGATGCCGAAAACTGGTAAGAAGAAGGCGAAGATGACAGAAAAGAAGCCTGCCCCTCCCAAGATTGAAACCTCGCTCCAAGACACTAGGTGCACTACTGGCGTCCCTCCAGAAATCAGATGGGGAGACATCTACAGAATGATCCGGGACCAAGAAATCCCAGATATGCTGCTAGAGGAAGCACCAATCTATCTTAACATCAGAGCCTCAGGCATAACTAGAGCCGCTACCCACCCTGAGCTGTTCCCCTGTGCTGAAGTGATCGAGTGGATACTCCAACATGCAGATGCTGAAGGGAGAGTGATAAACGATAGCGGGGAAAATGGCTATCGCCTCGTTTCAACCCGCATATATAGCGGCAGCCTACAGATTTCCCCGTGTCCAACAAGCTCTGACTGACGAATGGTTGGGCCAAATGGATAACGTCGAGATGGCCAAGAAGCTATTGAGGGGAGGGAAGCATTTGAGGAAGAAGGGAAATGATGAATATGACGTGCAGAACCTGAGGGCCCCTTTCAGATTGATCGCTTTAATGCTGTGCAGAATCTTCGGCATGCCCGATGGCACAGTATACAAGATTCAGTGGGTCCCTATCATTCATTATGTGGCATTTCAGGGGACAGTGTTTGACTGGGCCACTATCTTGTCAGATAGTCTGGCCTCAATGATAAGTGCTGCTAAGCCCGGGCTGGCCTTGAAGAAGGATGAATTCTTCATGTCTTCATACCTGATAGATTGTATCTTGGCCAAGATAGAGTTCCCCAAATTGGGGTGTGCATGGGATAGGGCCACCGCCCCGGTCTACGTCGCATTCAAGATGTTGTGGGCTTAGAACTACAAGACCAGCGACAAACTCATCTGTGAGGGGTTCATCATGCCCCTATACGAGAAAATGTTCAAGGAAGAACCAAATTGCCTGTCACAAAATGCTTTGGAAGTCCTTGGGGATTATGGGGACTTTTACTTTTCAGAACAAGGTACCTACCTGAGAATGTTCGGAGGGACTAAGCCCCCATACATATTGCCGCAGTATGCCACAGACTATGTGGTGCTCAAGGAAGCAGTAAGACAACTCTTCTTGGATGGGATTGGAGCATTCCTCCACAAGCTACACAAGGCTTCCTTTCCCCCCTTACCTTTCTGCATAGGTGCTTACAAGTTTTCAGGGGTGGCCTCTGCCGACGAATTTGTTCAAGAGTTGAAGGCCTTCCACTTCGGTGAGGTCATCTTCCACAGGAACGACAGAAAGGGTAAAGTGGCCGAGCATTGCAAGGGGAACTATGCTAACTTCGAATACTCCCACTACCCCAATGCCGAGGAGGAAGCATTCAGAGGCATCAGCAACATGACTGAGCTACGGATCTGTCGCCAAAGTACTGGAGCGAGCTCTAGTTCAACCAAAGCCCAGAAGACCATCCAGCAAAAGGAGAAAGAAGCCAAGGATGCCCGAGCTCAGGAAGAGCTCAGATTAAGAGAAGAGGCAAGGTTATGTTGGCCTGATTTTATGAATCAGAGCCAATAAAGAGGTTTTATCCACACAATCAACTTAAAGCAGTATTCGGTGTGTTTAAGTTAACAAGACCTCACAGGTTATGGTCCTGCTACCAGCTAGTTTGTCTCTTAAGGAAACCTCAAAACTAGCAAAATCTAACCTATTCTAATGTTATCCTATCTATATATTTACAAATATCCTAAAGCTGCTTTCGGAAAGAAAGACTTCAATTTTTTGTGAAATTTTCTAAGTATGAAAGCTTAATTACAGTATGCAGAATGATTTAACAATACTAAAGATAAAATAAACTTAAAACTAATCTATCTATTCTATTTTACCCTATCTCAGCTGAGAGCAGATTTGAAATTAAAATTAATCATTAATCTTATAACAGAATATTGAAATACGATATAAACCAAACATGTTTAAATTCTAACAACAATTATTCTGCTATATAGAAATGGACCTGAATTTCAACCTAAAAGACACAGTCAAATTTCATTTCCAGAACTGATTAACAATTATTGTTCAAGATAGTCATTCAAATTTAAGATAATGTTTATTTAAATATTCACCATTAACATACAAATGAAACTTTAAATAAACCAGAAGTTATATCATTCAAGCTAATGTTCATAGTGAACACACTAATGAACAAACCACAATGACATATGCATTCAATAACTAATCTTGAGACGACAAAGTGAGAAATTGTTTGAACATCAGTATGACACAGCATACATAGTTTGCATATAAACAGAAAATGACAAACTGAAATATATGTATATATAAAAACCCAAAAATGAATACCATTCACAGCATCATTCGTAGATATCCAGTATCATCCACAACAAAGCTTCAGCTTCAGGTTTGAAGTAATACTAGCAAATAGAATATATTTCAAGAACTTTTTCTTCTACACTTCATCCATCACAAGTACATCAAAAATCTTCCTTCATATACTAATGAGAATCGGTTTTTTGCTATAAATGTTGCATGCAACATTATAGCAAATTACTTAAACATAAAAGCATCTAATTACACCAAATACTGAAAATAGAATCGACTAGCCTGAGTCGAGGCACTTCAGAACATTCCTGACCATTCAGAAAACTCCAACTAGTAGCAGATCAGCTACACTTTCACGCCAACGCATCCACTATGTCCTGCATTCCTGGAAGAAAACGGTGATAAAACCCTCCTGCATTAAATTCAATAAATATATCATATTAAAATCGATTTAACACATTTAACCGAAATATTAAAACAAAATTATAAATGCATGCCTGTAAAATCTCCGATTTTACAGACATGCTAAATCAAAATGATCGTTACCTGTCAACAAGAAAAGAACTATTAGGCTTCATTACAAAGAGCGACTACTCTTCTAGCTTCGGCCAATTTAGCCTTCAACCTGATAATTTTGACATTTTGTTTTTCAATTCGTTCCAAAAGCATCTGGTTTGTTTTTAATATGGATTTCTTAGATTCCTTGAATTGATTCTTTTTCACGTTGGCCCTTTTCCACCTATCAATCCATTCTAACAATTCTTTCTTGAGCGTTTTATTTTCTTCTTCCAACAAGACCGTATACTGTTTGCGTTTCCCTTTAGACTCTGCTTTCTTATCCTGATAGACATTTCCTAATATCTGATGTAGGGTTTCGTCTTCGCTGGCTACATGAGGAGAACGAGGACTATCACAACGCTGATGGTATGATGGTTCAAATTGTACAGTGTCAGGATCTATTTCCGGTTGATTACCCTCGACCTCACCTGATGGCAGATCATTCCCCTGGACAGTGGTGGAATTCCCTACACCCATTGGGCTAGGGACAGGTATCGGAATATCATCCTCAATGTTTACAACTGCAGGTTCGGCGGCAGTAGATTTGGAAGTCTGTGGATCAGACCTATACCTTGGAGTAGAATGACGACTATGCATGCTTCTCGTGATTCTACGTGAAGATGATAGGTTTCCAACCTTCGACCCTTGCTTATCACAACAAACCTGAGCCAGATGGTTCAGCTTATGCATAGGAATTTTATCACATTCAGTAGGTTTATCAATTTCATCTTCGGCTGATCCCTCTTTTAATTTTACAGGGTTGCCATCATTATTATCGGGTTGTGATTCATTTAAATTTTCCCTAGAACTGCAAGGGACTGAAGCCCTATCGTCATCTTTATCTACCTCATCATCTACAGACGTGCTTATGGCCTCTGGTTCATTATCCTCTGAGCTATCATCCTCAGAATCTATAATTTTTCGTTTCCTACGAGCTCGAGGAGACGAATTGGGCCAATGCTGTGTTGGCCCCAATTTACAATCGACTAGGAATTCATCCCACGACCGACCTTTCACGGATAATTGATATTGTAATAAAATTTTAATCAATCCATGGTGACACAGACTATTATCAGGGTTATTAAAATTTCTCACAGACTGTGACATTTTCTTCAGACTTTGCCACAGATAGAAGGGCAAGTTAAGTTTATAACCCTTAACCGCTAACAACAACCGTAAATGATACAAATGCAAATGGGAAAAACGTCCACAACAGGTTACGTACCTTACCAAGATTTCATAGTAAGCTCTCCACTCGGGCTTGAGAAATTTTACAGGCACGCCTACTCTCAATTTCGTTTTATCTGGTAAAGGCGAGAACAATGCCAAACACTTCTTCTTATCAACCATAAGGCCTTTAAACCAGCGTTCTCCCACCTGGGGAAGTTTCGTGGCTTCAGCAATGCTGTCTTCATTTATAACAAACTCAAAACCCCCAATTCGCACCCTGTCATTTTTAAAACCCATTGCAAACATTCTGGTAATCTCCACATGATGACCATCAAAGCTTTGAAAGAAATGCGTCCATCCCATTTTCTCGAATTTCTGGGCAACCTCCTGATTAGCTTCAATAATTTCATACCCTGAGATTTCAAAACGATTCAGAAGAGGCATGGTTTCTTCAACACTGTTTTGGTTTAGTCGTGGAATGAAAGGAAATGTGAAAACAGATGGAATAGGTATCCACACACACGACATACTAGAAAAATCTTCACATGCGCGAAATCTGATCCAAATCAAATCTCTAAACCTACCATTTTAGCGGGATGGTGATAAATATTACACTTTCATGTTACATCATGGTTTATGCTAACTTATCTTCGTTTTGACCTCGCTAAGTAGTGATCACTACTTAACTTAACGAACCAGCGATACGAAGACTTCCTAACTTGGTGAACCAGAGATATGACAACTGATATAACCATTATTAAGATCATTGATTATTGACAGTGGTTCATTATTATAAGTACAATGGCCATAATTTGAAATGAGTGTTAGTGATTAACACTGTCAACACGGTGATGCCAAATGCATACAATTGTCAAGTCTATCAAGTGGTGAAGGCCACGTTTCCATGCCAACTCACCGATCCAAAGGTTTATCAATTTAACCGTTGATTTAACGCCTGGTCAGTTCATCACTCGATCATCATTATTCTATGATATTACGTCGTGACGTGAAGAAGCATAGATTAAGTTTTAAGGTTGAGTAAGTATTAATGAAATGGCCAGCTTGGTGTTTGTTTTATTTATATGTACAAACTATATATATATATACAACACTAAGTCGAAACCTTTATACATGGTATTAACACACTATAGTATGTATCATTACATAGGGTATTAACCATATGAGAAACGCTTCCTATATAAACCATCATTTATTAATTAAATATGATATTGACAAAGTTTATGATAGGATATTACTTATGATATTAGATTCCCAAATTCACTTAGTCTTGAGACTAATAATACCCTAAACAATGCGCTTAATGATACTTCCTTGACACACAAAACCCTTAAGTCACATAAACTCGTTTCAATATTTTGAACAATTTTTAACGAGAATTTACAAAACTTATCAATCCTTGATTCAAAAACCAAATTCGATGATCAAGTCCATATCAGCTTTTAGAGTCATTAATTACTTTTTCTTTGGTTAAGAGCACCTTCAGAATCAAAGATTCTGAAGGAGCTCTATATAATTTTAATTCATTTATCACATAAAGGACTGATCTCTCTTCACTTTGTCAAGAAGTGAAGAGGTCGTTGCTTGCTGCCAACAAATGGCGACGACCTGGGAGAACCAGTTATCTCTGCTTAAAACAAGATGATTAAAACGAAATCTTAGAAACCTGTTAAAGATAATCAAAACCCTTTATTCATATCAAACCTTTATTTATTCAGATTCATAAGTATAACCCAGAAATTTTTTCATCTTTTGAAATAAACATATAATTAGAGATAAGCTTACAAATATCATTATCAAAACCAGTGCTTCTTAATAAGGATGATCTTACCATCAGCCTCGAATACCTTTCCTCTGAAAACTATCTAGAACCTGTTCCTTGGTTTAGTAATTTCTTGTTTCATGCTTTGCTGTTCTTTTCTTTTAAATGATAATTCTGTCTGAAGACTACTACCTGGGTTTGGTGTCCCAACGTGGTAATATCATTCACGAGAGTTGTCTGAAATAAGCAGGCCGACTCGTGATGAGATCTCCTGTCTTTTAATTTAAAATCAAAAGCCATCACCCCGGTGATCAGAAATGAAGTTATTCCAGGCAACACTGATGATCATGATTAGGTCGGCTCATTACTGAGACCTCCTATTCTTCAGGCAAAAGTTATGTTTTATTGGAATTTTCATTGATTTTGTTTTAACTAAAATGAGAGATCATTACCCAGCATGGTAACCAAATAGTAATGTCAGTCATAAATACCACCAGAAAATGAATCAGCTGGCTCGTGATGAGACCCCTTATCTCTTGGTTTTAGGACCAAAAGCCATTACTAGTTTCCTAATAATGTCATACCAGAGATACTTATGATTCTGATCAGACCGGCTCATTACTGAGACCGTCCGTCTCTCACTTTAGCTTTTATTAGCTGGAACAGATGCTAGACAGTCTTCAAATGACAAAAGTTTTCTAAACCAATGATAAAAATCTGTAAAATTTTTTCAAAAGCACGGGCTTTGAGAAAGATATATAATAAACTATCCTTATTTAAGAAAATAACCAGATGAAAGAAAAGTCCGGGAAATACTTATAAATAGAACTAACGAAGATTTTTTTACAAATTCAAGAAATTTTGATCAACTCGAACAACTTTAAAAGACCTCAGTTCAAGTCAAAATTTTCAAGACTTACGAGAAAACTGATCTTATTGATATATATTAATTACAATTGTTAATCACATATTTCTGTTTTGAGGACTAGTTACAAACATGAAATTTTAATAACCTAAAATATTAAGTATTGACAGATATTTAACTTATATACAATTTGCTAGTGTATATACAAAAATATAAAAACTATTTATAACAGTGAATAAGTATATACAATTTAGACAGTGATTATTAACAGAAATATTTCTTAAGAATCAGTCCATTCACAGGGAATGTCTCGGACTGTCCTTCAAGTGTTTGCAATCGAAAGGTACTTGGACCTATTTTTTCAGAAATGACAAAGGGGCCTAACCAAAGTTTTTGAAACTTAGTATGACTACCCTTAACCTCATGAGCTTTATCCCATTTTAAGACCAAGTCTCCTACCTGGAATTCGCGATCAGAACTAAACGATTGGTCAAACCATGACTTAACAATCTGTTGATGTTTATTAAAGTGTTGTTTTGATTGTTCTCTGTCTTCTTCTAATTTTAACAATGCATTAATTCTCTTCTCCATTGCTGGGCATTCTTCTTCTTGTACAGACTGAGCTAACTGTAATGAAGGTAAAAATAAATTAGGCGGAAGAATAGCTTCAGTCCCATACACTAAGAAAAATGGTGAATTACCTATTGCAACTTTTGGAGTTACCCTATCTGCCCAAAGAGCATTAACCAATTCTGTATGCCAATTCCTGTGGTGAACTGAAACAGTTCTTTTAAGAATTTTCAATAAATTTTTATTTGTTGACTCAGCTAGACCATTCCCATGAGGATGGTAATTAGCTGAATATCTGATTCTTATTCCTTTTTCTAAAGCGAACTGACTTAATTCAATTGATGAAAAATATGATGCATTATCAAAAACCAAAGAATCAGGAACACCAAATCTTGTTATGATAAAGAAATCCAGAAATAATATAACTTGATTAGTATTCACAACCTTCAATGGTGCAGCCTCAGCCCAACGGGTGAAATAATCAGTTGCAGTTATTATGTACTTGTGTCGCATTGATGAGGGAGGGTTTATTGGACCTATTATATCGATACCCCACTGCTGAAAAGGTCTTTCAGCTGAAACAGGTTGTAAAGGGAAAGCAGATTTTTTAACTTTTCCTGCGGCAAGTTGACACTCTTGACACCTTCTGACGAAAGTATAAGAATCTCGGAACAAGGTAGGCCAATAATAACCAGCTCTAAGAATTTTATGGGCTGTGGTTTCTCCACCGAAATGACCTCCCGCTGGTCCAGAATGCAATTCTTTCAGAATTGTTTCTGTTTCATCTTTATCTAGATACCGAAGGTATACCCCATCTGAATTTCTTCGAAAGAGGATGCTATCTATTAATAAGTACGGGGCAGATTTCAATCTGAGTGCTCTTTTCTTCCTTGGATCCAAGTAATCAGGGGCAATCCCTGTTTCCAGAAGTACTCGT
Source organism: Larix kaempferi (assembly GCA_027924585.1). Lineage (NCBI taxonomy): Eukaryota > Viridiplantae > Streptophyta > Pinopsida > Pinales > Pinaceae > Larix > Larix kaempferi. The sequence continues at coordinate 24,786,003 of BSBM01000493.1, read as the reverse complement.
ATGTCTGTGTACCAAGAATCTTGAGGTGGTGGATAAAAATAAATTTCTCTGGTAAGTAAATCTTCATCAATGACAATTTCGTTTTTATCATCAGACAAATGAGCAGCTTCAGCAGCTAGTTTACACAATCCTTGCCCTTTAACTATTGTTGATGGTTTGATTTCTAGGTCATACTCCTGGAGAGCTGTCATCCAAGGTGCCCTTTTTTCTCCTAAATCCTTCTGTACCAGCAAATTTCTTACTGAAGAATAAGGTACAATTACTTTCGTTTTAGATTTTAACAAGTAAGGACGAAAATGTTTTACCGCCTTAAAAACAGCATAAGCTTGTTTATCCACTTCATGATAGTTTAGTTCAGCACCTTTGAAATTCGAACTCATGAACGAAATTGGAACCTCATTATTTTGTTGGTTTAATTGAGTTAATACTGCTGCATAGGCAATATCAGAAGCGAAAGTATATAATATAAAATCCTTGTTAAAGTCTGGACTTAGAAGACTAGGAGCTTCTGAAATAGCTTCTAAAATTTTCTGAAAGGATTCTTTTTCAGTTTGTCCCCAATTAAACACAGCATCTTTTTTAATCATTTTCTGCAAAGGACGAACAGTCTCTGAAAAACTAGGGATGAATCTCCTGACAAAATTAATTTTCCCTAAGAATGATTGCATTCCTTTCTTGCTGGAAGGGAAAGTAATCTTTGAAATAGCTTGTGTTCTTTCCGGATCAATCATGATTCCATGTTTTGATACTACACATCCTAACAAGATACCTTCTGAAACAGCAAATATTGTTTTCTTAGGATTTAAAGATATTCCAAATTTTCTACATCGTTCAAACACTTTTCTCAAATGGTTAAGATGATCAGGGCGATGTTTAGAGTAGACAGTAACGTCGTCCAAATAGACAACGACTGAATGATTAATCAAACCTCTGAAGGCAATATCCATTGCTCGTTGAAATGTTGCTCCCGCATTGATTAATCCAAAGGGCATCTTACGGTATGCGTACGTTCCCCATGGAGTTCTAAAAGCTGTTTTTAATTGATCATCCGGGGAGACTAATATTTGGTTGTACCCTGAGAAACCATCAAGGAGAGACAGTATCTCAGCCCCAGATACTTTCTGAAGAATTTGTTCCATGGGTGGAACTGGGTAGTTATCCTTTTCAGAAGCTTTATTTAAATTTCTAAAATCGACACATAATCGAATATCCCCATTTTTCTTTCTCACTGGAACTAAATTTGCTACCCACTGAGTGTGTCTGACAGGGAAAATAATCCTGGCAGTTAGCAATTTATTCAATTCTTTTTTAATTGTTGGTTCTAATGATGGATGATATTTTCTTAATTTCTGCTGAAAAGGTTTTGATTCCTGTTTAATTGGAATTATATGTTGCATGACTTGAGTGTTAAATGTTTTTAAGTCATCGTATGTCCACGCAAATATATCTTTAAACTCTTTAAATAATTTTATGAAAGCTGCTCTTTCTACAGGATCACAATCTATTCCTAGGTTTATAGTTTGGGGATTAGATTCCGTTCCCAAGTTGATAGTTTCATACTTCATGCAAGAGCTATTGGTTTTACAATTTGGAACAGACTTAAACTTATCCTGCAGATCAAAAAACTTTTCTAATCTCAATACTGAGTTGGGAACGGGTTTTACCTGTTCAAAAGCTTTCTCAACTGAACAAAAGTCATTAATTACCGAAAAATCTCGTAAATTGTCATCGTGAGTGATTTCATCTATCGCTGACTCCTTAAAGATTCCATCACTTGTCAGAAAATGCAGTACCTGTGTGTCATTATCAAACACACGCCAATTAAAAATGTTATCAGGTATGGAAGGTCTAAAAATTAATTCAACAGAAAAGAATTCTAGCGAAAAATTTTCCGAAGGAATCAATTTGGAAGCTACATTTGCCAATAAGTCTGCTTCTTGGTTTTGACTTCTAGGAACAGAATTTATGTTAAATGCATCAAAATATGTGATAAGATTCCATACCTCCTTCTGATAGCTTTGCAAATGTTCAGATAAACAATGAATGGAATTACGTACCTGTCTAACGATGATTTCTGAATCGCCAAAGACCATAATCTCTTTGATGCCCAAATCGATTGCTTTTTTCAATCCTTGAATCAAAGCTTCATATTCAACCATATTATTTGTACAACTAAATTCTAGTCTACAGGCTATACAAGTCTTATTACCTTGAGGATCTATTAGTAGACAACCGGCGCCCGCTCCTTCTTTGGATTTTGCACCATCAAAATAAAGGGTCCAAATAGAATTATGTGCAATTACTTTGCTTTCTATGATATTTACAATATTTACATTATTTTCATTACCAATGGTCTCCTTAAGGGAACAATTAGGAGAGATAACTGTTACATTACAAATCTCAGATTGCTGGCTGCTTTCTGAAAGGAGGGAGGTTTCAGCTTTGAAATCTCCAAAACCTAACTCATACATGTAGTTTCCCATAATGGAATCAGAAAATAATACGGGTTCACTAGGATCATGTAGTTCTGTAACAGTATGTTTCATGTACCTTTCTCTTTGTATCTTTATTTGATTTGCTTTTCCATTTTTTGGTAACCACAAGGTTGACCAATCAGTGGCAAAGAAACCATTTAGCTGTTGAGACCAATCCCTACTTAAGAACAATCCATATGCATCAGGTATATCAGCGATTACGATGTCTATGATTTGATAAACTGAAGGATTACAAGCAATCCTAACTAAGACATCTTTCATCTCTCCGACAACCTTAACATTTGTTCTATCTAATTGAGTTATTTGTGCATTGGATGGGACAAATTTTCCATTTAATTTCTTGCACACAGATAAAGGCATGACATTAGAAGATGCTCCTGAATCTACCATGCAATTGTGGACATTTCTATTAAAAATTTCGAAGGTAAGTAAGAATGGAGGTGTAATTGACTTAGAGTTCTTACCTATCAAAGAAGCTTTATCAGCTGATGTTTTCCCTTTATCAGTTGCTGTTGGATCATTGCCTGAACTGTTTGCAGCAACATTTTGCTTTGTATTTGGAGCGATCATGCTTACTGCAGGATTAATGATAGGAGTATCAGGCATTGGATAGATCTGAAGGAGATCGTACATACTAATGTTTGCACGTGTCTTCTTCAAATCTTCAATTATGTCATATTGTAAATCCAACTTCGAAGCGTTTTGAATGGTTTGGGTACCCTTATGTGACTGAGTTTGTTTGCCGAGTTGAATTTGTTTGTTTGGTTGTGAGTTATTACTATCAGTGTTTGGAGTAGAGCTTGAAGCACCAGGAGTATTTGCAGTTGTTTTACTACGCGTATTATATGCGTGTTGTCCTGGAGGTGGACTTCTGTTCTCATGTTTTTTTACAAAATTATCCCAGAAGTGCCCATTGATTTGTTGAGGCTCTTCTGATTCATCTTCATTTTCAGATTCTTCATCTTCTTTATTCTGATTTATCTCTTGACTAGTTGTTTCAGATAAAGAGAGGACAGCTCGAATTGTATTAAAGATCTCTTCATTAGCAGCTATATCTGGGGGTGCATTCTTATTGTTTGTGTTTGGGTTTTGTCTAAATTGATTTCTGAAGTAGTCCCTAGAAGGGGAAGCTTCAGAACTAGTTTTTTTTAACCCAATAACTTCATTAGTTAACGTTCGGATAGCATTCTGTAGCTGTTCTACATCAAAAGCTTTATCTTTATCTGAACTAGATCTCTCTACTTTCTTTCGAGGAAAAGAATCAGTTTTACCACTCCTTTCTGGTTCATAAGACATGAAATCTTTTTCTACTTTAATTGCTTCATCAAATGTTTCTATCAGTGTTGTTTTTCCAGCCCTCTTAACAAACATTCCAGAATTCCTAGGTAAGGCTGATGTATAATTTTCGATGATTATATCTTCCGGTGGTTGAGAAGCAATTGGAATTTTATTTTTTAAAGTTAGAAACCTTTGATTAAAGTCTTTAATCCTCTCTTTGGGTTCCATTTTAATTCTAGATAATTCTAGGGCTAAAAGAGCAGGTGTTTTATCTTCCCCAAATTTATCTAAAAAAACTTTGTTAAATTCCTCCCAGTTTGTAATAGATCCTTGTACTAATGAAAAGTACCAGATAGAGGCTCTTCCCTCAAAGGTGAGAGGAAATAATCGACAAACAACATCCTCATGCTGAACATTTAAAGTTTGAACAGCTAGCATGAATTTATCAATGTGTACCTCTGCAGGTTCTTTGTCCTCTGGGTTAAACTTAGGAAGAACCTTATCTGAATGTTTTGGTAATGGGTGTTGTATCCCAGGAATTGCTACAGCAGCTGCCCTTAACCAAGGGAGCTATGGATTAGGTGGAGGGGGTGGAGGATTACCTCCTCCTCCCGCATTTCCTGCCATTGGACTTCCTTGAGAACTAGAAGAACTCTCAGAATGAGAAGATCTTGGACTGTTGGGTGGTGACTCAGGAGGTGAAGGTGGCTGATCAGAACCACTTCCCGAAATTAACCTCCTTGTGGTATTGGTTTGTGTAATCTGTCTTTGATAATTTTCAGCTTGATGTTGAGGAGTTATTTCCAAATCTTCTGTAACTATGGTCAATTGTGGGTTATGTCGTTGTTGTCTAGGAAGACCATAATCTATTGGAGTAATACCTAACTGATTAGCGTAAGCTCTAGTAAGGATATGTCTGGATTCCTCTAGAGTTTGAGCACTTTGTGCAGGAGTAAAAGGAGAAGTAATAGGATCACGTTCAAGGATACTTCTTACAGTTTCACTAAGAGGTGATCTACTAGTTTCCGAAGATTGTTGGCTGGTTGGAAATGTTTCATTGGTTTCACCTGCCATTACTTAATTCAGGCCCTCCTTCTAGCGCCATTTGTTGGCCTGATTTTATGAATCAGAGCCAATAAAGAGGTTTTATCCACACAATCAACTTAAAGCAGTATTCGGTGTGTTTAAGTTAACAAGACCTCACAGGTTATGGTCCTGCTACCAGCTAGTTTGTCTCTTAAGGAAACCTCAAAACTAGCAAAATCTAACCTATTCTAATGTTATCCTATCTATATATTTACAAATATCCTAAAGCTGCTTTCGGAAAGAAAGACTTCAATTTTTTGTGAAATTTTCTAAGTATGAAAGCTTAATTACAGTATGCAGAATGATTTAACAATACTAAAGATAAAATAAACTTAAAACTAATCTATCTATTCTATTTTACCCTATCTCAGCTGAGAGCATATTTGAAATTAAAATTAATCATTAATCTTATAACAGAATATTGAAATACGATATAAACCAAACATGTTTAAATTCTAACAACAATTATTCTGCTATATAGAAATGGACCTGAATTTCAACCTAAAAGACACAGTCAAATTTCATTTCCAGAACTGATTAACAATTATTGTTCAAGATAGTCATTCAAATTTAAGATAATGTTTATTTAAATATTCACCATTAACATACAAATGAAACTTTAAATAAACCAGAAGTTATATCATTCAAGCTAATGTTCATAGTGAACACACTAATGAACAAACCACAATGACATATGCATTCAATAACTAATCTTGAGACGACAAAGTGAGAAATTGTTTGAACATCAGTATGACACAGCATACATAGTTTGCATATAAACAGAAAATGACAAACTGAAATATATGTATATATAAAAACACAAAAATGAATACCATTCACAGCATCATTCGTAGATATCCAGTATCATCCACAACAAAGCTTCAGCTTCAGGTTTGAAGTAATACTAGCAAATAGAATATATTTCAAGAAGTTTTTCTTCTACACTTCATCCATCACAAGTACATCAAAAATCTTCCTTCATATACTAATGAGAATCGGTTTTTTGCTATAAATGTTGCATGCAACATTATAGCAAATTACTTAACCATAAAAGCATCTAATTACACCAAATACTGAAAATAGAATCGACTAGCCTGAGTCGAGGCATTTCAGAACATTCCTGACCATTCAGAAAACTCCAACTAGTAGCAGATCAGCTACACTTTCACGCCAACGCATCCACTATGTCCTGCATTCCTGGAAGAAAACGGTGATAAAACCCTCCTGCATTAAATTCAATAAATATATCATATTAAAATCGATTTAACACATTTAACCGAAATATTAAAACAAAATTATAAATGCATGCCTGTAAAATCTCCGATTTTACAGACATGCTAAATCAAAATGATCGTTACTTGTCAACAAGAAAAGAACTATTAGGCTTCATTACGAAGAGCGACTACTCTTCTAGCTTCGGCCAATTTAGCCTTCAACCTGATAATTTTGACATTTTGTTTTTCAATTCGTTCCAAAAGCATCTGGTTTGTTTTTAATATGGATTTCTTAGATTCCTTGAATTGATTCTTTTTCACGTTGGCCCTTTTCCACCTATCAATCCATTCTAACAATTCTTTCTTGAGCGTTTTATTTTCTTCTTCCAACAAGACCGTATACTGTTTGCGTTTTCCTTTAGACTCTGCTTTCTTATCCTGATAGACATTTCCTAATATCTGCTGTAGGGTTTTGTCTTCGCTGGCTACATGAGGAGAACGAGGACTATCACAACGCTGATGGTGAGATGGTTCAAATTGTACAGTGTCAGGATCTATTTCCGGTTGATTACCCTCGACCTCACCTGATGGCACATCATTCCCCTGGACAGTGGTGGAATTCCCTACACCCATTGGGCTAGGGACAGGTATCGGAATATCATCCTCAATGTTTACAACTGCAGGTTCGGCGGCAGTAGATTTGGAAGTCTGTGGATCAGACCTATACCTTGGAGTAGAATGACGACTATGCATGCTTCTCGTGATTCTACGTGAAGATGATAGGTTTCCAACCTTCGACCCTTGCTTATCACAACAAACCTGAGCCAGATGGTTCAGCTTATGCATAGGAATTTTATCACATTCAGTAGGTTTATCAATTTCATCTTCGGCTGATCCCTCTTTTAATTTTACAGGGTTGCCATCATTATTATCGGGTTGTGATTCATTTAAATTTTCCCTAGAACTGCAAGGGACTGAAGCCCTATCGTCATCTTTATCTACCTCATCATCTACAGACGTGCTTATGGCCTCTGGTTCATTATCCTCTGAGCTATCATCCTCAGAATCTATAATTTTTCGTTTCCTACGAGCTCGAGGAGACGAATTGGGCCAATGCTGTGTTGGCCCCAATTTACAATCGACTAGGAATTCATCCCACGACCGACCTTTCGCGGATAATTGATATTGTAATAAAATTTTAATCAATCCATGGTGACAATGACTATTATCAGGGTTATTAAAATTTCTCACAGACTGTGACATTTTCTTCAGACTTTGCCACAGATAGAAGGGCAAGTTAAGTTTATAACCCTTAACCGCTAACAACAACCGTAAATGATACAAATGCAAATGGGAAAAACGTCCACAACAGGTTACGTACCTTACCAAGATTTCATAGTAAGCTCTCCACTCGGGCTTGAGAAATTTTACAGGCACGCCTACTCTCAATTTCGTTTTATCTGGTAAAGGCGAGAACAATGCCAAACACTTCTTCTTATCAACCATAAGGCCTTTAAACCAGCGTTCTCCCACCTGGGGAAGTTTTGTGGCTTCAGCAATGCTGTCTTCATTTATAACAAACTCAAAACCCCCAATTCGCACCCTGTCATTTTTAAAACCCATTGCAAACATTCTGGTAATCTCCACATGATGACCATCAAAGCTTTGAAAGAAATGCGTCCATCCCATTTTCTCGAATTTCTGGGCAACCTCCTGATTAGCTTCAATAATTTCATACCCTGAGATTTCAAAACGATTCAGAAGAGGCATGGTTTCTTCAACACTGTTTTGGTTTAGTCGTGGAATGAAAGGAAATGTGAAAACAGATGGAATAGGTATCCACACACACGACATACTAGAAAAATCTTCACATGCGCGAAATCTGATCCAAATCAAATCTCTGAACCTACCATTTTAGCGGGATGGTGATAAATATTACACTTTCATGTTACATCATGGTTTATGCTAACTTATCTGCGTTTTGACCTCGCTAAGTAGTGATCACTACTTAACTTAACGAACCAGCGATACGAAGACTGCCTAACTTGGTGAACCAGAGATATGACAACTGATATAACCATTATTAAGATCATTGATTATTGACAGTGGTTCATTATTATAAGTACAATGGCCATAATTTGAAATGAGTGTTAGTGATTAACACTGTCAACACGGTGATGCCAAATGCATACAATTGTCAAGTCTATCAAGTGGTGAAGGCCACTTTTCCATGCCAACTCACCGATCCAAAGGTTTATCAATTTAACCGTTGATTTAACGCCTGGTCAGTTCATCACTCGATCATCATTATTCTATGATATTACGTCGTGACGTGAAGAAGCATAGATTAAGTTTTAAGGTTGAGTAAGTATTAATGAAATGGCCAGCTTGGTGTTTGTTTTATTTATATGTACAAACTATATATATATACAACACTAAGTCGAAACCTTTATACATGGTATTAACACACTATAGTATGTATCATTACATAGGGTATTAACCATATGAGAAACGCTTCCTATATAAACCATCATTTATTAATTAAATATGATATTGACAAAGTTTATGATAGGATATTACTTATGATATTAGATTCCCAAATTCACTTAGTCTTGAGACTAATAATACCCTAAACAATGCGCTTAATGATACTTCCTTGACACACAAAACCCTTAAGTCACATAAACTCGTTTCAATATTTTGAACAATTTTTAACGAGAATTTACAAAACTTATCAATCCTTGATTCAAAAACCAAATTCGATGATCAAGTCCATATCAGCTTTTAGAGTCATTAATTACTTTTTCTTTGGTTAAGAGCACCTTCAGAATCAAAGATTCTGAAGGAGCTCTATATAATTTTAATTCATTTATCACATAAAGGACTGATCTCTCTTCACTTTGTCAAGAAGTGAAGAGGTTGTTGCTTGCTTCCAACAGGTTACAAAAGGAAGCCGAGGAAGCAAGAAAGCAACAAGACGCTGAAAATGAAAGACTGCGGAAGGAGGCTGAAGAAGCCCAAAAGCAGAAAGAAGCAGAGACTGAGCAAGCTGAAGCAAGGAAGAAGGCGGAGGAAGAATTGAAGGCAAGGGAAGATACCGAGGCAGGTGGGTCCGGTGTACAAGACATGGAGATAGACACCTCTCAAGCAGGTGGCTCTGGTACCCAAAAGGAAGGAGCAGACCCCGCTCAGGAAGTCCGAACCCCACCTATGGAAGAAGACATAGACATCATAAGCCGACCAATTGTCCCATACACTCCATCTGGGAAGCGTACGGTGTCCAAATGGAATGAGTTTGTCTATGACAAGAAAAGGAAAACAATGGTCCTCCAATCAGAAGAGAGGATTAAAAGTCCCTTCCATGATGACATAGTTACTCACCGAGAGGTCGCTGTCATGCAGAACACAGATGCAGATCCCATCGCCATGGCATCCGCAGTTATAGCAACAGCACAGGCATCATTTGCCAATGTAGGGGTTATAGTCAAAGAAAATATATTGACAAAGAAGAGAGCACGCACCCTGCAACAAAATGTGGCTAATGAGCAAGCCCAAAGGGACCTGGTAGTAAACAAATATAATTGCTTGTACGCTGAGCATAGGGAGCTGTCAAACAAGTACAGTCACCTGGAGGAGGAAAAGGACCAGCTAGCACTCCAGATAATGATTGCAGAAGCGGAGAAGAATGGAGCAGAAGAAAAGGCTTCCCAGTTAGAAGCAGACAAGCAGACATTAGCTGAGCGTTTAGAACAAGCGGAGAGCGGAACCTTGGACATGTCTCCCTTCCACGAGCTGTCATGCAATATCCTGCAGCAAGTGTATGGCTCTCAAGAGCTAATCACTGACGAGGTATGCAAACTCAAGGCCATGATGGGTAGGCTAAAAGAGGTCAATACGGAAGCCCACAGGCTCAAAGCTAAGAATACCCATGTCAAGGCAAATGTCATAAGTCAGATGGCATGGAGGGAAGGGAAAGGAGGTTTCCCCCCGCATCTTCCTTTTAAGGCCGTGGAAGATTTTAATGAAGATATAGCCTTGTTGGAGTTTGGTAGGAACTGTGCCAATAAGCTAATGGCCAGTGTGCAGAGGACAACAGATAGAATCAACAACCTATACCAAAAGCTCAAAGGAGTCCATGACAACTGCACATTGAGTTTCCCTCAGACCCTAGAAGACTTCCCGGAAAAGGAGCAGCGGTTGTCTCAACTGAAAGAAGAGCTAGGCGTCCAGATGGAGTATGTGAAAAGCATTGATGTCCTGGCCATGGATGATCTCGAACATTACATCGGTTCATCAACACTTCACAATCATCTGCTGAAGGAAACATATCAAGTTGCTGAAGCAGAAGTACAAAGCATTAAAATAGAGCTCGGGAAGAATGTAACTTCTCAGAAAATCCTGTTTCCTGCTGCAGCAAACATAATCATCAGGGACACAAGTGTGTGGCACAGCTACATAGAAGAGGAGGTCAGGAAAGCTGCAGCAACAGCAGGAGCAGCATCAGCAGGGGATTCGAGGGCCTCTTCCCAGGCAGCATCAGTGACCATCAACTTGGGCGACCCTGTGCCAGCAGAAGCTCGCGCACAGGAATGAAGAGGCTGAATTCAGTGAGCCACTCTCTGCAGCCAAACACGTGCCCAGCAGGGAAAGCTTTGATGTTAACAAATTTTCTGTTACGTATATTTTGAATATGTAAGGCGTAAGCCATGGGACAGATGTCCCTATTTTTTGTCAAAATATTTTTGTAAAGGAAGTGGCCATTTTTGGTGGTCGATTATAGTAGAAATCCCTGTAAATGACAGGTGGAACATGCTAGGTGTCAGCCCAAAGGGAAAAGTTGTAGCTATAAATAGCATCTAGGAAAGATTTGAAAGGGGACTTTTGGCAGGGAATGAAATTTTGGCAAACGATATGAGCTATCTTGTATCGGGTCTGTAAATTGATTTTTCTAATAGAAGCCACGGGAGATGGACGTTTTGCATGGATTGTTGGATTGCTGTATATTGGACTATTCTAATGACTGCGGTCCTGTACTGTGAGATCATTCTTATCATCCGAACTACTTCTTTGTATTAATGATTTTGCCCCTTACTGTGCATACGAATTTTTCCCATTTTCATGGACAATGAATGCGTTTCATATTAAATCAGGAGCTACCTGCTGATGCTTTTATCATTGCTGTAGATTTCTCTTCTAGATCAAATGGCTTACTGTTCTTTCTTCAGGAAAATTTGTATGGCTCATTGTTCATGCCTTTAAATTGCTCCTTGCAGGGATCTTTTAGTTTAATTCCAGTTTCGTTGCATCTAGATCTGTTTCTTTATTCTTGTTACGTAGATCAAATAATTTTGCTTTCTTCTGTTCGTGAGCAATAGATGCGTTCCATGTTGAATGAGAGGCTACCTTCTCAAGATCCTCATCTTGCTGTAGCTTTGACCGTGAGAAATAATAGCTATCTGTTCTTTGTTTACGATATCTGTTACAGCTGATTGCTCTCCCCTTAAGCGTGTTCCCCTGCAGGGATAGATAGGTCTGTTCTAGTTTTAAGTTTAGATCTGTCTTAATTGCATTTAGATTAAGTATAGTTTAGGCACTTGCATCTCATATAAAAGACATAAAAAACCCAAAAGAAAGGTGGATCGGGCCATAACCGGTAGAATCGGATTTAAAGTCCAAAACCACGGTTGCCGGAACCGCTAACCGGACGGATTCCCTACACCAAACGGGAGATAGTCTAATTGGGACCGTCTCTCAGGGAGAATCCCTTTCTGATTGATGCTACGATATCCGAGGCATCAACAACTTAGTATATAAGTTTGTGTTGATACCAATGAAGGGACCGTGAAGTCATTTATATTGAGCTCGCTCAAAGGATGTTGCCCCCTCGAAGTGGCCTGCGATCAATATAAAAGTGATTATGAGTTATGTTATTTCTGCTATTTCATGTGTTTTCATTAATTAATTATTGTAGGTTCTTCACATCGGACGACCTATATTTTTTGAAGCGTAGATCTATGGCTGAGATTTAGTTCGTGAAATGAAGTTGTGCAGGTGATCAGCAGTCTAAAAATCTATGAACATTGGTAGGGTCCGTGCCATTCGACGGTCCTGATGCAAACATGGTTAAGATCGACGACACTAGTTTTATCATGGGAATGGGAGCCGAAATGCATCTCCACTACAAGAAAATGATTGCCAATACAATGAATGCCACCTCGACACCGTCATATACCTCTCCTGCCTGTCCTGAAAGCATGGTTAGGCACGTTTCGTGTAAGCTATGACCTCAGGCATCATTCACACTCCTTTGGAAGATCCGATCAGACCATCATGGCAAGGATGATTACGTGTGGCTGCTATCATTTTCAAATGCGTTAGAAGCAGAGGTTCCTACGTTTGATGTTCATGATCAATGCATGAGAAAGGTGGTGACCCCAGGAGCTCTGATATCTTTCAGTTATGATCCATCCATGGAGATGGATCATGGAACCGAAGTGGTGTTCGTACCAGAGCAAGCATGGTCTGAGGTGGAGGAGGGGCACATCCCTTCATCTCCTATAGTTTTCGAACAAGAAGAGGAGAGATCAGCAAGCGAGCCCGACGAGCAGGAAATCCGACAAGTGTGCAGGAAGGTTCGATGTCGAAAGAAAAAGAGGGAATTCGAGGATCAAGACACCCACCAAGACATGGATATTCTCAAATATTTCATCCACGCCACTTAGGAAGTGACACCTCCTCCTCCAGCAGAAGAAGCAAAGGTGGAAGATTCCTTGAAGATAGAGGACTTCTTCGATCATCATGGCCAAGTGAAGTCTCATGAGTGAGGTGGCGACCTGTTTGTGGTGTTTCTTTTTCCCCATCGTATCAATCTATTTTGGGTTTGACATATATGTAATATTTCTCTGTTTTTGAAGCCAATTGGAGCTATTATGGTCCAAACTTCCTGCAAAGGACCCATTGCCCAGTTAGTTATAACCTATCCATTAGCAGTCCTTTTCATTTTGTGATTTGTTTTCAAAGGTGACGAATTAGGCCATGTAGGTGTCACCTGGTTATAGTTGTTTCCTGTTGGACAATTCAAGGCTAAGAGCCTATAAATATCTGTGTAATAGAAGTAGAATGGGTTGGAAAATCAACGGGATGAGGCCTGGGAGAACTAAGCTCTGTTTTTTAAACATTATCCTTAATAGAATTGCAGTGTTTGAAGCTGGTGTTTAAAAGAGATTCATGTGTCATTTAGCTTACAGTCTGTTTTCTTCTTCTTCTCGTGTGAATGTGCTTCATGTTATTTACTTCCATTATGTCTTCTCTTTCATACCTAGAATCATTGTATAATATTGCAGAATTCTTGGTTGCAAGCTCTAGCTATTGTTTTAGGTATTCACTCAATATTTCCTCTAAAGTTGGCATCGAATTCATCCCAGTTAGATGCTCATGCCAATGGACTGTTCCTTTCTTCTTCTTTTATCACCAGACAACAACATTCCGACTGGAAGCAGGTGGTTATCTTGCCTCTATTTTGATATTCCATGCAACAACACTATTATTTGACTTGTGTGTTATGTTTTGACTACATTGCCCAATGATTTCTCTCCGGATTATCTCACCAAAACCTTAAACAATTGTCCCATCAGAAATATGACCTTTTAAGTATGTTTTTATTGAATAACTTGACTAGGAAGACTATGTGTTTCTCATTGATTATTTTTAGTCTTTTATAGATCTGAGAGAGATCCCTCTCTGATTGCACTAGGTCAAAAGCGCAATCTAAAGTGGTTTTGTGGTTACCCCGAAATGGCCTTCTCTCACAACCTAAAGGGTTATTTTGGGTGCTAACATTTTGGTGCCGCTACCAAGGACGAGAGTCATATCATCCCTAGGAGAATGAAAAAGTTTCAGATCCAATTCGTTGATAGTGAACAACAGCCTGGCATCAAGAAGGTTGTATATCTTTCACTTGGCGACTCCAGTGGTTAAGTTTCATTATGAAGGAAGCTCCACTGGGGAGATTGGTGGATCCATGCTAGAATTAAGATGTTGAAAGACTCATGGTGACTCTCCTGGGGATGAACTCAGTTATATTAGACATGGAAGGAGCAAGATCTAGGTATCATGGTATGAACTCTCTTAAAGAGGCCTCGTTCTTTTGTTTTGGTTTCCTTTTACCTTTGTGTATTTATACCAGGAGATTTTTGCTTCACATAAGAGCTCTAAGTCATGAGAGAGTTTCCTTTGTGTATCTTTTACTACGTCTTGTAGATGTACATTCTTCTTTCTTTCCTAGATATCAGCCTATTCCTGATTTCGAACCTGGTAAGATCCCTAATCAGCCCTGGGGAGCCTATGAGAGCAAGGATGAAGGCATTCCTCTTGTACATACTCCTCTACCTTCTCGACCTCAACATAGATATAGCCCTTTGAAGCTACCCCCTGTCCTTCATGAATATCCTCTCAAATACCACAAATACCTCCCTGTTTTTGATGGAGAAGAGGGCAGCCTCACAGCTGAAAGACATGTTCAAGGTTTTGAACATTTTCTGGAACTTTTTTTAAATAGAGCATGATGATGTTTGTATGAGGATTTTTTCCCAATCCTTCCAAGGAGATGTGAATAAATGGTACAAGCACCTGCATCCTGAAGCCATTCATACATGGGAGGCATTTTCTGATGTCTTTCTAGAGTTTAGGGGTAGAAGAAGATCATTAGACCAAGTTCTTTCATAATTTTATTCCATCGGAAGTTGAGAAGGTGAAGCCCTGTCTATTTTAAACAAGAGGTTTGCAAGCTTTTATTACAACATGCCAAGGGAAATTCAGCCTCTAGAAAATGCTGCTAAGTTGTTGTATGGGTCTACCCTCCTGTCTGAAATGTGTTTTCTATTGTTGGAGAGGAAGTCCTCCACCTTGCTGCAAATGTTCGTTGATGCGTTAGAGGTCGAAGATAATCTCAGAATGTCCGGAAAGGTCTTAGAGCAAGATATTGAGGGGGGAAGGGAAAGGATACCAAAGATGGGAGAAAGACATGAACCAGGATAGTCTTTTCTGCATTCCCATCCTTTTCATGATGAGTGAGAAATGGTCAGCCCATCCATGTACAAGGAGAGGAGAGCACTGATTTGTTTTATCTCGAATGCAATCTATAGGTTGAAGTTCCTGCTGGGAAAAGTTTTAAGTGGGATTTAAATCCTCCTATATATGATGAGTATGAAGATGAATACTGGGGAGAAATCCCTAAACAACGAGCAAAAGATTCTACATATTTTGAGATAGTTAGTGAAGAAATCCTAAGATCCTTACATGAGGAAGCATGCCCTCATCAAAAAGATAGAGAATAAGCTAATTGTCAATATACTCGTGGAAGCTTCCTGCGGGAAGAGGTTTTTTCCTTGGCTGAAAGTGAAGTAGATTGTGATATCCATGAAGAATTTCCTGAATCTGACACATACATTCAGCAAGCCGACCAGATAATAGGCATGCTAGGGGAATACCAGGAAAGTCAGTCCAATTTTTCTTCATATCATTCAAGACTAGAGCCCTTATTTCAAGAAGGAGTTCTTCCTCTAGATCCATTTGAAACTCAGGGAGGGATCTTTTTCGAAGCACAAGAGCAAAATCATATTTTTAAGCCAGGGATTCCATATAGCCCAGGAGGTTATGTTATAGGCAACTCATGTTTTGAAATAACCTCGCATGTTACAGAGATGCAGTCTCAACAGAGGGATGCACTTTTGTAATATCCCGATTTTGACCCTATTGCATTAAAATTGTAAATGATGTAAATATTGTTATTTAAATCATGGTGAGGAGCTCAAGGCCAAGGCCCTGCCATCGATTTAGTGTCTTATGTATCGACATTTAAAAATAGATGCCTATGGTTCTTGTGCTAGACAAGCACAATGTAAATTAAGACATCATGTAAATATCAATTTTAATGAAATACCCACAACTAGCTATGAAATGCAAGAAAGAGATGGGGGCATGATTTTTATAAGGAATAGGGAGGGAAAATATTCAAACCCTTGATCCAATAGTGTTAAGCCAAATTTCATTGAGAGAACCCATTAATCCCAACTACCCATTTTGACTTATGCACCCAATCATTTAATTCTTCCAAGAGTTGGTTGAGGTAGTTAATGCCTTGGGAATGAAAAGGTATGGAATCTAATTTCGTGCATGGGCAAGCCATCAACCTAGGAAATCGTATTCTTTCTTCTTGGGAAAGAAAACACCCACGAAATGGTGCCCATAGCAATCTTTCACCCATGGACTTTTCTCTCTCACGTAGTCTGATCTAGCTAGGGCTTTATCCTTCACGTTTTCCATCTTTTCCCTACATTTTCCATGGTTGGGAACTCGTTTTTGTATTGCACAGTGGCTGGGAGGAAGGGAGTCACGATTTGGGGGTTTACAGAGGCCGTTTATGTCCCTTGAATGCCCATAAACGTTTTCCGGAAATGATTTTTCTCTCCCAGGGTTGACTCCCTAATTTCCACTTCGTTTTTTGGTTGCCCACGTTTTTTTGAAACTGATAGGAAGTCATTTTGGGCATCCCACTGTCAAAAACATTCCTCTTCATGCCCATCACTTGACATTTTGTTGTTATGTGCATCCCTATTTTGGTTTGAACTTTGAGCAAGCAATTATGAGTGGAAGTGGACCAGAATTGACTGGATAAACCTAGTGAGGGAGGTAACCTCTCAAGAATATCAAAGAGGGCTAGTTATTCTTCTATGCACACCTTGAAGAACACTAGAATGGGAGGTATGGCCTGAGGGACTATGCAGTAGTGAAGGGAATACTTCCTTGTGATGGGTGTGTAGGTATTGTGGGGACCAAGCCAAGTAGATCTTGTAGAGGGTATCCATATCTCTATGGTTGAGCTCACTAGCTTGGAAATTCTTCCTTTCCATTGCCTAGTAGCCTAATAAACCCAATTGTGGATTGGCTTGGTTGATTTTGGTGTGTATCTAGTTATGTGTGAGTCTGTTGTTCCCTTTTTCCTTGTAGAAATCATGCCCATCTCGGGGGTGGCAGTTTTGTTGAGACTGATGAGCACAACTAGACTATGGTTGGGTGGAACGTTGTAGTGGCATAGCTAGTTGCTCGGGGCTACTTTGTTTTGAGATAAGTACTCTATTGTGTTAAATTATGCAATGTATTTATTTAATGACCTCATGAGAAAGTTTGAATGTATATGTAGATGTTTTTAATTCCATTGTGTTTAATTACAATATGCATATGTATATGTCTTTTATTATCAATGAGTGTTTACTTGATGGATATGGGTCTATATGCCCAGTTTTAGTGTCATGTTCTCTCCCTGGCTCGGTCTGATGGGAGGGGACTTGACAACTTTATTTTGACGGTTTAAATCATATTAGGTTGTGTAGGGGTTTTAGAACGTATGTTTTTGAGTTACCACTTGAAGATTTCCATGCGGATCGAATCCCTGTACTTGATGTGAGTGACAAAGAAGATGAACATGAAATTTGTAGTCCTTTCGAAGGAAAATTAAGCAGGCTACAAGAAAATTTACAGTCTGATAACATGCCAGGGAAGTTGCAGTAGGGGCAGCCTTGTCATGTTAGAAGGAGGGTAGGACAAATTGGAGGATACGATGTTTTATATGACCCAATAGCTGAGTACATGGAACGATTCTTCAGTTGGGGTAAGAGGTTTTGTTTTTTCTAGAAAGATCACACCTATCATCAATACTTTTTGCCATTATGTTCCTATCCTCTGATTTTAGTTAAGCATGATGTGGAGGTTTTCCTGTTAGGTTAGCTGCTAGATTTGTTGCATTGGCATTTTCACATCACTTGATATGACAGCCTTTTCAGTACCATAGGATAGAGTAGTTTTGTGCATAAATAAGCTCGGCATCCTGAGCACTTTTCAACATTTTAGTTGCAGTAGTGTTTTCGAGTCTTCATTTCAGTTTCAGTTTGTGTTTCAGTTTTCAATAAAGAGTTGCAGGCGGCTAATTTTTTTATGAAGAGCAGCCCAATGGAACAGGAACTGGGTCTGCAGGGTTCTTTGCTACCGCACAGGGAGGATAGCATCCCCAATAGGAGCCAGTTGTTAGCACCTGAATCGTACTAAGCATTAGGAGAGGGTTTATACCCATACAAATGGCCAAGGGAAAAGCCCTTCTCTTAGCCTACGTGGCTGAAAGATCCAAAGTTCAAGGGTCTGCGTAGTATCCTTGGTCCATGGTAAGAAATATCTGGAGAAAGGGTAAGGTTTCAATGATGATCACAGACTTAAAAGAAAGGGAGGTGCCCTTTGCATATAATAGCACCCTTTGATAGCATGTATCTAATAGTGATGGAGATCTACAATCATGAGCCTCTCTCGCCAAAGGAGTTGGTGGTTGGTTAAGCGCAAGCTAGATGTTAGCTGGCGGGTAGGTCGAAGATTGATCGACAGTAGAGAATGAAGATCAATGGCCGAGAAATAGTTCATGTATTTGTCATGCACTAAGAAATACAATTTTCATATTCATGAAGTTTTCGTAGAAGGATGCAAGTTTGGATGGCCTAGATTTGACGAAGCTCAAATCTATGGCTGAGATTTAGTTCATGAAATGAACTTGTGTAGGTGATCAGTAGTCTGATAATTTGCAGAACATTGGTAGGGTCCGCGCCATTCAACTGTCCATATGCAAACATGGTTAAGATCTACGGCACTGGTTTTATCATGGGAATTTGAGCCGAAAGGCATCTCCACTACCAGCAAATTATTGCCAATAGAACGAATGCCACCTCGACGCCATCATATACCTCTCCCGTCTATCCTGAAATCCTGGTTAGACACGTTTCATGTCAGATTTGATCTGAGGCATCATTCACACTCGTTTAGAAGATCCGGTCAGATCATCATGGAAAGGATGATTACGCCTGCCTGTTGTCATTTTCAAAGGCGTTAGAAGCAGAGGTCCCTTCGTTTGTTGTTCATGATCAATGCATGAGAAAGGTGGCAACTCTAGCAACTTTGGTATCTTTCAGTTAGGATCGGACCATGGATAGGGATTAGGGAACCGAAGTGGTCTTCGTGTGAGAGCAAGCATGGTCTGAGGTGGAGGAGGGGCATGTCCCTTCATCTCTTATAGTTTTATACCACATAGAGGAGAGCTCAGTAAGCGAGCCCGAGGAGCAGGAAATCTGACAGGTGTGCAGGAAGGTTCGAGGTTGAAAGAAGAAGAGGGAAGCCCAAGAAGAGGATCAGGACACCCACCAAGATGTCGATATTCTCAAATATTTCATCCTCCCCACTGAGGATCTAACACCTCCTCCTCTAGCAGAAGAAGCATAGGTGGAAAATTCCTTGAAGATAGAGGAATTATTCGATCAACATGGTCAAGTGAAGGCTCAGAAGTGAGGTGGCGGCCTGTTCGTGGTGTTTCTTTTTCCCCATTGTATCAATCTATTTTTTGTTTCGAATATATGAAATATTTCTCTATTTTGAAGACAATTGGCGCTGTTATGGTCCAGAAATCCTGCAAAGGACCCATTTCTGAGTTATTTATAATCTGTCCATTAGCAGTCCCTTTCATTTTGTGATTTGCTGTCAAAGGTGATGATTTAGGACATCCAGGTGTCGCTTGGTTATAGTTGTTTCCCATTGGACAATTCAAGGATAGGAGCCTATAAATATATGTGTAATATAAGTAGAATGGGTTGTAAAATCAATGGGCTAAGGCCAGGGAGAACTAAGCTCTTTTTTTGTAACATTATCCTTAAAAGAATTGCAGTGTTTGAAGCTGGTGTTTAACAGAGATTCATGTGTCATTTAGATTACAGTCTATTTTCTTCTTCTTCTCATGTGAATGTGCTTCCTGTTATTTACTTCGAATATGTTTTCCTTTTCATATCTGGAATCAATGTATAATAGTGTATAATTCTTGGTTGCAACCTTTGGCTATTGTTTTAGGTACTCACTCAACATTTCCTCTAAATTTGGCATTGAATTCATCCCAAGTAGATGCTCATGCCAATGGACTTTTCGTTTCTTCTTCTTTTATCACTAGACAACAGCATTCCGACTGGCAGCAAGTGGCTATATTGCCTCTGTTTTGATATTCCATGGAACAACACTGTTATTTGACTTATGTGTTATGTTTTGACTCTATTTCCTAATGTTTTCTCTCTTGATTATGTCACCAAACCTTAAACAATTGTCCCATCATAAATCTAACCTTCTGAGTATGTTTTGATTGAATAACTTGAGTAGGATGACTGTGTGTTTCTCATTGATTATTTTCAGTCTTTTATAGATCTAAGAGAGATCTCTCTCTGATTGCACTGGTTCAGGAGCACAATCTAAAGTGGTTTTGTGGTTACCCCGAGTTGTCCTTCTCCCACAACCTAGAGGGGTATTTTGGTTGATAAGAGGTCCGAAGGTCAAGGTTTCATCGTTTCACCGTGTTTAGTGCCATAAAACCCATAGTGAGTGCTAAAATACTCCTATTTGCACCCATATCATTTATTGGAGGCTAAAAATATCCTGGTCATTTGAGGCCTATTTCATTGTTGTGAACCTATGTAATTAATACACCTGTAAGTTTGAAACCGAAAGTTTCCCTTCCCTTAGAAGCTTTATTTTTATTAAGGTTTGTAGTCCTCCTCCAAACCATGTACAAGGCCCTCATATCGATAAATAGTTCTAAAAATATCCTAATGAAGTATGTATCAATACTTGGAAGCCAAAGAACCCTAAGACATGTCCTATTTGTTTTTTTGAAATCTCCTTTCTTTCTCTTGTTCAAAACCTCCGAATAGTGTCCATATCCTCACCAATAAGATAAATATTCATAGTCATGTCTAGGCCTTCGACACCAACACTTGGTGTTCATAACCTCCTAATCATATTTGAATATGCTCATATGGAGGCCAAATATCCCTCTATCCAAGATGTGTTGTGATTTGACACATTATTCTTGGTCCTAAAGTTAACCCTAGTCTACCCTCAATCTACTTAGCCTACCTTTACATATACCATATAAAAATGGGGACATCCAGTTGGTACTAGTGTTATGGCATATCCTCTGTAATTCACTTATGGTAAAACACTCTCTTTTGTGTTTACATAACATTATGAGGTCAAAGGCATTACTCTATAATGGCTCACATATTCTCAATATCTTAGGGAGCATCACGATGTGGTTATAAGTGTATGACCTCTTGTGTGAGGTGTTAATTTTTCGATAATTTCATTCAAACATTATCATAGGATCCTACTAAGAGAATAACATGCACAACATAACAGTCATAAACACAACAGACATAGAGTTTCCTCGGGGAAAACCAAGAAGGTGAAAAACCCCACAACTTTCTCAAAGATAGAGTAAGCCACAATATAGGATCACAATGATCAAACCCAAAAGGCAGATGTCTCTAGCAGCTACTCCTCCTCCACTAGTGCGAATTCCTCTCTCAACTAATGCGAGTTGGATGAGTGAGTGAATGAATAGAATGAGAGACACAACCTCTCTATTTAAACACTGACTTGACCTACCAATAACCTAACAGGGACGACTTCCTAAGGAATCCTAATAACCCATCCACATGACTCAGCCAGGGCCGACCCCAGACTAGTGGTCTAGTAACCCATCAAATATAAGTTGCGACACTTACAAATACAAATGACGACACTTCTGATTGGAGGATTAATACATCTCTATCATGAATATAATAAAGTACAAGTGTAATACATAGAAGAATATATTTTGAAGTTACAAATACATCAACACTCCCTCTTAACTGGGAAGGTATTCTCTAGACATGGGTCATTAATACATATCGGGACAAGTCTTCAATTCTGGAGCTGGATCATCGTCACTAAAGCACGGATCATCATCGTCACTGCTGCTATACGTTGACATCTCAATCACTAGGCTATCTCATAATTCTTCTCGTCATAGGAAGTTCTACAGAGCTAGCCCTTTTTCATGTTGGTTGTAGCCCTATCCTCCTATAGGTATTCATCATCTTTGGCCATACTATGGAATCCTCAGGACTGATTGCGTGCATCAACAAAACCTTGAAAGAGCATCCTAGCACAAACTATAGGATATCCAAGGATATTTTACATGTGACTATCACAAAACCTCGAAAGAGCATTCTAGCATAGCCTATAGGATCTCCCGGGATATTTTCTATTTTACCACCACCACAAAACCTCGAAAGAGCATCCTAGCACAGACTATAGGATCTCCCAGGATATTTTCTATGTGACCACCACCACAAAACCTCAAAAGAGAATCCTAGCACAGACTATATGATCTCCTAGGATATTTTCTATGTGGTTAGGCAAAACCTTAAAAGAGTGTCTTGTAACCTACAAGAACTCTAAACACCATCCCAGGACTTTTACAAGCACATAGCTCAACCTATCGGATCTCCAGGACTGATTACATGCCTCTAGTAGCAAAACCTCGAAAGAGCATTGTTGGCATCCATTTTGTCACCATTTTTGAACATCAAATACACTCTGATTGGCATTACTTTCACCATTTTTGATGTAATAAGTCATTCTGCTTTCCATTAAGACCGTCAAACAGATTAGGTATGCATATATTCACACATCACAAGAATTTTGGGTAAAAATCATCATATTATGATTTATTGATGTTTATTTGATATTTATTGGCTTTCTTGGAAAATCTAATTCATTTTGCAGGTTGTAGCTCTTAAACGAACCTCCATTCAGACATGTATTCACATTGCAAATGATCAATTGTATTCATTCCACTGTTCATAACTGCATTCAACCTGCGAGATCGTTAGTTGAGATATTCTCGGGCCGTTAGAAAGCGAACCGTCACATGGGTTCTATTTGGAACATGGCTCTTATGGTGCATAAGATAGTGTTCTGGAAGATTCCTTCTCCTGCATGCTCAGCTTGACAACACATATCTCTCTTCCTACGTCAAATGGGATTAACATCTCAATGACCGCATGGAGGAACCATATGCCATGAACCTGGTAGATGCTCTGTGCGTGTTGTAAACTGTTATGGGATCGTTCCTTGGCCATGAGCTATCATGAGCTATTGAGCAGAGCCATTTTTGGGCATTTAAGATTGTCTATTATTAGAGAAGTTGACCACTAAACGGTCGACTAGCTCCCCCCAATTGTAACTCTGTATATATAGCTATCTTCGTGACTGAGACAGGTTAGTTTTAGTCTTGGGAGTCTTAGGAAGTTTTTAGTCTGCAAATAGATACAAAAACTTTGTAACTTTGTAACTCTGTTTAATTTAATACACCTCTGTTTTAGTTTTATGAGAGTTAAATAACATACATGGTGATTGATTGATTAAGGCATAGCCCCTGATTACTGAGAAGGGCCCCTCAACAACCAGTGGACTTCCGTCTGTGCATATAATGTGTCTTTGTCTTCTACAAATAAGTTGTGTATTTGTTTAATTTCTGTATTTATTTTGTATATGGTGTTTTTGTTCTGTAATGTATATGTTGTTTTACTGCTTATGTAAATGATACCGCTATTTTATAATCTGTATGATTACTTGTTGTTTATACTATTAATATTTCCATAATGAATTGGTGACCCGTCACGTTTAGTATGCTTAGTTTACTTGAATTCAGTTTTGTTAGTTTGTTTTTAATCTTTACAACTACTTAGAGTTTAGTTAGCTTAACCTTCCAAGTTTATTTATAATTAGAAATAGCTCTGATAAGTTTCTTATAGTTGTATTTTAGTTCATTTCCTTTTAAGTCTCGCTCTATCATGTATTATAAACTACCTTTCCTTTCAGTAGATTTCCTTTCTAAATACCCTACTTATTCCTTCCTCTTCATTGTAGGATCACATGCATTAGCTGGCTGATAGTTAAGATCATCCCATCTTCTCTTTCCTTTAGTTTAAATCATTTTCTTCCATCTGGACTGCCATTCAGACTGTCATTCAGACAGTCATCTTGATTGTCATTCGGACCTCAATACTTCTTGCATCATCTTCATGCTCATTTAGATTCCAGTTTCTTAGGCTTTTAAGTGTAATATTTCTTGCTTTCAATTAACAGTCTTAGGTGTAATAAAGATCTTGTTTTACATTGCATAGGGTTTTTAATTAAATTTCATCACCATTCTTAATTTTCATTATATTTTCCCTTACTTTGCTTCAGTTGTTTTACAGGTTACATCTAATTCCTTAATACTTCATTGTTACAGAATTTATCAGTTTCAGTCTTAGGGTAGTTCATTATATGTTCTTAAGATTTATTTTTGGATTAGAATTAACAATTTTATTCTTCAAGTATTTTAAGTTTTGATAGTTTCTTCGTTAAACATAGGATTAGTTTCCCATTCAAACAAGATAATAAAGATGTTCTTGAAATAAAGTTTGGTTCATAAATAAATATATCTTTATCAACTTTTCTACTTGCTTCTGTATAATATATCTTTATCAAGTTTTCTACTTGTTTCCAAATCAAATTGAGAGATGAATATCTTTATTAAGTTTTCTACTTGTTTCTAGATTTCATTAGTTGTGCATCATTTTTCTTATAGACATAAGATAGATCATAATGTTTAAAGTTAATTGTAATTGGTCTCTTTGTAGTTTACATCTCTTTGCCGATATTAGGTTAGATTTATTTCCATTTTGTTTTACTGTTACATTTGAAAGTCACTTTCATACATTCACTCCAGTTCCTATCACATTCGATGTACAAAATCAAGGAGAATGGAATTAGATATTTACTAGTGTAACAGCCCTCATATATGAATATAGGGAATATTTAATATAATAATTATAATGTAATATAATATAATGTAAGATAATAAAAAGAAACATGAAAAAGAAGTAATAGAAAACAAATTTTGCATAAAGAAAGAAATTAAATAGGAAATTAAGAAATTGGGAGAAGGAGGAGAAAAAATGAGGAGAAGAAGTGAAGAGAAGGGTCTTTTTTTGTCTTTGGCATTTGGAAGAGGAGCTCTAGAGGAGAGGAAGGAAAGATAGCACTGGCATAGGGTTAATTTTTGGGGTCTCGGAGGGCTCAGCCATTGGATGGGGGTTGGTTGGGTGGAGAGTTGTCCCCCCACCTTCAGTTGCACTATTGGAGTTGTGAAGGTAATGGTAGCTGCTAGGTCATCTATACAGATATGGCTCCTTAATTTTCATAGCATATTTTTTGTTATTATTGATTAGATCCATTTTCTTTTGTTATATCTTCTATGCATTCTCTTCTTGTTTGTTTTTGGATTTTATATGATTTTACATGTTATCAGATTCTTATGTTGGTTCAAAGATCTGTGTTAAATTTTTAGAATTTACTTCAATCTGATCTAGGATCTTAACTGAGAGAACAACATGTAAAACTAATCTACAGCATATCAATCATGGACACAATAATGCAAGCACACAAGAGACACAGAGTTTACTTGGGGAAAACCATAAAGGTGAAAAACCCCAATAACTTCCTCAGAGATAGATAGAGCAATGATACAACTAGAATACAAGAGATAGTCTTCTCCTAGCAGTAGAGCCTCCTCCTCCACAAGTGCAGCACTCTCCAAAGTGTGAGTGAGAGAATAGAATGTGTAAAATGAGAGAGACACACTCTCTATTTATACACTAACTTGACTTGACCTTTACTCAATTAGGTCGGCCTCAACTTAACCACTTAACATAATGTTGACTGGGCTGACCCCCACTATGGTGGTCTAATAACCCTTTGACCCACATGGTTGACCCCCAATAGGGTGGTCTAATAACCCTTTGACCCACATGACTTATACAGGGCCGACCCCAACAAGGTGGTCTAATAACCCATCAAGTATAAGTTACGACACTTACAATATAAATGACGACACTTCCGTATCGAGGAATAATAACATCTCTATAGGAATACAATATACATATATGTGAAATACATTCCAAATTTACATATACATCAACACTCCCTCTTAACTAGGAAGGTATTTCTCGACACAGCTCTTCTAGCACAAGTCTTCTTCTCTGGATCATCGTCACTGGATAATCGTCATCGAGTCATCATCATCGTCACTGCTGCTGCTATCTCAATCAATCTCTGAATATACTCATCATAGAAAGTTCTGTAGAGCCATTCCTTTTTCATACTAGATGTAGGCCCACCACCTGCAGGTCTTCATCATCTATGTGAACGATCTGATAGAGGTGGCCTCTCATGACTAATTTTATGTGCAAATGCAATACCGAAAATAGTATCCCAGGAACATTTATGTGCCTAAGCATGATCGGCAAGATCTCCCAGGACTGATTACATGCATCTCCTCCATAATAACTTTAAAGAGCATCCCAGGAACATTTATGTGTCGTAGCACGACTGGAAAGATCTCTAAAGAGCATCCCAGGACTTATTACGAGCACACAACTCAACCTCTCGGATCTCTAGGACTGATTACATGTGGATAGACAAAACCTTTAAAGAGCATCCCAGGAACATTTATGTGCCGCAACATGACCGACAAGATCTCTAAAGAGAATCCCAGGACTAATTACGAGCACACAGCTCAACCTCTCGGATCTCCAGGACTGATTACATGTCTTCGTAGTAATACCTCATCCCAGGACTGATTACGAGCACACAGCTCAACCTATCGGTTATCTGATGATTGATTACATACTACATAGCAATACCGGAAAGAGTATCCTAGGAACATTTATGTGCTGGAGCACGACCGACAAGATCTCCCAGGACTGATTACATGCTATTTGCACAACCTGCCACATATCATCTCTGACCTCCAAGTATCAACCTGATACTCATGATCCAACGGATCATCATCGCACAAAGCATCATCCTGATGCTCATGATCACACTGATCATCATCATTGTACCATCCTGATACATATCATCTGGAGCAACATTCTGAAGCTCACCATCATGATCATCCTGATCATACAATGCATCCACCTCATGCATACCAAGTATCTACCTGATACATATCATCATAAATGATCCACCTGATCATACAGTGTATCCACCTGATACAAATACAAATACATGATCCACTTGATCATACCTGATACATATCAACATACATGATCTACCTTATCATACAATGTATCCACCTGATACATATATAGATACATGGTCCAAGCATCCAACATGATGTATATACAAAATACATACAAATGATCCAACTAATCATATCCAGCATCAAACATGATGCATACATATACATATACATATAAATGATCCAACTGATCATATCCAACATCCAACATGATGCGTACATATACATATAGAGAAGTAACTGGAGCATTGTCCTGATGCTCATCATTTATGATCCTCCTGATCATCATAGCATCGTCTTCTTCAGATCATCTCATCGTCCATGAAGCACAGCCCAGATGCACATCATTCAGTACTTACACCACCGACATGGGAGAACACATCTACCACCATTCGGGGAAGGCTCCAACCCTTAATTTTTCACCATGGGAGAACACATCTACCACCATGTGAGAATGGCTCCAGCCCTTACATCTACACCATGGGAGAACACATCTACCACGATGTGAGAATGGCTCAGCAATTACATCATGACCATGGGAGAACACATCAACCATGTCAGAAAAGCTCATGTGCATCTGCATCTTCCGAACTCATCACTTCCCTTTAGAATGAACCTCGATCTGAAGTGCACCAAGCCTATCTTTGAAGTACTCGAACTGCATTCTGGCCAATGGCTTGGTCAATACATCTGCAACCTGCTCATCCGTCGCAACATACTCTTCTTTGGTTGTATTCAATTCTACGCAGGACTGCTTCCTGTTAAACCAAGAGATCACACCTGATCCCATACTGAGGCAGCACCCAGAAGTGCTCTTCCTATCTGCAGCACTGCCTGCCCAATCTGAATCAACATAAACCTGCAGGTTAAACTTTTGATTCGCATCATATTTGAGTCCATAATCAACTGTACCCTTCAGGT
The DNA here is from genome assembly GCA_027924585.1 of Larix kaempferi. Classification (NCBI taxonomy): domain Eukaryota; kingdom Viridiplantae; phylum Streptophyta; class Pinopsida; order Pinales; family Pinaceae; genus Larix; species Larix kaempferi. The sequence goes on along the minus strand of BSBM01000493.1, from coordinate 24,757,981 downwards.
ACCTCAGAATATGCTTTACAGCAACCAGGTGAACACTCCCCGCATCTGTCAGGAATTGGCTCAATGTGTTCACCGCAAAGCAAATATTTGGTCTCATGTTCGTCAAGTACATCAAGGACCCAGTCATCTGACGATACATAGTGACATCAACCGATTCAGATGAAGCATCACACAGAAGCTTCAGGTTCGATGACATAGCCTCGCAATCCATCATCCCGAACCTCTTCAGGATCTCTACTGCATACTTCCCTTTTCCAAGGAAGATTCCATCTGCACTCTGCCACACCTCCATACCTAGAAAGTGGTGCATCATACCCAAGTTCTGCACATATATGACTCCCTATCATGTGTCTCAGAACCAAGTGGCTACTCCACATACACTTTTTCTTCAACTACACCATTCAAGAAAGTTGTCTTGAAATCCATCTGGTGTATCTTCTATTTCATCACTTTTATATTTCTCTATGCTACCATCTGCAGCATGCTTGATCTTGATAGATCCATATGGAAGTCATAACAAACTTCCCTTTAGGTCTTGGGACTACATCCCAAACATCATTCTTCATGATCGACGGATCATGGCATTCTTCCCATATCTTCGGAACTTCAATATCTTCAATAGATAATTTTGTTGCTAAACAAATGTTGTAGTTCTTATTTGTAGGTGATGGCATACGATCTTTCCTACACAACAAGTTAAATTACATGATTAGAAAACATCTCATAGTTTTCAGAACAAATTCTTACATATAAAGAAATATGTCATATAGTTATGCAATTATCTTAGCCAATGCTTCAATACAACATTTATCCATATCCCGTAACTTTCTAGATGCCTTCCAATCTCTACCAGAACATTGTTAAGAGTGTGCAGAACTCCCAACATGTCAGCAAAGAGGTTTCATTCTAGATAAGTAGCAATGGAATGTTGTACAATGCCATAGGCCACTTACCCATGCATATTAGTAGTATACTGTTCATCAATGCAACTATTCTAATATGCATAATACACAACCTAATTCTAGGAACATCAATATATACATTATTGAACAGTATTATTTAAATAAAATATGCAAGTAATTACAATTCAAATACTTATCTTTGTTTATTTGTTGGGTTGACTCACTCTCAGTCTTTGCTTCTTTTCTGCAACTCCATTCTTATGTGGATTGTGAGAAGTGGTCAACTCCCTCTGAATATCTGCATCCTTGCAGAAACCACTGAAGTGTGCTCCTTTGCTTTCTTACAAGAACAATTGGAGTGTGCTCCCTCTTCATCTTTGCTTCCTGGATTACCTATCCTTGAACTTACATCCATCCTTAATCACTATGCATTCTTATTAGTATCATCATTTTGTTATCCTTGAGGTCTCATACATAATCACACATTTATTAGTATAATCTTAATACTATCAAAACACAATAATCTTAAACATGTATATTCATGATCATTCACAGATAATAAAAATTAGTATTCAAGGTTTCAGGGAAGTCTTCTTTTACTCATACACATTCTTATTTGATCATCGGACTCTTCTGGTTAGTTGAATCATCAATCAAGATAAGAGATATAATATGCATAAAACCCTTGATTATTCAAACCTATACCTTCATGATTCTTCTGGTTAGTCATATCATGAATTATGGTAAGAAACATAATATGCATACAACCATTATTATTCAAACCTATGACTTCATGAATAATCATTATCAACAACACAACAGTATAAGATCCTAACACAAGGTAGGATTCTAGCTTGATATAGGAAAAACATACCTGGATTGGCATGCTAGCTAGTTATGTCTAACATACCCACATAATGTCTTATGGTTTTCTTCAGTGACTTCTGCTAGTAACTTGCATGGCTCATAAGTTAACCATTGTAGAACCAAGTTATACATACCTCGAAAGTAGATCTTCTATGTGATCCATGACAATGGATGAATCTTTGTCTTCATGTCAGCATGAGCATATGTTCTTGAAGTAGAACATGATTTGATTTTCTTGGTATACCTTTTGTGTTAGCAAACAACATAAACCTCATACAACATCACAATGCATTAGTACAATCATAAGTGTCAAAACCTTAATCAATGAATATCTTCTATTAACGTGATACAACAAGTCCAATAATTAATCAAGATTGTACTGTAATGATATGAAGACAAACATATGATAAACTTAACCATGAAACATACCTGTAAGCCATACTTGTCAAGATTGCTTGTAATCTTCTTATGGAAGGCCTTAGCCTCATCTCCCTCTGAGACAGGAACTTCTTCACTTATGCAAGTGACCAATCCATCTTCTTCTAGGATTAAATCTATCCACTTGATTTGCAAAAACTGGACCTGGCGCTGGATTAGGGTTTGTCAAAGAAACCCCAAAAATTCAAACTTTGAATTTCAAACTTCCGAAAGGATAGAAATATGCGCCTTGATGAGCTGATCAAGTTGGTATATTCAGAATTTGAAAACTGCAAAGTCTCACCCCTCGAAATTGCCTTTTAGATTTCTGGATTCACTAGGGAGGACCCTGAATTAGGGTTTGAGTTTCCCGGAGCTTCACCCAACCAAAATATTTGATTCAAAACTCTAAGCTTCGATTTTTCTTAGGAGCTTCCAGCCGTGGTCCCAGATTTCCAAAATTCCAATTTTTGCAGAAGGCCTAGTTTTCCATCTTTCCGATCAAAGTCCCGAACTGGGGTTTGATCAAGCCCGAACTTTTGCCCAACCAAAAAATCTGATCTTGGTCTCTAAATTTTTATTTTGATGAGTATCATCCAGCCGTGGTCTCCGATTACAAAAATTCCAACTTTCTCCGAAGCCCTAAATTCCGAAAGCCATGAATGAAGGAACTAAAAAATAATTTTGCTTTGACAGAAATATGTACCTGATTGTTTTTTGTGTAAATCCGAACTTTTCAATCCAAAGGGTCTGACATATTTTCCTGAGATAGCCCGACCTATTAGCTTTCCATCCTGACAGGTCTGACCTCAATTGGATTCTATGAGAGAGAGTTATGCCAAGTGTCGCAATGTGGCCTTTTCATGGGATAATACAGGAGAGTGAACTTGTACGGAGTGCCACGTGTCACTGGTTCAACTAAGTCCTCTTAATAATTTTCTTGCAATATCACGACCTGTTTTCTTTCCATCCCGATAGGTCTGACCTCAATTGGATTCTCTGAGAGAGAGTTATTGCAAGTGTCGCGATGTGACCTGTTTATGGGATAATACAGGAGAGAGAACTTGTATGACATGCCATGTGTCACTGCTTAAACTTTGGGCTCTACAATTTTTTTTTGGGATAGTACAGTCTGTGTACTACTTGAAATTTTTTACGAAAGTTCATTTGGAGCTTCCTATCCCAAGTTATGAACTTTTTCCCAAGGTCACCTGATTTTGACTCAGATCTGGAAGAGGCAGAAACCCTATATTGTATAGACCATAAATCACAAAGTACAACGAATTAGAGGTTTTCCTTTGGACAAAAGGTACCTGGGGATGTTGTCTTCGACCTATAACATTTTTAGATCCGAAAACTTCTCCAAAACGGATTTATAGCAAAAGTTCTACGATGACTAGTTTTTGCTATATCAAGTCCTAGCATCGTAAGTGCAACAAGTGTCGTACATGCTATATCATGCTTTCTTTCAGGCTAGCTCTGATACCATGTTAAATTTTCAAAATTTACTTCAATATGATCTAGGATCTTAACTGAGAGAACAACATTTACAACAAATCTACACCATATCAATCATGGAAACAATAATGCAAGCACACAAGAGACACAGAGTTTACTTGGGGAAAACCATAAAGGTGAAAAACCCCAATAACTTCCTCAGGGATAGATAGAGAAATGATACAACCAGAATAAAAGAGATAGTTTTCTCCTAGCAGCAGAGCCTCCTCCTCCACAAGTGCGCCACTCTCCAAAGTGTGAGTGAGAGAATAGAATGTGTAAAATGAGAGAGACACACTCTCTATTTATACACTAACTTGACTTGACCTTTACTCAATTAGGTCGACCTCAACTTAACCACTTAACATAATGCTGACTGAGCTGACCCTCACTAGGGTGGTCTAATAACCCTTTGACCCACATGGCCGACCCCCAATAGGGTGGTCTAATAACCCTTTGACCCACATGACTTATACAGGGCCGACCCCAACAAGGTGGTCTAATAACCCATCAAGTATAAGTTACGACACTTACAATATAAATGACGACACTTCCATATAGAGGAATAATAACATCTCTATAGGAATACAACCACCTCCTTATAAAGGAATAATAACATCTCTATAGAAATACAATATACATATATGTGAAATACATTCCGAAGTTACATATACATCAACAATCTGCATGCATATTTAATATTTATTTGTTAGATAGTGGGTTTTATGAGATTTAGGGTTCTTACATTTGGTATCAGATCCCGAGTTCAGACACTTGGATCTAAGAGGAAATTCTATAGACTTGTTTGACTGAGTGCTTGATTCAAATTGATCAAAATAATGGATGCTTTCATAGTATTGGTGGGAATATTTTATAGACTTGTACTTCTCATAGATCATGTTGCATGAATTAAGTTAGATCTGCAAGGGAAGATAGTCTGGGATTGGATCTGCAATACATGTTGGATATATGCATATTCTTGGAGTTTGAAGGCAGATATTAAAAGAGGAAATCGGTTCAGGAATATATTTGTGAAATATGAGTGATAAATACTCAAAACAAAAATCGATTCTATGACCTTCTTGAAGGGCTAAGACTATCCATGAGTAATCTTTAGAGATGTGCATTATCGACCAGAACACTTAGATCCATTTACACTTAAAATGTTTGTCTCTAGGTTCAAATTATTACCTACATTCAGACCTGCATTGTTCTTAAATTCCTACATTAAATACCTACATTATTCCTAAATACCTACATTAAATAGCTGCATTATTCTTAAATACCTAAGAAAACCCTAATTCAAATATCCTCCATAAATACTTCTGGTAGCTCCCATCCTAAATTCTTTGAAGATTTGGATCAATATTATTCTTTTTAGCAAACTACAATCTGGTCGCATATAGGAAATCTAGTCTATAAATTAAGTCAATAAGTTAATCATCAACAAAGAACTGTGCACACTGTGCTGCTAATCAAATCGATGGCACTACCTAGGGCTCCAGTGTATAGGCATACAGATATCTAGCTCTGAAGTAAGATCAATCACACAGTATTAAACCAATCCACGTTGCATCAATATCTTGGAAAAAATAAAATCAAATGAGTGAAGAAAAAAATTATTGATATAATAACAATTGGTTGATCTCTCCTCCAATTTGCGTGCCTATCTTTGACTCACAAGAGCCTCAACAAGAACAGTGCAAATAGAACCTTTAATGACACTCATTTATGTCTCAAACATAGAATATACAGCAAAAATTTCAGTAATCTTGCCAGCCTACCTTGCGGAAAACTATAACTATGGTATCATCGACCTGCCTAGCGACCCGTGTCAATAGAAGAAAAAAAATTTGATTTATGTGTGTGAGGAAAGAGAACTTGGAGAAAAGTTTGAACGATGATTTGAAGGCTCTTCACAGAAACCATAAATCTAACAGATTCCATTAGCTATCAATTGGCATCTCTTCATTGGATGATTCGACTCCGTGGATGGATTGACGTATTACTTCGGTTTATTATGATCATATAGTCCAAATGAACACCTGGCCTTTGTTTCTCGAACTTATCTATGCATTGGTTGTTGTAGAGCCTTGACATTTTTATTAGTTGTCCCTGAAATGGATGTGGGATGGGTATGTGTGTGTATCTAGAATGAATACGCTTTCCATATTTAGTGGTATAACTCTCAGTACACAATTAATTTTATAACACTCACTTATTCTGTAACACTGGGTATGTAGAATGATAACGCTTTCAAGATTTAGTGGTATAACGCTCACTACACAATTAATTTTATAATGCTCACTTATTCTATAACGCTGGGTATGTAGAATGAATAAGCTTTCCATATTTAGTGGTATAACGCTCACTCCACAATTAATTTTATAATGCTTAATTATTCTATAATGCTCACTTATGCGGGATGAAATGCCTCACAGCAGGCAGAAGCTCATTCAGGAAGAAAAGAATCACATGATATCCTCCTTGTTCACCTACGGTTATGGATTTTGTTTCTTCTACTCTTTTGTCACCGCCACATATCATCTATGCCACCTCCGAAAGCACTCATAATGCTCAACGCATTGATAACAGTCTCATACGCCTGCCGGTATGAAAACTTGAATTTATTTGTAAGTAATGTGTGTAGAAAGTATATTGATGGAGATTATGTGGCATTCAAAGAATATTTTCCATATTTAGTGGATTAGAGTTAGGGTTTCTTTTATCATTTTTAGCTAACAATACATACTGCATTGGAACATCTATTTCTCCTTTTGTATGATGAAATCCAATGTCTCTTTGGCCATGAAAAGAGTTTGGCCATCTTCACCCTTTGCAATGCCAAAACAGTTTGAGATGTGTGCATTCGCATTGAACTCCACCCTTGTCATTGCCTTCACCTTTGTCCTTGCTCATATCTCATGTAGAGAGCATTGTTCCTTTAGACAGAGTGACAATGGACGACAGAGATCACAACAATGTTCGATTTGGATGATCTTTAAGCATGTATTAGAGGAAATTTGGGTAAAAAATGGGCCTCCTAAGGAAAATAGTAAAAAAACAATAAAATAATAGTAGTGAGAGAGTAAAAAACTACTTTTTTGGATCGTATTTTTAACTTATCTCCTTGTAGGTTTACTCAAATTTCATGCAAGAGGACTCGTTGGATGCATAATTAAATTATGCATCCAACGAGTACCCATGTTGCATACTTTTAACAACATCCACACCGTGAAAAATCGAAAATACATTTAGAAACATGTTTTCTCGCACTAGAAACACGTTTTTTAATGTATTTTAATTTTTTCATGGTGTGGATGTTGTTAAAAGTATCCAACATGGGTACTCGTTGGATGCATAATTTAATTATGCATCCAACATGGGTACTCGTTGGATGCATAATTTAATTATGCATCCAACGAGTCTTCTCTCGTCAAATTTGAGTAAACCTACAAGGAGATAAGTTGAAAATACGATCCAAAAAAAGTAGTTTCTATTTTTTCCCTCCAATTTTTTTAGGTGCTCCCTTTTAAATTTTAAAGCATTTTGATTGGCTAATACATGATGACATGGAATTTGTATTATTTTTGGAAGGCCCATTTTAAATTGAAATTTCCTCTAATGAATTTTAGCAATTAATATGATAAATCCTAAAGGCTGAATAAGTGGAAGGAAATGCAGTAAATCTTTTTTCCGTCCCGTGAACTTTATGAAATTTCAAAGATGATAGCCATATTACCATTTTATCTTTATGTTATGTGAATAGTTACACTAACCCAGGCGCACATAGAAATGAGTGAACTTGATGAAGATCGAGATGGTTTCTTGAAATCATATAAAATGTAAGCTTACAATAGGAAAACCAATTATTAGTCTTCACATGCCGGCGGAAATTAGCAATGTACAAAAAATGTCAATATTCAAAAAGGAAACCCCATAGTCAAGTCTACTAGATCTATTGTGGAGGGAACACGTTGCATTTCACCAATTAACAAAGCTCAACGCTCCAACTTTCTGTATAATATGATTGTATTTTCAATCTACTCAATTTTGAAGGTGTCGATTCATATTCAAGCATGAGTTTCCATGTATACATCTTTTCTATGTCACTATACCAATATTGGGATGTGAAACTGTTGGTAGGTGTGCACAAAATAACAATTCTCAACCCATCGAATTATTTTACATTCACGCAGTGATCCGGATTTTATGAGCAGAACGAAATGAATACAGATTATTATTATTAGATGCTTAACACAAAATAACAGAGTTACAGTAAATTTGGTTTTCTATTCACTAAGGAAATAAGCTAAAACTATAAAATGCAGTGGAAAACAAGCTTGCTGGAATGGTGGTGGCTTATCTCTGGGAAGAGATGTGATAGCCGCACTCATTTGGAACAAGATGGTTACAATGAGGCTTTGAAGGCCTTTTACAATAAATAGGAATATCAAAAACCTTATACATCTAAAAACCTAACCCTAGGAGACAAAGTGCCAAAAGTCATGTGGGCCCCGTTTGGGTAAGTTAGTACATCAACTTCCCGGGGTCGTAACTCTTGCATACGATCTTCGTTTGGGGCATACAATAGCTCGTTGGAAAGATCTATTCAATGAATACAAAAAGGGTTAGAAAATCTTGAGTTCAAAATGCGGAAAGGGCAGACCCATAGTACCCATATTTTCTCGAGAATTCGACGTCGAAAAAATGTCGTTTAGGGCCTCAAAATGGCTCCAGAAGTCCAAGACCTGAAAAACTGCTAAAAATAGTATATTACCAAAATTGGCAAAAAAATATTTTGAGCCAGTTGGAAAGGTGGGTGGCCACCGATATCCACCTGGATCAATCCTCCCTCCTTAAGAAGCAATGGTGTCCATTGCGTTGAGTTCCCCCTTCAGATGAGGAAATTTCTGTTGAATTTGGTCCCAGGTGAGCCACTTGCCCTGGTGTAGGAGCTACCCTGCTTTGACAACTCGATAAAGTTGGATCCTTTGATGTTGAGTGCCCTTGATCTGTTTGTCTGCAATATGATCACTAGATTGCTGTTGCAGGCAGTCAGGGTTGAGCTCTATTGGTATCAACTGCTCTGTTATCTCTGAGGTGTCTAATAATGGTGGGAAGTATAACCGAAGGAGAGCCACGTTGAAGACTGGATGTAGACCAAGGAAGGGCGGAATGTTGAGCTCAAAACAATTGTCACCCACCGCCTTGGTGTTGGTGTACGGCCCATAACGGAGTGGGCGAAGCTTCTGATGGGGCCCTGTAAGGCGTTCTTTCTGCAAATGAAACCAAACTTTGTCGCCCACCTAAAATGTATGTGGCACTCGATGGCGATCATGGTGCCACTTGTACTTGGCATTATAATTTTGTAGAATATCCTGAACATGTTGCCGTATATGTTGGATCCGTTCAATGAACCGGGTGGCTTTGTCAGCTTCTGGGGACAAGTCAGATGAGGTGGTCACTAGGGGAAGTGCAACATCCATGGGGCCCAACGGTTGGAATCCCAACCCCACCTGAAAGGGGCTGTGGCTAGTTGAATTGTGTAGGGCTCGGTTGTAGCTATGCTAGACATAGGGAAGACTCTCATCCCATTTGTGGGGGTGTGTTGAATTGTACTATGCAGGATATGTACGACCATCTGGTTGATGACCTCGGTTTGGATGTCTGTTTGGGGGTGGAAGGCAATGGATTTGGTGAGCTCGGTATCCAGCAGTGACCAGAGGCTCGACCGGAATGAGTTGAGGAACCGACTGTCATGATCTTAGATAATGGTCTAAGGGATCCCAAAATGTACCCAGATGTGTTCAAAGAAGAGCTTGGCAGTGGCTTCTGCTGTGATGTTCTTCTTGCAGGCAGCTAGAATTGCCATCTTGGAAAAGCAATCAACAACCACAAAAATACAGTCGTTCCCCCTCTTTGTGGAAGGGAGGCCCGACATGTAGTCCATTAAGATGGATTCCCAAATCCTATCAGGAGTAGGAAAATGGGTGTATAGGCCCTGTTTCTTAGTGGTCGGTTTTGAAATAGCACAAGCGGTGCAGGACCTGATATACTTGGTGACATACTGTCAAAGTTTTGGCTAGTAGAAATGTTTCTATAGCACTTCCACTGTCTTTTCGATGGCAAAGTGTCTTGCCACCCAACTATAGTGAGCTTCCCAAATCAGCTTCATGCGCTCGCTTGATGGAACGCAGAGATGGCCTAGACGGCACAGCAACCCGTCTTGAAGATGGAAATTAGCGACCACTGAGTTGGTGCCCAACATTTGGTAGGTGGTGAAGAAATCAGGGTATATCTCGTAGAGGTGGGGCCATCCAGAGGTATCGTGGCTACAAGAGTCTAGCATTATGGTGAGTGTCGGGACAGGAGGTCAACTGAGGCAGTCAGCAACTCGGTTGGTACTCCCTGTTTTATATTTGATGTTAAGGTGGAACTGCTGTAAGTATGTTGACCACTTCTGATGGCAATCATTCTGCAACTTTCCTTGGGTCTGCATGAACTGTAGTGGCTTGTGATTAGTGTGGATGGCTGGCTCCTTCCCAAGAATGTAATGTCTCCACTAGCGACAGGCTTGCACAATGGATTACATTTCTTTGTCGTAAGTAGGGTACTTACAGACAACATCTGATAGTGTCTCACTATGATATGCCACGGGGTGGATGTGTTGAGTGAGAACGACACCCATAGCATAATATGAAGCATCTATCTCGATCTCAAAGGGATGTTGCAGGTCCAGTAAGAGTACCGACGATGAGCACAAACACTTCTTCAAGTCATCAAAGGCCTGTTGTTGGGGCAGGCCCCACAAAAATTTAGCCTTACCACCACCCCTGGTTACTTGGCTGAGGGCCCATGCGATATGAGAGATTCCCAGCACAAATCGGCGATAGAAATTGGTGAGGCATAAGAAGCTCTGAAGTTCAGTGAGTGTGGTTGGGGATGGCCAGTCACGGATGACCTGGATCTTGGCTGGATCCACATGCACACCATGTCGATCAACAATGTATCCTAAGTAATGGACCCTATCCATGCCGAAGGAGCATTTTTCCAAGTATGCATATAGTTTGTGTTGCCGCAGGGTGTGGAGAACCTGTTGAATATGCTGCAAGTTTTCCACCCAAGTCTTGTTGTAGATGAGGATGTCATCTAGATACACCACTACAAAAACATTGGTGAAAGGTCATAGGATATCGTCCATCATCCTCATAAAATTTACTGGAGCATTTGTCAAACCAATGGGCATGACCAACCATTCAAAAAGACCTCCTTTTGACTTGAAGGTAGGGTTCCATACATCTGTTTGTTCTATTGGGACCTAATGGTAGCCTGACTTCAGATCAATCTTACTGAAGTATTTGGCCCCCATGAGTTGATCAAGGAGGTCGTCGATTTGGGGTATCGGGTACCGATTGCGGATTGTGATTTTATTCAGGGCTCGGTAATCAATGCAGAGTCGCGAGGTCCCATATTTCTTCTGCACTAGCAAGATTGGGCTCCTACAAGGTGATGAGTTGGGCCAGATGTGCCCCTTGTGGATCAATTCTTGGATCTTCCTCTTGATCTCCTTGTTTTCCAACAGAGAGCGGTGATAGACGGGCCCATTTGGTAGCAGTGCGCTCGGGGTCAGATCGATGGGATGCTTGACCTGGTAGTGTAGAGGTACCCTGGTAGGAGAGGAGAAGATATCTGAGTATTCTTCCACCACCTTATCCACTTGCTTGAATTGTGTGGAGAGATCAGTCGCGGAGGCCTTGGATGTGGTTGCAATTTTTCTCACTCTGAGAGAAAATAACGAAGAAGACAAATTTCTCGGTCTGAGAGATGACCTTCTTGCATTGCTTGGAAGAGATCAAGGAAATAGAAATAGGAGGGGCTACCTCAAGTATCATGTACAATTTCTTGTTCAAAGAGATAATAACACTACAAGGCCTAGACTCATATACAGCATTACATTTCCATAAATAAAGTTGGCCCAAAAGAACATCTAAAACTTTCGGAGGAGCAACATCACACAATACCTCGTCCTTGAAGGGCTTGATGCCATACGATAGTCGACACTATTGGCTGATGCGGAGACCACTTCCTTTGTGGAGCCATCAAATGGTGTAGGTTTGTGGGTGCGGCGTTGTCGGAAGGGCCAGGTGCTTGATGACCTCTCCTGAGATGAGGTTCTTCTGGCTACCGCTATTAACAATGAAGTGCAGTGAGGTGCCTTTTACTCACATATTTGAATGGAAGAGGCATTCTCCTTCTTTTGGCTCATCTAGTTCATCAGGCTGGAGCTTGGTGGTAGCAATGGTGGAACTGGGTTCCATGTCAATTATCTGTCTTCCCCTTTCTAGTTCGGACTCAGAGGAAGAATCCGCATCTGATTCAGATGCTTTCACTTTGGCCACCAGCAATTGCTTTGAGCGACAGTCAGCAGTGTTATGCCAAGGGCTCTTATGGAAGTCGCACCACTTCCTGGTATCTTTCTTTGTCTTTCTGGTGTCCCTCTTTGCTTGTGGATTGGACTGGTTGTCCTGATACCGTCCATCTTTTCTCTGTCCTTTATTCTATGGGTTAGGGTGGCCCTTTCCTATCTTTTCCTATGAGGGGTTCCAAGGTCCAAATTGACGCGTCTTTTGTTTGAGCTTCTGCTCGATTTTGATGGCATATCGGTAGGTCGCGCCCAAGGAAGAGATGTCTATAAATTCCATTTCAGTATGGATGTATCTCTGCAGACCATTGCGATACTTGAGCACCAGATGTCGCTCTAAATCTTTGATATCCAGCTTGGTGTGCAAGGTGTGGAATATATTTGTCAACTCTGGCACTGCTTGGTCTCTTTCTTGTCACAGTGTGGTCCATTTGGTATACAAGTCATCATAACTTCCAACAGGGTAGTATTGTTTCGTAATAGCATCCTTGAAGGATTCCCAGGTGGCCATGACAGAAAATAATGAGGTTTCTTCTATGTCCTTTTGTTCGTAGAAAGTTTCCCACCAATCGTTTACATGGGGAACGGCTTTGAGGAGCGCGAAAGTAATCTTTTCTCTATTCGAGAAGTTATGGATAGAAAAATACCCTTCTAGTAGATTCAACCACTTATCTACAACATCTGCATATATCTGACCTTCAAATATAGGAATATCGAAGTTGATTTGTACCTTAAGGGGGAGGCGCATCCACTCGAGGAATATGCGTCGCTTGTTGGTAGTCGCCGAAGGATTTGCATGAAACTATCCATCATCGCGTTCCTCTGTTGCATGAGGGCTTCCTCAAGCAACATTTTGAAAGGATCTCATGTCCCATCATCTTTCTTTTCTCCTGCCATGAGATGTCTCTTGGGCATGCGAGAGATTTTGTCCTCAAGAGAAACAAGCTCGAGACCCAATTCTTTGTACCCTGACCTCGTTGGGGACATGCATTAAGACGACAAGGAGCAGATCGGTCTGATACCACTGATCTGGATTATATGAGCTTAATGAAATGAATACAGATTATTATTAGATTCTTAACACAAAATAACAGAGTTACAGTAAAATTGGTTTTCTATTCAATAAGGAAATAAGCTAAAATTGTAAAATATAGCGGAAAACAAGATTGCTGGAATGGTGGCAGCTTATCTCTGGGAAGAGATGTGACGGCTGCACTCATTTGGAACAAGATGGTTACAATGAGTCTCTGAAGTCCTTTTACAATAATTAGGAATGTCAAAAACCCTAGACATCCAAAAACCTAACCCTAGGAGACGAAGCGCCAAAAGTCATGTGGGCCCTGTTTGGGTAAGTTAGTACATCAACTTCTCGGGGTCATAACTCTTGCATACGATCTCCGTTTGGGGCGTATAATAGCTCGTTGGAAAGATCTATTCAATGACTGCAAAAAGGGTCAGAAAATATCGAGTCCAACATGAGAAAATGGTAGGCATATAGTACCCATATTTTCCTGAGAATTTGACGCTGAAAAAACGTCGTTTAGGGCCTCAAAATGGTCTGGAAGTTCAAGACCCGAAAAACTGCTAAAAATAGTATATTACCGAAATTGCCAAAAAACTGTTTTGAGCCAGTTGGAAAGGTGGGTAGCCACTGATATCCACCTGGATCACGCAGTAACTTTCACAAGCGAATGCCATATTTTTTCTGTGTTTCTCATTCTAAGACAACTGTCAATGTCGACTTGTCGTACCCTTCAAGTTTAACACATATTTATAGTTCAATTGCATCAGTGAGTGATTTGACAAGTTTGGTAGAGAATTGGTTTCTAAGGTGCCAACAGGTACAGTGGTTGTAACTTAATTTCTCCCGTCTCTCTTGTACCTTACCACTTGTTTTTATTTTATAATCCTTTTTTTTATTATCTTTTATCTCTACTGCAAACTGCAATTCAATCCAATACAACCATCATTTTGAAAACCTGATGTGATGTGTAGTCATCCGGTATTACTTGTATGTTCAATATTAAAAGTAAGTATTTGATCATGTGTGTGATTTATCAGTTTCATTTATATACTGGTTTGAAAGGGTGCTTGACTGGTATATATTCATTTCCTTGTTTACCAAAATATGTTTCCCACTGACTTGGGTAGATAATTTTTCAGTGCATCTTTGTCTCCCAAAAACGTTATCTTTGTCTCCCAGAAACATTGGGCCTTCCATTCCACGCTTGTTTTTCCATTCCTTGTACTTGTTTTCACTACAAACTCAATCTGTATTACTAGTATTAAACTGTAGCGGTGCACTTAACATAGTAGCTTCTATTTTGCAACTCTTGCTTGTATGTACCATATATGTTTATGGTAGAACTCTTCAACAAAAATGCAATCATTAGCAATTTGAAGATCTGCAATGCCATCCATCTTGAGGAGCTTCTATTTATCCTCAAATCCTCGACCACACAAGCCAAATTATCTCAAACCATAGGCCTCCTCCATCCACACGAGAAATTTCACTGGGACACAGTATGAAGAGAGAATCATTTCACATGTTATAGTATTTGTTTTAGTTCTTTAAAAGCTTGTATTGTCCATTCTTCTAAAGATGTTTGTTGTCTGTTGTTTCATTTAGTCTAAGTTTTCTAGGATTCCCTATTAACAACTCGTGATTGTCATATCCAATAGCTGGTCACATCTAAAAGAATCTAATTATGGATTTGATTTGTTTCATAATTCATTCAGAGTGAGAATCTAATGAACAGTTCCATTCTCGATCTGATGCAAAGATAGTAATATATTGCAACCCAGACCAGAAATGCTTGCTACCTACTGAGTAATGCATTAGGGTGGTCAATTTTCCAGTTTTCAAGTTGAACGTATATTGGAGAGGACATTTGTGATGCTTCATTAGAAGGTCGACCATAGCAGGCATGGTTATACAATAAGGCAATGGTTATTTTTAACACTGAAGGAATCACTAATGCATGGGGATGCAAACTGGAATAGATAAAAGGGAAGAAAACGATCCTCTCACAACGATTTCCTGTAAGTGTTGGCATCACTTTTACTTTTGATTTTTTTTTTATTGGTTACCCTCCCGAGGAAAGAAAGGAGGTAAGATGGTACTAATTTAATTTTTTCATTTACAAAAAATAAAAAAGTAAAAAAAAATAAAAGATCTCAGTTCAGCAAAAATGGTGTTGATAGACAAAAGTATCCATAGACAAAATCTGTCATAGAAAAGCCAATTTTATTTTGCATCGGAAGATATGATCATGGCCCACCAGAACATAATGTGGTTTAAATTCAAATTAAAACATCATGGCTGAAAATATACTTCCTTGGATCCTCCATTTTGGATAACACACAAAAAAAAATATTCAATGCTACAATCATGGGACATTGGTTGGACACTCAACCAAAAGAATATCTCTAAACTACAAGGTTGAGTCAACTTTTGCAAGAGAATTTCGTGTAGTCCAAATTAGATCAAGCTAGGGTACGACATTGAAACACCCCTTTTGACATAGTTAAGAGATTTACTTGTTGATTACATAATCATATACCTTGTATTCTATATTGTTGATATACTTGTTAAAGTATATGCAAAATTTTAAAATTATTTTGCTTAAGATATAAGGATATTGATAGTGATATTATTATTATATTACTTGAAAGGAAGCATGCTATTACCAAATAAGATTACATGAATAGGATATTACTAAAAACTACTTTGTATAAACCTGAAGGAAGTTGTATGCATACCATGTCATGCCTTGCCTTGCCTTGGATTCATTACTTTCCAAGCAATGAAGAATGACTTATTCCTTTCCAGTGGAGGCTTGTTCTTGTGTTTTTTAATTGCATATTAGTCTACAAAAAAAATTAAACCTTTTTGTCTCAAGCATGTAGAGGCTGTGAAAATCCTCACAGTAGATCTAAGAGTTGATGTATACCTAACAAGAAATATTAAGTAGGAAAATAGAAGAAGAGTGGTCAATGCAGTGTAAAGGAGCAATAGAATTATGATACAGTAGAACTCGGATAGAAGTAGAGTAACATCACACACTAATTCATTAATCACAATATGGACAAATAAATAATACAATCGTGAGACGATTCGAATTCCAAGGTGGAAATTTGAATTAGCCTTCATGGAGTGCTCATCAGATCAATACAAAGTCATCAAAGCACAACTAGGAGTCCTCATCATCATCAATGAAGTCATCAATGCACAAGTAACTATCAACCAGATGTCAAACTGAGTCTAACTGAGTGTGGTAGGTGTAACTGGCACATGGAGGCACTAACTGAATGAAGGAGGCTCAGTGGAGGGCACATGAGGAGCTAACTGGAGTCAGAATGGGAAGTCTAGTCTCACTGGAGGTCCATCGGAGTGGTATAGTCAGTTGAGAGTCAATCTAGCGTTAAATCAAGGAAAGAACTAAAGATAACTCGACTAACTGAAGTGCAAATAAGTGGTAGGTGAGAGAGGGTGCCTAGGATGCATGCAAGGCGTACTAAGCACTAGGAGGGCTAAAATCAGAAAGAAGCTCCCGGGGCTAGCTAACTGAGGGCCAGGTGCTGGGACTGATGAATGGGATGCATGCAATTGCATGCATGCATGCAAAATCATGACTGCATTCAAAATGCATGCATGACTAAAAATGAAAAAATGGATAATGCTGGTAGGACTAGGATGGAGTATAGGAATATCCCAACACCCACCCTAATCCATCCTAGGCCCTAGTAACCGAGACCAAAGGTCACCCCATACAATGAATAATAATAATAGTCAATAAATCGAGGAAATGGGGAAAACCTCGTGGGAAAAATAACCCCCCTCAAAATAGACTGTAAGGCACACACAAAAAATAAATGCTCCAAACTCAAGAAGGTGTGATGCTTGGTCATATGTCTCGAGGTATCTTCTTCTTTGGAAGAAGTGGATCAGGCTCAAAAAGCATGTGCTTGTACATGCTCTTCAGATCGAATGTGATGAGAACAAATCCAAAAGTATGAGGATTATCCTGGAACCTGTGATTCGAATTAGCTAAGGTAGGATCAAAACCATGAATGTGTAGATAGTCTTTTGTTTTCTCCTTCGAACCATAATGGGTGAGATTATGCCCAAAAGAACCATCAAATGTCAGTGATTGCTTGGAATCCAAATCGAATCCAAGACTTGAAAGATGGTTTCTTAAGATCTCCTTTGAACCATTAGAGGTGAGATCTAAACCATGAAATGCATGAGAAATTATCCCAAGTGAATGGAAATGGCCTTCATCTTCAATAAACTTCTGAGAGCATGAAAAAATGATCTTACAGTAGTAAATAAGAGGTGATTGATCAAGGAGAGCGAATGTATTACCTCCAGTGGCTGATTTGACCTCCGAAACATTCAACAGATCATGATGCAAACCAAGAGACTCTTATGCAAGAGAGGATTTAAGAACCTCTCCAGTTTCTAGAGTGTGAGTTGGCACAGGATTTGAAATAGAAGAAATTTGGGGCATGAGTGTAGAATACGCAAGTTCTTCTTCTTTGTGGACAACTTCAACATGAGATATGTTTGATACTAATTCATGATCACAGAGATAATCAAGGAGGGTGAATGCAATAGTGGGCTTACTCTTGAAATGGTTTGGACCAATACCTTCATTTTGTTTGCCAAATATTTCATCCAGATGGACCCATAGCTCTTTTGTAGATTCAACAAAATAGAAGTGGTGTACCATGCATCGAGACATATTAAGCATCATGGCTGCAGAGGCTCTTTCACCTTCATCTAACCAGTCATTCTCTTCTTCAGAGTATTCAAACTCTCTTTCAAAACAATAATCAAAGAGACCATTCTTCTTGAAATGTGCTATCATTTGTGGTTTCCATTCATCATAGTTGAATCGAGAAAGAGGAGTAATTCCTTCCGAATTCATGGAAGTTGTTTCAGAAGACCTGCAAAAACAATAGAAAATGTCTACCACTGCTACTGCTACAAAAGTACAGAAACTGGTGTACTCGAAATCTTGATAATAACCTGCAAAAAACTCTAAGTAATGGAGATAGACAATACTCTCAACGTGCTCTGATACCATGTGAAAATCCTCACAGCAGATCTAAGAGCTGATGTATACCTCACAAGAAATATTAAGCAAGAAAATAGAAGAAGTGTTGTCAATGCAGTGTAAAGGAGCAACAGAATTATGATACAATAGAACTCGGATAGAAGCAGAATAACATCACACACTAATTCATTAATCACAATATGGAAAAATAAATAATACAATGGTAAGAGCATTCGAATGCCAAGGTGGCAATTCAAATTAGCCTTCATGGAGTGATCATCAGATCAATAGAGAGTTGTGAAAGCACAACTAGGAGTCCTCATCATCATCAGTGAAGTCATCAATGCACAAGTAACTGTCAACCATATGTCAAACTGAGTCTAACTAAGTGTGGTAGGTGTAACTGGAACATGGAGGCACTAACTGAATGAAGGAGGCTCAATGGAGGGTGCATGAGGAGCTAACTGGAGTCAGAATGGGAAGTCTAGTCTCATTGGAGGTCCATCAGAGTGATACAGTCAGTTGAGAGTCAGTCTAGCCTTAAATCAAGGAAAGAACTAAAGATAACTCAACTCACTGAAGTGAAACTGAGTGGTAGGTGAGAGAGGGTGACTAGGATGCATGCAATTGCATGCAGGGCATACTAAGCGCTATGAGGGCTAAAAATGATCAGAAAGAAGCTCCCGGGGCTAGCTAACTGAGGGCTAGGTGCTGGGACTGATGATTGGGATGCATGCAATTGCATGCGTGCATGAAAAATCATGACTGCCTGCAAAATGCATGCATGACTGAAAATGAAAAAATGGATAATGCTGGTAGGACTAGGATGGAGTATAGGAATATCCCAACGCCCCCCCTAATCCATCCTGGGCCCTGGTAACTGAGACCAAAGGTCACCCAATACAATGAATAATAATAACAGATAATAAACCGAGGAAATGGGGAAAACCTCATGGGAAAAATACCCCCCTCAAAGTAGACTATAAGGCACACACAAAAAATAGATCCTCCAAACTCAGGCAAGTGTGATGCTTGGTCATATGTCTGGAGATATCTTTTTCTTGGGACGAAGTGGATCATGCTCAAAAAGCATGTGCTTGTACTTGCTCTTTTGATAGAATGTGATGAGAACAAATCCAAAAGTATGAGGATGATCCTGGAACCTGTGATTCGAATCAGCTGAGGTAGGATTAAAACCATGAATGTGTAGATAGTCTTTTGTTTTCTCCTTCGAACCATCATGGGTGAGATTATGCCCAAAAGAACCATCAAATGTCAGTGATTGCTTGGAATCGAAATTAGATCCAAGACTTGAAAGATGGTTTCTTAAGATCTCCTTTAAACCATTAGAGGTGAGATCTAAACCATGAAATGCATGAGAAATTATCCCAAGTGAATGGCAATGACCTTCATCTTCAATAAACTTCTGAGAGCATGAAAAAATGATCTTACATTAGTAAATAAGAGGTGATTGATCAAGGAGAGTGAATTTATTACCTCCAATGGCTGATTTGACCTCCGAAACATTCAATAGATCATGATGCAAACCAACAGACTCTTGTGCAAGAGAGGATTTAAGAACCTCTCCAGTTTCTAGAGTGTGAGTTGGCACATAATTCGAAATAGAAGAAATTTGGAGCATGAGTGTAGAATCTGCAAGTTCTTCTTCTTTGTGGACAACTTCAATATGAGATATGTTTGATATTGATTCATGATCAGATAGATCATCAAGGAGGGTGAATGCAATAGTAGGCTTGCTCTCGAAATGGTTTGGACCAATACCTTCATTCCGTTTTCCAAATCTTTCATCCAGATGGGCCCATAGCTCTTTTGGGGATTCAACAGAATAGAAGTGGTGTACCATGCATCGAGAGATATTAAGCATCATGGCTGCAGAGGCTCTTTTACCTTCATCTAACCAATCATTCTCTTCTTGAGAGGATTTGAACTCTCTTTCAAAACAATAATCAAAGAGACCATTTCTCTTCAAATGTGTTATCATTTGTGGTTTCTATTCATCATAGTTGAATGGAGAAAGAGGAGTAATTCCTTTCGAATTCATGGAAGCTGTTTCAGAAGGCTTGCAAAAAAAATAGAAAATGTTTACAACTTCTACTGCTGCAAAAGTGCAGAAACTGCTACAACTGTTGTACGTGAAATCTTGATAATAACTTGCAAAAACCTCTGAGGAATGGAGATAGACAATACTCTTGATCCGGATCTTGGGAGCTGAGAACCGGAAGGCTTGAATGCCGAGAGAGGAGGAGATTAAGTATGCAAATCTGTCATAAAATTCACATGAAAACCCTAATATTGCATAAGAATAAGCATGAACAAAAACACATGAAGTGAATGGGAGGTGAGGCTCAAAGAGGAGCCCCACCTCTAAAACTAATTACCAGTAACTCACTCAGATCTAAATAATCTCACAATGAACAATAGAAAATAGGAGAGAAACCAAATGAGTAACTTGATATCATGAAAAGGCTTGCTAGGCCTTTATATAGCATTATTACAATGTGTTTTGAGGCTATACCATGGGCCAAAACTATGTGCTACTAAATACCATGGATGAGAGAGGGTGGCCTCTCTATTTAGTACTTTTATAGCTTATACATCCGAATTTAGACCATATGCCCCCTAAAATTCGGATCATTCCTCCCCCCTTAGAAAATGATGGTCCCCATCATTTCATGCTAAAAAGAGACCCATGATTACAATGTGCTAGCTACCAATGAAGAGAAAGGTTTTGTGTGGTTGACCCATAACCGTGGGTTTTGTGAGGTTGACCCATAACCGTGATGACAATGACAAGCTTGATTCCAATGAAGAGAAGAGTTTTGTGTGGTTGACTCAAAACCATGGGTTTTGTGTGGTTGACCCATAACCGTGGGTTTTATGTGGTTGACCCATAACCATGGTGGCAATGACAAGCTTGTTTCCACTGAAGAGAAGGGTTTTGTGTGGTTAACCCATAACCGTGGGTTTTGTGTGGTTGACCCACAACCATGATTACAATACATAACTATGGGTTTTGTGTGGTTGACCCATAACCATGGGTTTTGTGTAGTTGACCCATAACCATGATTACATTAAGATTTTTAAAAAATCAAAAATTCATGATCTTTGGTGCAGTTGATGTCTTGCTGCAAATCCATTCATAGATTTTGATGCATGTACTGAAATTGAATTCCATTGAAGACACATTTGAGATTTCGAAGAGACCTTTCCATCCATATAACATACTTGCTCTGGGGTGGCCCACAGATTGAGAAAATGTTTGTTGAAGCTCAAGAGACGCACGCACACTATTTTGCAGACATCTGTTGCTTCAATTGATGATATCTCTCAAACCAGAAAGCCAAATAAAAAACCGTGAAATACCCATTTTAGCTGACAGAAAGACCTTTCCAATAAGCTATGGTAGAGCCTCTGAAACGTTATATGGGGTCTGTAGCACTTGTTTAAAGTGTATGTACGTCCGGGCGCATTGTGTACAAACATGTGTTACTTCAAACAAGCATATCTCACAAACCAGGAAACGAAATGAAATTCCGTAAAATACCCATTTTAGCAGATGGAAAGAGCTTTTCAATGAGCTATGGTAGAGCCTCTGAGACATTCTATGGAGTTAGTAGAACTTGTTTAAAGTTGTTGTACGTCCGGCCGCATTATGCACAAACATATGCTACTTCAAACAAGCATATCTCAGAAACCGGGAAACAAAATGAAATTCCGTGAAATACCCATTTGAGCTGACAGAAATACCTTTCCGATGAGATATGGTAGAGCCTCTGAAACCTCCTGTGAAGTCCATGGAACATGTTCAAAGTTTGCCGAATGTGAGAGTGTTGAGTATAGAGATGCCAAGGGTTTGTAGAGAAGCATGGGTTGTTGTAGAGGTTGTGGAACCTCCGTTGAACCCGCAAAATCCTTCAAAATATTGTCCCAATGGAGAGCATACTCGCTCTGATACCATTGATCCAGATCTTGGGAGCTGAGAACCGGAAGGCTTGAATGCCGAGAGAGGAGGAGATTAAGCATGCAAATCTGTCATAAAATTCACATGAAAACCTAATGTTGCATAAGAATAAGCATGAACAAAAACACATGAAGTAAATGGGAGGTGAGGCTCAAAGAGGAGCCCCACCTCTAAAACTAATTACCAATAACTCACTCAGATCTAAATAATCTCACAATGAACAATAGAAAATATGAGAGAAACCAAATGAGTAACTTGATATCATGAAAAGGCTTGCTAGGCCTTTATATAGCATTATTACAATGTGTTTTGAGGCTATACCATGGGACAAAACTATGTGCTACTAAATACCATGGATGAGAGAGGGTGGCCTCTCTATTTAGTACTTTTATAGCTTATACATCCGAATTTAGACCATATGCCCCCTAAAATTCGGATCAACTCTCAACATGCTCTGATACCATGTGAAAATCCTCACAACAAATCTAAGAGTTGATGTATTCCTCACAAGAAATATTAAGCAAGAAAATAGAAGAAGAGTGGTTAATGCAGTGTAAAGGAGCAACATAATTATGATACAGGATAGAAGCAGAATAACATCACACACTAATTCATTAATCACAATATGGAAAAATAAATAATACAATGGTGAGAGGATTCAAATGCCAAGGTGGCAATTCGAATTATCCTTCATGGAGTGATCATCATATCAATAGAGAGTCCTCAAAGCACAACTAGGAGTCCTCATCATCAACAATGAAGTCATCAATGCACAAGTAATTGTCAACTAGATGTCAAACTGAGTCTAACTGAGTGTAGTAGGTGTAACTGGAACATGGAGGCACTAACTGCATGAAGGACGCTTAGTGGAGGGCGCATGAGGAGCTAACTAGAGTTAGAATGGGAAGTCGAGTCTCATTGGAGGTCCTTGGGGGTGATACAGTCAGTTGAGAGTTAGTCTAGCCTTAAATCAAGGAAAGAACTAAATATAACTCAACTAACTAAAGTGCAACTGAGTGGTAGGTGAGAGAGGGCGCCTAGGATACATGCAATTGCATGCAAGGCGTACAAAGCACTAAGGGGGCTAAAAATGATCACAAAGAAGCTCCCGGGGCTAGCTAACTGAGGGCTAGGTGCTCGGACTGATGACTGGGATGCATGCATGCAAAATGCATGCATGACTGAAAATGAAAAAATGGATAATGTTGGTAGGACTAGGATGGAGTATAGGAATATCCCAATAGAGGCAATGTTCAAACTATTGAAAGAAAATAAATTCTATGCGAACAAATCGAAATGCAACTTTGGAAAGGAAGAAATAAAATTCTCAGGCCACATTGTATTAGTGGAGGGAGTGAAGGTATACCCAAAGAAAATTGTTGTTCAATTATTGATTAGCTAATTCCCAAGACTACCACATCACTATAGGGATTCCTATGTCTTACATTATAGTAGAAAATATTTATAAAGAACCATGTAGAGATTGGAGTGCTAGTAACAACACTAATGGAGAAGGATGTCTTTAGGTAGGATGATCCAAAAAAAAGCTTGTTTTAAGAGGATGAAAACTTTAATGACTCCCACTCCTATGTTGGTAACCTCATACTTCACAAAACCATTTATTCTTGAATGTGATGCGTCAAGGACATGAATAGGCACTATGTTATCATCCCATTGCTTCCAAAAGTTAAAGGTTAAACATGTAAGAGCAAACAAAATTAAGATATGACAAAGAAATGTTGGCAATCATTACCCTTTCGCTAAAGTGGAAATAATACCTTTTGGGTGAAATTTTTTAGTCAAAAATTAATCACAACTTGAAATATTTACTAGAGAGTTTATTATCAGAACAACAAAAATGGGTAAGCAAAATATAAATTTTAACTTTGAGATTCCCAAAAAGAAGGGTAAGGAAAACTTAGCACATTGAGGTATCCCTAGTGGGTAACCCTCAAGAATATATTTGTGAACTACATAATTTTCCTTAATATACTAGTCGAATGTGTGAATGGATCATGTATGCCATTATATGTGATATTTAGGTACTCATTCATATATATTCAAGAAATATTAAGGTATGTATATATGCCATGTAATGAGTTGGTTAATCATGATAGGAGTGTTCTTGATATTTAAATTTCGTTCTATATATGATATGCTTTAAGTTGATGATAATGAGATGAATGCTCATAATAGCATGCATCCTTGAGTTACTTAAGAAGACATGTGATTATTAGAATATGGCTCCATTCCACCTAAGGCGTATGATTATTAGGTTGTGCATGTGATACTTTTGGATGTTTCTTCATGACATTATGGTGCTATATAAGATAGATGATGTGTAGAACATAAAATGATATTATTCCGTGATGATATTAATTTAGCATTTTAATAGCTTTATCATGGCATCTAGAGATAAATGACACTTGGCACATAAATGGTATAAAATAATGTTGTGGTTTAATATGGTATTTTATAGCCTTGTCATGTATTAGTGAGGAATAACAGATTATATAAGATATTTGGTATGACATGTTATCGTTTCATGATAACCCTTATTGCTCCCCGTAGAATGCATATTTGATATGATGATGGATTATGTGAGTTGTTACTCCATGTTGATAGTACTAATGTTGAAATATGGTAGTTTATGATGACATGTTTATGATATGCTTAGTGAAATTATGAAAGTACCATGATCAGTTATGTTATAAAGGTAGCAAAAAGCACCTAAATGCATTAGATGTTAAACTTGGCATGACTTATCATGACAATGGCTTATAATGTAATGCAATGCAATATGAACTAGTGGCTAGACATTCTTGTTAGCAAATGATTCAAGGTTGACCCATGATATTATTATATTGAGAAATGGTTACTAATGATTATTGATTATGGCAAGTTCCAGTTGATCCAGGTGATCCACTCAAATTGCCTGATGAGGCTAAGTATTATATGATTTCGTGGGAGCCCATAACCAAGAATGAGAATGGATACTATAAATATATTATGGGTTGGGGAACAAGCCCAACAATTAGCTCTATGCCAGCAGTGCTTGACTTTTGTACCAGAATTTGGGAAGGTGGAAATGCCACGAATACTTCCTGGAGAACTTCTTATGTGACCAGGGTCCACAGTTGGAGACATAATCATCGGGAGGGAGGTTTATGTAGAAGGACTTTTGATGCCTGGGGATAGTTCCTTGAGGGTGTTGTGGAGGATGTTTAGGCTAGCCTTCTGAGATGCTTGGGGTATAATGATCCTGATATAAGGATCGGGGTACCGGGAGTAGCAGGATTGGGGTATCAAGAACCAGATGTCGGTTAGTACGGATGAGGACCAGATTCCGGTTAGAATCCGATGAGGCCATATTATTACCAGAAGTCGGGAAGGTGGCAATGCCGCGGTAACTTCCCAGGGAACTTCTAATGCCTACTATATGATCCGCGGACAGGTTACAGTAGAGAGCCAGTGCCATGTCGAGCAGGACCATCCAGAGTTTGAGGGGTGGTTTATGGAGGTTGATTGGATGGTATGATTCTCACGGAGAGGGTGAGAAAAGAAATAGGAAGTAAACAAATACACAGCTATTAATTATTAATTGATTATCCAATGCTTTTGTATGTATGATGCATAATTGTTGTTATGGTTTCATACTAGACTCATAGGGAATTAATAAAGAGTATGTTGTAACTTAGGTTGTTTGATTGTATTAGTGTGGTTTGGAGACTTCTATGTGGTGGCCACACATATAAATGTCTTAACTTCACAATAGTACTAGCTACCTATATATTCTAGTATTTACTTGACTGATTGATTGAATAAGTATTGTATTTATTGCTTGAATATTATAACTTCGGGACGAAGTTTGTTCAAGGGGGGGAGTATGTAACAACCCTCATATACGAATATAGGGAATATTTAATATAATAATTATAATGTAATGTAATAAAATGTAAGATAATAAAAAGAAACATGAAAAAGAAGTAACAGAAAACAAATTTTGCATAAAGAAAGAAATTAAATAAGAAATTAAGAAATTGGGAGAAGGAGGAGATAAAAGGAGGAGAAGAAGTGAAGAGAAGGGTCTTTTTTGTCTTTGAAATTTGGAAGAGGAGCTCAGGAGGATAAGAAATCAAGATATCACTGGCATAGGTTTAATTGTTGGGGGCTCGGGGGCCTCAACCATTGGATGGGGTTTGGTTCGGTGGACAGTCGTCTCCCCACCTTCAGTTGCACTATTGGAGCTGTCAAGGTAATGGTAGCTACTAGGTCATCTATACAAGTATGGCTCCTTAATTTTCATAGCATATTTTTTGTTATTATCGATTAGATCCACTTTCTTTTGTTAGATCTTCTATGCATGCTCTTCTTGTTTGTTTCTGGATTTTATATGATTTTACATGTTATCAGATTCTTGTGTTGGTTCAGAGATCTGCATGCATATTTAATATTTATTTGTTAGCTAGTGGGTTTTATGAGATTTAGGGTTCTTACAATATCTTTATCAATTTTTCTACTTGTTTCCAAATCAAATTCAGAGATAAATATCTTTATTAAGCTTTCTACTTCTTTCTAGATTTCATTAGTTGTGCATCATTTTGCTTATAGACAGAAGATGGATCATAATGTTTAAAGTTAATTGTAATTGGTCTCTTTGTATTTTACATCTCTTTGCTGAGATTAGGTTAGATTTATTTCCATTTTGTTTTGTTGTTACATTTGAAAGTCACTTTGATACACTCACTCCAGTTCCTATCAAATTTGACGTACAAAATCAAGGAGAATGGAATTAGATATTTAGTGTAGCTTTGAAGTATTGATTGCATGCATGAATAGTTGTTAAAATCACTAAGTATTTTGTAGTTTCTGTTCTAAGTCAAGTAGTCTCCAATTCCATCAAAACAGTTTCAGGTTCAATTTAGTTTTTCTCTTTGGAAAAATATTGTTTTTTTTATATCTTTCAGTTCTTATCCATAGAATAGGGTAGCAGAACTTAATACTATTCTGATCTGTTGGTTTAGATAGGCTTAGTTAGTTTCTTTATTATCTTCTATGAATTTTGACTCGGTTTTTCATTTTGAAATATATTTCGATCTTTCCTTTATTAAGCATTTCTAAGCTTTGACAAGCCAAAACTTAGATGCCATTCTACCTCAGCATATACTGTGCCTCAACTCTAAGATTACCCACCCTGGTTGATAATTAAATATTTTGGTGATTCCTTAAGACAATAATTACACCTCAATAAGCATCCTAGCATAGACTATAGGATCTCCCAGGATCTTTTCTATGCTACCTGCACAACCTGTCCATGGGCAACCTGTAGAAAAAACTTGAAAGAGCATTCGAGCACAGGCTATCGGATCTCCCAAGATCTTTTCTATGCTACGTGTAGCAAAACCTCGAAAGAGCATCTGAGCAAAGACTATCGGATCTCTCAGGATATTTTACATGCTACCAATACAATATGTCTGTGGAGTATCATCCTGATACTCATGATCATACCGATCATCATCATATAGTACATCATCCTGATGCACATCATCATCACATGATCACCTTGATCATTTACACAACGTCATCCTGATGCATATCATCATCACATGATCATCCTGATCATATACAAAGCATCATCCCAATGCATATCATCATCACATGATCATCTTGATCATCATCATAGTAGAAACTAGAGCATTGTCCTGATGCTCATCACATAGTGCTTACATCCACAACCATGGGAAGGATCCTCCTACCATCATGCTTCGAATGGCTCCTACAAATGTGTCCCATCACTTATTCCTCGAACTATCTTCTATCCGAAGAACACCAATCCTCTCTCTGAAGTACTCAAACTTTACTCTGGCTAGTGGCTTGGTCAACACATCTACAATCTGCTCATCCATCGCAACATACAGGAGCTTCACTGCTCCTCTCTACACCATATCCCTGATAAAGTGATATTTGATCTCGATGTGCTTCTACCTCTCATGGAACACCGGGTTCTCAGACAACTTTACACAAATCTGGTTGTCACAAAAGATATAGGTAGCATCCAATGGGAGATCAAATAACTCAAATAGTAGCTTCCTCAGCCATACTGCCTAACAACTAACCGAACAAGCTGCGACATACTCTTGTTCGACTATACTCAGTGCTATGCAGGACTGCTTCCTGATAAACCAAGAGATCACACCTGATCCCATACTGAAGCAGCACCCCGAAGTGCTCTTCCTATCTGCAGCATTACCTTCCCAATCTAAATCAACATAACCCTCCAGGTTAAAATTTTGATTCGCATCATACTAGAGCCCATAATCAATCGTACCTCAGAATATGCTTTACAACAATCAAGTGAAAATGTCTAGGATCTGTCAGAAACTAGCTCAAGGTGTTCACTGCAAAGCAAATATCTGGTCTCGTGTTCGTCAGGTACATCAAGGACCCAATCATCTGACGATACACTATGACATCAACTTACTCTGATGAAGCATCACTCAATAGCTTCATGTTTGATGCCATAGGTGTGGCCATGGCCATGTAGTCCATCATCCCGAACCTCTTCAAGATCTCTACTACATACTTCCCTTGTCCAAGGAAGATTCCATCTACACTCTGCCACACCTCCATACCTAGAAAGTAATGCATCATACCCAAGTCCTTCATCTCGAACTCAACAGCAAGCTTCCTTTTCGTGTTGGAAATCAATCTATCCTCACCTGTCACAAACAGGTTATCCACATATAATAGGTGTTATCACTGGATTTCCCTTCCTCAACCTTGTAGTAAAGGTTGGAATCCGCTTTTACTCTTGGTAAATCCCAAAATGGACAAGAAGTTGTCTATCCTGTCGTACAATGTCCTTGGAGCTTGCTTCAAGCCATACAAGGCTTTCTTCAATCTACACACATATGACTCCATTTCATGTGTCTAAAAACCAAGTGGCTGCTCCACATAGACTTCCTCTTCGACTACAACATTCAACAAAGCTATCTTGACATCCATTTGGTGTATCTTCCACTTCATTACTGCAGCCAGGGAAAGTACTATTCTGATGGAAGTGTATCTGGCTACAGGAGAAAAAGTCTTGTCATAATATATCCCACTCTTTCTGGGAGAAGTCACAAGCAACAAATCTTGCCTTGTATTTCTCTAGGCTACCATATGCAACATGCTTGATCTTATAGATCCACTTGGAAGTCACAACAGACTTCCCATCTGGCCTTGGGACTACATCCCAAACATCATTCCTTCATGATCAATTAGTATTCCTCGACCATGGCACCATTATTTCTTTTCCCAACTTCTTCATAACTGGAAGGTTCTTTGTTCGTAATGTCACAGAGTAAGGAAACATAGTTGGTGTGTGATCTTGTCCTTTTCTGTTCTCTGTGGTCTTCCTTTGGAATACCATACCTTTTTGCATCTTGAATGAGCTCTCTAGCCTATGCAGGTTTCCTCTTGTGCGAGTTCTTCTCATGGGGTGGATCTAAAGGTTCTTGTGGATCTTCTATTTCACAATTCACTTCTGGTATTGCTTCATTCATTATGGTGTCTTATGTTCTGGGTATTCTTGGTTCTTCATAGTCTTCAACAGTTGTCTTCCTTGATTTGATGTAAGTTGATTTTTCATCAAAAGTCACATCCCTGTTGATGTCAATCTTCTTGAATCCTGGAAAGTAGATTATGTAAGCCTTTGATCTTTCACTGTACCCCACAAATATACCCTTCTTTCCTTAAGGTCTAACTTTGTCCTCTTTTCTTTTGGAATGTGTGTGAATACTGGACAGCCAAATATCCTGAGATTGTTGACTTCTAGTTTCTTACTAGAGAAAACTTCTTCTAGTGTCTTGGTGTCAAGTATCTTGTGTGGTGTTCTATTTTGTAAATATATTGTTGTTCTTGCTGCTTCTACCCATAAGTGCATGGGTAGATCTTGGTCATGAAGCATTTCTCGTGCTGCTTCCATGATTGTTCTATTCTTCCTTTCTCCAACCTCATTTTGTTGTGGATTGTAGGGAGTGGTCAAATCCCTCTTAATATCTGAATCACTGCATAGCTTCTTGAAGTCTCCCTCTTAATCTCTGAGTCACTGCATAACTTCTTGAAGTCTCCTGAAGTAAATTCTCCACCATTGTCGGATCTAAAGATCTTGATTTTCTTATCAGTTTGATTTTCTATCAAGGCTTTGAGTTCCTTTAAATTATCAAACACTTCATCTTTGTTCTTCAAGAAATAAACCCAAGTATTCCTAGAGAAATCATCAATGAAAAAGAAATAATATACATACCCACTCAGAGAACTGGATGACATTGGTCTGCATACATCAGAGTGGACAATCTCCAAGATTCCTTTTGCTTTGCTTTCACTGCTTGGAAATGCCTTATTTGTGTTCTTTCCTTTTGCACATCCTTTGCAAACACCTTAATACTTTGGCTAGATTTCAGGAAGACCTTCTATTGCTTTACTTTCAATTGGTAAGTCCCTATAGTGCACATGAGCAAGCCTTCTATGCCAAAGTTCATTTGGCTCCATGGATTCATGTACCATGGCATGTTCAGGTTGTCCCTTCAATTTGTACAATCCTCCCTCTTGCTCTACAATAACTACTGCATCATCAATGGTCTTACCTTTAGGCCACATAAGTAATTGGCCATCCACAAATGAAACTCTCATCCCTTTTGCATCCAAGGATGATATGGAGAGAAGAATCTTCTTGAGTTCAGGTACAAATAGTGTAAAATTAGTCACGACAGATCTAATGGACAAGTAAATCAACCACAATAGATGAAACTTAGAAAATATGGTGTAAACTGTGCAAAAGCATGCATTAGTGCTCTATAATCCCAAAAAGGGTGAAAATACAATACAATACTGTCATAATAAGTGAGCAATTTGAATTAGCCAAGAAGGTCATTCGAATATACTGCATGGTATAGCTTGGCTCCAACTAGGAGTCCATCTCATAAATTGGTGGTGGTCATCAATGCACAAGTAACTGTCAGACAGGTGTCAAACTGAGTCTAACTAAGTCTAACTGAGTGTAATAAGTGTAATGGATGGTAAGTGGCATTAATCTAGGGATGGAGGCTCAGTGGAGGACGCATCAGGGCTTAACTGCACTCGAAACTATCAGTCATGTCTCATCAGAGGTCAATCAGAGTGATAATATCAGTTATGGATCAATCAGAGGTAAATCGGAGTGATAACTGAAGTGCAACTCGACTGGTAGGTGAAAGGCGCCCTTCTGCAGTGGAATGTGAGAAGTGGGTGCATGATAGGCTAGGAGGGCTAAATCTGAGTGGTAAGTACCTCCCAAGTGCTAGGAGACAAAGGAATAGGTGCTCGAGGTACCATACTGATGACTGGGCAGCATGCGGATGCATGCAATGCATGCAAGCAAAGTACAAAAGTGAAATAATGAGATATCCTAACAAATAGAACTTCTTTCCTTTTTAAAGATTTCCCAGAGTCTAGTTTGTAGGAGGCTTCACCACTTCCTTTTATAGGATATTGGTGGTCATCCCCAAGTTTCACCTTATGAGGTGACTCATGTTCAGATAGATCTATAAATAATTCTTTAAACCCAGTCATGTGTTTGGAAGCCTCACTTGTTATGATATCTCATCATTCAGTATGTACTTTGCATGCATGCATCCGCATGCAGCCCAGTCACCAGTTTGATGCCTCCAGCACCTAGTCCCTAGTCTTCCAGCACCTAGGAGCTTCCTTCCACTCAGTTTTAGCCCTCCTAGTCCTTAGTGTGCCCAACATGCACCTACCACTTGAGAGGGGCACCTTTTCTCACCTACCACTCCAGTTCACCTCAGTTAGCTAGTTGTCTTTCCTTCATTTGAGGCTAGACTGACTCCTAACTATTGTTAACACTCCGATGGACCTCCGATGAGACTTTACTACCTCTTCTGAGTTCAGTTAACTCCTCATGCTCCCTCTACTGAGCCTCCTTCCCTACATTAGTGCCATTACCATCAGTTACACTTATTACACTCAGTTAGACTCAGTTTGAAACCTGGCTGACAATTACTTATGCATTGATGACCACCACTAATTGATGATAAGGACTCCTAGTTGGAGCCAAGCTATGCCATGCAGTATATTCGAATGACCTCCTTGGCTAACTCGAATTGCTCACTCATTGTGACAGTATTGTATTGTAATTCTACTATTATGGATTATAGAGCACTGATGCATCTCTCTTGCACAGTTTTTACTCCATTTTGTTTTACATCACTGTGATTGATTTTCTTGTTCAATAGATCTGCTATGACTAATTTTACATGGTATCAGATCCATGGTAGGGACAAGATCTCTCTTCTACGGGTGTTCTACATGAATAATTGAGTTAATTTGCTCAAAATTACTGAAGTTTTGGCATGCAAAATTTCATGTGCATTCACTCATGTGCATGCAAAGCTAGAAAATACTCTCCAATCCACTCTAGAAGCTTGTGTTTTCCAAAGAATTCCTCAATTTAATACATTGGATCTTTAATCTTGCTTGATCTCCAATCCCAGGTGTGATGCCACTCTAAAAGGGTGGATTGTTCGACCTTGCTGTTCTTGTTTTGATAGTGATTTGCAAGTTAATCATCTCCATCAAGTGCATTTGCTATCATTGAGATGGATTCTTCTTCTTCAAAGCTACTCACTCCCTTCAATTATTTTGAATGGAAGAATGACATGAAGATTATGTTGTGCTCAAAAGGGTACTATAGAGTCACCGTGGGCCTCAAAGTTGAGCCCGATACTCTCATTGAAAAATCCAAGCACTTCAACAAATTGGATGAATCATATGGTCTTCTTTGCCTCAATATTTCCAAGGATCCTCATTTTCACCTTAGTGGATTGACTACTTCAAAGGAAATAAGTCTTTTTGGGAAGCAAGATGACACGCAGTCTTTTCAATTGGAAAATGAATTGATTTCCTTGAATCCTGAGAATTTCGAGACCATCAATGAATTTTTCACAAGATTGAAGCATTTGTCTTTGCAATTGAAGAACAATGGAGTTATCAAAGAGGATAAACAATTGATCCTCGCCATTCTTTCAAAACTTGGTAAATATTTCTTGGTATTTGTCTCTACTTTCAATTCTGATCGGATAACTACCCCGAATTGGAAGATGCCTACCTTGATTGCCTTCATTGAGTCCGTTACCAAAGAGCATGATAAGCTAATTCAAATGGGGTCCATAAGCTCCAAAGATTCAGCCGTCTTTGTTGGAGGATCCAAGAATTCGAATGGCAAAGGGAAGCAAAAGAAAGAGAAGCCCAAATTCGAACCATCCAAGCAAAGAGAGAAAAGCAAACCATCAGATGCACCATCTAGTTCAAGGAACAAGCAAAAGGGTAAAGAGGGTAAAGAAAAATCTAAATGTTCATATTGCAACCGTGGATTTCATCTTGAAAGTTCATGCATGAAGAAAACAATAGATCAAATCGACCTCCTTTTGGAAAAGAATAACATAACTCTTCCCAACAGTGCACGGAAGAAGGATAGAAATGACGATCATGAAAGAGGTCAAGCCCTCATGGAAACTGTTTCGAAATGTAAAATTAGTCATAGTAGATCTATTGAACAAGAATATCAATCACAAAGATGTAAAACAACTTGGAGTAAAAACTATGCAAGAGAGATGCATCAGTCCTCTATAATCCAAAATGGTAGAATTACAATACAATAATGTCACAATGAGTGAGCCAAGACAAGCAATTCGAATTTCCTAAGGAGGTCATCAAATAGCCTGCATGGTGTAGATTGTCTTCACTAGGAGTCCTCATCACCATCAGTGGAGTGTCATCAATACACAAGTAACTGTCAACAGATGTCAAACTGAGCAACAGGAGTTAAACTGAGTCTAACTGAGTGTATGTAGGTGTAACACATGCAAAGAAGTGAAAGGAGGCTCAAGTGATGTGCATGGGGAGATGACTTGAGTCAGAACAGGTTGTCTAGGCTAACTAGAGGTCAATCAGAGTGTCAGAGATAGTCAACTAGTCAATCTGTCCTCAAATCAAGGAGCAAATCCACAAATCACTCAATAATTGAAGTGTAACTGAGTGGTAGGTGAGGGAGGGCGCCTTTCTCAAGTGGTAGGTGAAAGAAGGTCGCCACACTTGCTAGGAGGGATGTAAATGAGCAGAAAGAAGCTCTCGGGGCTAGAAAACTGAGGACTAGGTGCTGGGGGACACCACCCTGATGACTGGGATGCCTACAAAATGCATGCAATGCATGCAAACTGAAAAAATGATGATGTGAATGTCCTAACACCCCCCCACAAGATATACTATCTGGTATAAAAATAAATGATAGGGCCCTGGTAACTAAGACCAAAGGTCACCCCAATACAATAATAATCCAAACTACGAATAGTCAATAAACCAAGGAAATGGGGAAAACCTCATGGGAAAAATACCCCCCCTCAAAATAGACTGTAGCAGACCAAAAGATTTAACTGCTCCAAAATAAAGTAGATATGTTTGGAGGTAATCTTACTCTTGGGAGTAAATGGATCATGCTCCAAAAACATGTGCTTGAATTATCCATTAGTGGATGCAAGCGAATGTAGAGACTTTATGAACTTGCTCTTCATACCAAAAATGGTGAGAACAAATCTGAAAACATGAGGATGATCCTGGAGCCTATGATTCGAACCAAGTGAGGTAGGAATAGCTCCAATCAGATCAAATAGATTTTGAAACTTGAAATTCTTATTAGTGGAAGTTAAATCAGCTCCAATATTTGACAGATGGTTTCTTGAGATATCCTTTGAACCAATAGGGGTGAGATCAAAACCAAAATCATCAAAAATTGCATGAGAATTGAACTCAAGTGAATGGTAGTGCTCTTGATCTTCAATAAAACTGCCCTTCATCTTCAATAAAACTCTGAGAAACTGTGCAAATGATAGAACAAAATTTTATAGGAGGAATGCAATCAAGGAGGCCGAATGCTTCACCTCCAAAATCATATTTTACCTCTAAAACATCAAGTAGATCATTATTCTGCATGATGACAAACTCATTTGAAAGAGAGGATTCAAGAACCTCTTCTGAATCTAGAGTATGAGCTGGTTTATCTTGCTCATAATTTGAAATAGAAGACTTTGAGAGAATGAGTGTTGAATCTATAGTTTCTTCTTCATCTTGAACAATGGATGAGGCCAAGACATAATCAGAGAGAGTACATAAGGAGATCTCACTGGGTTTGTTCTCCAAAAGGCTAGCATGATCCTCTTCTTCCTGCTTTCCAAATTCTCTGTCAAGTTGGACCCATAGATCACTTGGATTTTCAGTAGTATCACCAAGGTAGCGCATACAAGGAGACATAGCAAGACATATTGCTCCAAAAGCTCTGTCACAATCATTGAGCCAATCATTCTCCTCCTCATCGGAATCAAAATCTCTTGTATTACCAATGCACATATCAAAAAGACATTGTCTCTTCAAGAATGCAATCATCTTTGGTTTCCATTCATCATAGTTGAATGGAGTAAGAATATTTTGTGAAGAAGAAGTCTCCATCTCTACATTAGCGAATGCAAATGGAGGAAGTAAGAAACCTGCAAATCACACACAAACAATAACCGTAAGGTCGAACAATCCACCCTTTTAGAGTTGCATCACACCTAGGATTGGAGATCAAGCAAGCTTGAATGGATCAAATGTATCAAATCTAGGAATTATGTGGAAAACTCAAGCTTCTGGAGTGGATTGGAGTGTATTTTTCTGCTTTGCATGCACATGAGCGAATGCACATGAGATCTTGCATGCCAAAACTTCAGTAATTTTGATCAAATTCACTGAATTATTCATGTAGAACACCTGTAGAAGAGAGATCTTGTCCCTGCAATGGCTCTGATACCATGTAAAATTAGTCATAGTAGATCTATTGAACAACAATATCAATCACAAAGATGTAAAACAATTTGGAGTAAAAACTGTGCAAGAGAGATGCATCAGTGCTCTATAATCTAGAATGGTAGAATTACAATACAATAATGTCACAATGAGTCAGCCAAGCCAAGCAATTCGAATTGCCTAAGGAGGTCAATCAAACAGACTGCATGGTGTAGCTTGTCTTCACTAGGAGTCCTCATCATCATCAGTGGAGTGTCATCAATACACAAGTAACTGTCAACAGGTGTCAAACTGAGAAACACGAATCAAACAGAGTCTAACTCAGTGTATGTAGGTGTAACACATGCAAAGGAGTGAAAGGAGGCTCAAGTGACATGCATGGGGAGCTGACTGGAGTCAGAACATGTTGTCTAGGCTAACTGGAGGTCAATCGGAGTGTCAGAGACAGTCAATTAGTCAATCTGTGCTCAAATCAAGGAGCAGATCCACAAATCACTCACTAACTGAAGTGTAACTGAGGGGTAGGTGAGGGAGGGCACCTTCCTCAAGTGGTAGGTGAAAGAAGGGCGCCACACTGGCTAGGAGGGATGTAAATGAGTAGAAAGAAGCTCCTAGGGCTAGAAAAATGAGGACTAGGTGCTAGGGGACACCACCCTGATGACTGGGATGCATGTAATTGCATGCATGCCTGCAAAATTCATGCAATGCATGCAAACTCAAAAAATGATGATGTGAATATCCTAACACGAAA
Source organism: Larix kaempferi (assembly GCA_027924585.1). Lineage (NCBI taxonomy): Eukaryota > Viridiplantae > Streptophyta > Pinopsida > Pinales > Pinaceae > Larix > Larix kaempferi. The sequence continues at coordinate 24,721,200 of BSBM01000493.1, read as the reverse complement.
CCCACAATTCTACTGATAGATTCCGGTGCCTCGAATCATATGGCTGGAAATATTGACTCATTTTCTTTATTTGATCCAAATAGCTCCATCCCCATCCATTTGGGAGATGACTCAAAAATTTCATCAAAGGGTAAAGGTACGATCCATTTAGAGCATGGAAGTTTTTAGAATGTTCTCTATGTGCCTTCCTTGGCTTTGAATCTTCTTTCTGTGTATCAAATGACACACACTGGTGCACCGAAGAAAGTTACATTCAGCCCAAACAAAGTTGAAATTTTTGATATTGAAAGTGGAAGACTTATTGCAGTTGGAAAGGCAAACCATACTGCAAAATACTATGAGTTTTCACACTTTGTGCCGCTTGAAAATCCCACTGCTCTTCTCACTCATGGAAATGAGGTTAGTAGGATTTGTCATGAAAGGTTTGGACACCTTAATTACAAGTATTTTCTTCCATTACAAAACAAATCCATGGTTGATGGTCTTCCGCACCTCCATTCCTCGAAGGGAATTTGCCCAGGTTGCATCATTGGGAAGCACCCTGAGCACAAGTTCGACCACGGAAAAACTGCCAGAGCTTCTACTATTTTAGGCCTCATACATTCTAATATTAGTGGTATGCTGCCAAATATGTCCATGAATGGTTCAAGGTATGTTTTGACATTCATCGATGACTTCTCCCACTTTACTTGGGCCTTTTTTCTCAAAAACAAGTCAGAAGTGCTTGGAAAATTCAAGGATTTTAAGGCTTCTGTTGAGACCGCCACTGAGAGAAAGATCAAATATTTTATATCTAATAATGGTGGATAATATATCGAGACTTATTTTCTGCAACTTTGTGCCGAAAGTGGAATTCAGATCTAACATACAGTTCCCTACACACCCCAGCAGAACGGTGTAGCGGAAAGAAAGAATCGGTCACTGAAAGAGATGGCTACCTGTATGCTTGAGTCAAAAGGTTTGGCTGAAATATTTGGGCTGAAGCCATGAATGTTGTTGCATACATTTAGAACTGAGTTCCACATTCATTCGTGAAAGGTAAAAATCCTTTTGAAGCATTCACTGGTCACAAACCGGATGTATCCATTTTGAGGGTTTTTGGCTCCACTGCATGCGCTAGAAATCCTTCCGAAAAGAAAAAAGATTTGGATCCACCAAGTACTAAATGCATCCTAATAGTATATCGAGAAGAATCAAAACAATATAAATTCATGAATATCATATCCAAAAAGATATTCATAGAGCGAAGTGTGAGGTTTGAAGAACTGCTTCCAAATATCAAAACTAGTCGAGGAAAACACTGTCGATCCGCAGTCTCTACAAGAAGAAGTTTCAAGAGAAGATGATGAAAGCATTGGATCTGATATTTCTAATATTTTATCAGACTTTGATTTCCATCAAATATTAGGTTCAGAATCTGACCATAATGATCCTCCTCAGTTACCAAAGTGGGCCAAAAACACTCTACAATTTGTTGCTCCAAACATTGGAAATCCTGCTGATCCAAGGAGAACAAGAGCAGACTTTCAAAGAGCAGGTATGGCTCTTTCATTTACTGATCCATTATTATGTTAGAAATTTTATTTGATTATTGGTTCAAATCCCAAATCATACTATCATTCCCACCGAGACCCAAGCTGGAAAACTTCCATTGATGAAAAGTACTGTTCTTTTCAAAAGAACAATACATGGGAGCTAGTTTCTCTTCCACCTGGAAGAAAATTAGTCCAATGTAAGTGGGTTTGCCGCATGAAGGTTGTTTTTTATGGCTCTATCATAAAATAAAAAGATAGGCTGGTGGAAAAAGGTTTCTCCCAAGTCCAGGTAGTGGACTACACTAAGACTTTTGCACCGGTTGCAAAGAAGGATTCCATCCGCCTAGTATTGGCCATTTCTACATGCAAGCACTGGGAAGTGCACCATATCGATGTGAAGAGTGATTTTCTACATGGGTATCTCAATGAAGAAGTATATATGAAGAAGCTAGAAGGATACATATCAGATCCATCATTAGTTTGCAGATTGAAGAAATCTTTGTATGGATTGAAACAGGCCCTAAGAGCTTGGTACGCAAAGATAGACTCCTTCCTTCTTTCTCAGAATTTCAAAAGATGCAAATCTGATCCGAATGTGTACCTAAAGCAAGTTAAAGGTAATTTTCTGATTTTTTTTCTTTATGTTGATGATCTTCTCATTACTAGTAGCACTCTCCTTACAATCAACAAGCTAAAAACTTCCTTAAATCTAGCTTTTGACATCAGCGATTTGGGATTGCTTAAGCAATTTTTGGGCTTGGAGATAGCTCAAAATTTTGATGGGATCACATTATCTCAACAAAATTATGCTTCAGACCTACTATTAAAGTTTAATATGGAAAAATGTAAGTCTGCTCCATTTCCATTCCTCTCAGGAATCAATCCCGAGGAAGGAAATTCTACACCGCTTGCAGATTGCACTATGTATCGACAGTTTATTGGTTCACTACTCTACTTGACACACTCAAGGCCTGATATTTATTATTCCGTGAGTGCTGTATGAAGGTATATGCAGCATCCCCATGAGCTTCATTGGTGGGAATCCAAGCGGATCTTGCAGTATGTGCAAGGTACGAGACATTTTGGCATACACTATGCTACAGATTCTAAGCTAGATTCCATTGGTTTTACTGATTCAGATTGGGCGGGTGATAGCATTGATCGGAAGTCCACTTCCAATTATGTTTTCATGATTTTCCATGTCCCTATTTGCTGGTCAACCAAAACACAGGAAGCCATTTCACTTTCTTCAGCAGAGGCAGAGTTTTGAGGGGCAGTCAATACCTGCATTTAGGAAGTTTGGTTGTAGGGTATTCTTTCTGAGTTTGATTTTGGTAGCACTACTTTGACTATCATATTTTGTGACAATAAAAGTGTTATTAAGATCTCCATAGATCCAGTTTAGTGGCAGAGGACCAAGCACATTGAGATTCATATGCACTACATCCGAGAGCTGGTGCATGATTGCACCATCATTCTGCAATATTTCCCTACTGCAGACATCTTCACCAAGAGCTTCATTGAGAAGAAGTTCTCTTACCTCCGTTCATTGTTGGGGGTGAGTTCCATCATGGTAGAGACAGATTAGATCCATTTTTATGTTTATCTTGAGGGGGGGCTTTCTTCCCACTGGGTTTTCCCTCTTTCCTTACTTAGCTTATTTTCAGCATTTTTGGATTATTGTATTGGGGTGACCTTTGGTCTCAGTAACCAGGGCCCTACATTTTATTTTTTACATCATAGTATAGCTTGAGGGGGGGTGTTAGGATATCTCATCATTCAGCATGTACTTTGCATGCACTTTGCATGCATGCATGCATCCCAATCACCAATTTGATACCTCCAGGACCTAGTCCCTAGTCTTACAACACCCGGGAGCTTCATTCCACTCATTTTTATCCCTCCTAATTCTTAGTGCACCCAGCATGCACCTACCAGTTGAGAGGAGTGCTTTTTCTCACCTACCAGTCCAGTTCACTCCAGTGATCTAGTTGTCTTTCCTTGATTTGAGGCTAGACTGACTCCTAACTACTGTTATCACTCTGATGGACCTCCAATGAGACTTGAATACCTATTCTGATTTCAGCTAACTCCTCATGTGCCCTCTACTGATCCTCCTTCCCTACAATAGTTCCATTACCATCATTTACACTTATTACACTTAGTTAGACTCAGTTAGACTGAGTTTGGCACCTGGCTGACAGTTACTTGTGCATTGATGACCACCACTGATTGATGATGAGAACTCCTAGTTGGAGCCAATCTATGCCATGCAGTATATTCAAATGACCTCCTTGGCTAGTTCGAATTGCTCACTCATTGTGACAGTATTGTATTGTAATTCTACTATTCTGGAATATAGAGCACTGATGCATCTCTCTTACACAGTTTTTACTCCATTTTGTTTTAAATCATTGTGATTGATTTTCTTGTTGAATAGATCTGTTGTGACTAATTTTACACTGCTATCAATAAGCCAATCATCACATCCGTGGGAAATAGTACCTGTGAGAGCAGAGATGAAGACATATTCATCGTCACTTAATGAGTCTTAACTTTCTGCCCTATTCTTCTTCATAGGAGGTTCATCATCCTCAGCAGCATGAGCATGATATCTCTTCTTGTTTTTCTTGTTGTTGTTGTTGTTGAAGCTTTGTTTCTTCTTGGGACATTCTGAGGAATAATGTCCTTTCTCATCACAAGTGAAGCATCGAACACGGTAGAGATGTTTCTTCTTCTGATGAAAGTGATAGTGTTTCTTGCTATACGATTTCTCCCTCTTGAACTTACTTCCTTTAGTGTGTGTTGTGATGGCTTGGTCTTCACTTCCCATCTTTTCTTCTTGGGCCACAAGCCTAGATTCCTCTTGTGAGCATTCCTCCCATAGTCTACTGAAAGAGATCAATTTATTCATAGCACAAATACCTTGGATGAAGGAGTTCCATGACCTAGGTAGGCCATTTAATGTGGTCATGACAATTTCTCCATTCTCCACTACTTCATCCACAACTTCAAGTTGTTCTTTGATTTGAGAGACCTTAGTAAAGTAGGATTGGATGGTCTCTCGAGTTTGGAACTTTACCCCTTTCAATTGATTCCATAGAGTCATCTTCCCATTTATATTCTTTCCTTCAAACAACTTAGTGAATGAGTCAAACATCTCCTTAGGTGTCTTTAGGGAATACACATGAGGTATGAGATGGTTTTTTATAGAATCGGCAATGATCCTCTTGGCTTTGACCAATTTATTCTTGTGTAAGACCTTAGCCTCATCTCCCTCTAGAACTAGAACCTCTTCTTTTATGTAGGTGTCCAAATCATTCTCTTCTAGGATTAACCCAATCCTATACTTCCATGCTTGGAAGTTGTCAGCTCCTTCAAGCTTATCCTCAAGCTTGGTGTGGTGAGACATCTTAATGAGAAACTCAAATGGAAACAAAAGATTTAGGTCTTACCACTTGATTTGCTGAAAACTAGATCTGGAGTTGGATTAGGGTTTGTCAGAGAAACCCTAAAAATTCAAACTTTGAATTCCAAACTTCTAAAAGGACAGAAAGATGCACCTTACTGAGATGATCAAGCTGGTAGACTTCAAATTTGAAATCTGCAAAATTTGATCCCTCAAAATTGCTTTTTAAACTTCTGGATTTTCTCGACAAGATCCTGAACTAGGGTTTCATAATGCCCGGGGTTCTGCCCAGCCAAAAAGTTCAATCTTGTGCCCTAAACTTCAATTTTTCTGAGGAGCATCCAGCCGTGGTCATAGATTCCAAAAATTTCAACTTTTGTAGAAACCCTAATTTTCCACCTTTACAATTAAAATCCTGATTTAGGGTTTGATGAAGATTGGCCTTCTGCCCAACCAAAAAGTTCGATCTTGGTATCTAAACTTTGATTTTCTTGAGGAGCATCCAGTCGTGGTCTCAGATTCCAAAAATTTCAACTTTCTCCGAAACCCTAATTTTCGGTAGTAGTGAGAGGCCAAAATCTGAAAGTGCTCAGAATTGAATTTTTTCTCGACAGAAAGATGCACTCTTCCAAGGAGAGTTAGCCTAGCCTCCTGCCTTTGATGAACTGTGGAGAGAAACCCAAATATTAAGAAGCCCTAGCTTCTACAGCTGCATAGTATCTTCTTCTTAGCACTGCTCTGATACCATGTTAATTTTTCAATAATTTCATTCAAACATTATCTTAGGATCCTACTAAGAGAATAACATGCACAACATAACAATCATAAACACAAGAGACACAGAGTTTCCTTGTGGAAAACCAAGAAGGTGAAAAACCCCGCAACTTCCTCGGAGATAGAATAAGCCAGAATACAAGATCACAATGATCAAACCCAAAATATAGATGTCTCTAGAAGCTACTCCTCCTCCACTAGTGCACACTCCTCTCTCAACTAATGCGAGTTGGATGAGTGAGTGAATGAATAGAATGAGAGACACAACCTCTCTATTTATACACTGAATTGACCTGCAAATAGCCTAATAGGGCCAACTTCCTAAGGAAGCCTAATAACCCATCCACATGACTCAACTAGGGCCGACCCCACACCAGTGGTCTAATAACCCATCAAATATAAGTTGCGACACTTGCAACACTTGCGACTATTGCAACACTTACAAATACAAATGATGACACTTCTGATTGGAGGAATAATACATCTCCATCATAAACATAATAAAGTACAAGTGTAATACATAGAAGAATATCTTTCAAAGTTACAAATACATCAACATGAGGTGTGCCCTTAGGGATTTGAGCAAGCACAACCCTCATTTAATATCATTAGCAACATTTACCTAGCCATTTTTCATATGTATCAACACTTGGGAGCCAAACAACCCTAAAAAATGTCCTATATAGTATTTGAAAGCTCCTTTATGCATGTGTAGGAGATGATGGAACCTAGGTCCGCTCGTCGGTTTGGGTTCCATGACTTCGGAGCAAATCCTCAAAGTGTCCTTGAATGGCGTCGGGGTGTGGTACCAAAATTACTGTAGCGCCCAAACCGTTTCTCTAATCCTGAATTCGTTGATTCTGATGGATCTGCGGAGCCAGGTTTAAGCTAGGGTCTCCCCCATAGCGTGCCTCCAACCCCCGTAAATGGTGCTATTGTTCCATCTCTGGAGCCAAGGTGTTTCTTAGTGAAGGCCATTCGAATATTTCTCAAGGGGGTCATTTCTCGTCCGAACGCTCTCGGGCGTGCGTGGCCATGTCCACAATGGCCATACGCACGTGTGGGAGATGACAGCACCAAGGTCCACTCGCCAGTTTGGGTTCAGTGCCCCAAGAGAAAATCCTCAAAGTCTCCCTGAATGGCCCTAGGGTTCCAGACCAAAATGCCCGCAACACCCAAACCGTAGCTCCGATCGTTAATTCATCGATTCCGATGGATCTGGGACATCGGCTTTAAGCTAGTGGCCCCCCCACAGAGTGCCTCTAGCCTACGGAAATGATGCTATTGTGCCATCTCTTGAGCTAGGGTTTTACTAAGTGAAGACCATTCTAATATTGCTCAAGGAGGTCATTTCTCATCTGAAGGCTCTCGGGCGTGCATGGCCACCGTGGACACAGCCACAATGGCCATACACATGTGTTGAAGATGATGTAACCTAGTTCTGCTCACCGGTTTGGGTTCTGTGACCTCGGAGCAAATCCTCAAAGTGTCCCTGAATGGCTCCGGGGTGCCCGACCAAAATTCCAACAACCCCCAAACCATGGCTCCGATCATGAATCCGTCGATTTAGATGGATCCAGAACATCGGGTTTCAGCTAGCCCCCCCGCCCACAACATCACTCCAACCCATGGAAACGATTCTATTGTTCCAACTCCCGAGCAAGGGTTTTTCTTAGTGAAGGCCATTAGAATATTGCTTAAGGGGGTCATTTCTCATCCAAAGGCTCCTGGGCATGGGTGGCAACAATGGACACGTCATCCACAATGGACATATGCATGTGTGGGAGATGATTGAACCTAAGTCCACTTGCCGGTTTAGGTTCTGTTACCCCGAAGCAAATCCTCAAAGTGTCCATAAATGGCCCCTGGGTGCCGGACCAAAATGCCCACATCAGCAAAATCGTTGCTCCGATAGTGAGTCTATCGATTCAGATGGATTCGGGACATCGAGTTTCAGCTATCCCCCCCCCCCACACCATGCCTCGAAGGCTTGTAGAGGATTTTATCGTGCCATCTCCAAAGCTAGGGTTTTGCTTAGTGAAGGCCTTCATTGAGCAAAACCCTAGCTCCGGAGATGGCACCATAACATCATTTCCGGGGGTTGGAGGCATGTTGTGGGGGGACCCCTAGCTGCAACCCGGCATCCCGGATCCATCGGAATCGATGTATTCGTGATAGCAACCATGAATTGGGTGTTGTGGGCATTTTTGTCAGGCACCCTGAGGCCATTCAGGGACACTTTGAGGAATTGCATTGGGGGCACGACACCCAAATTGATGAGCAGACCTGGATTTTGTCATCTCCCACACATGCGTATGGCCATTGTGGACTTAACCACAGTGGCCATGCACGCTTGGGAACCTTTGGACAAGAAATGACCCCCTTGAGCAATACTCAAATGGCCTTCACTGAGCAAAACCCTGGCTCCGGATATGGAACAATAACATCATTTCCAGGCATTGGATGCATGTTGTGAGGGCTCTTGTAGCTGAAACCCGATGTCCCATATCCATCGGAATCGACAAATTCACAATCAGAGCCACGGTTTGGGTGTTGCGTGCATTTTGGTCCGGCACCCTGGGGCCATTCAGGGACACTTTGAGTATTTGCTCTGGGGTCACGGAACCCAAACCAATGAGTGAAACTAGGTTCCATCATTTCCCACACGTGCGTATCACCATTTTGAATGTTTCCACGGTGGCCACGCATGCTCGGGATCCTTCGGACGAGAAATGACCCCCTTGAGAAAAATTGGAATGGCCTTCACTGAGCAAAACCCTAGCTCCAGAGATGACACAATAGCATCGTTTCTGGGGGTTGGAGGCATGCTATGGGGGGGACCTAGCTGAAAATCAACATCTCGGATCCATCGAAATTGATGGATTCATGATCGAATCCACGGTTTGGGTGCTTCAATCATTTTGCTCTGGCACACCAGGGCCATTTAGGGACACTTTGAGGATTTCCTCCGGGGTCATGGAACCCAAAATGGCAAGTGGACTTGGGTTTCGTCATCTCCCAAACATGCATGTGGCCACTGTAGACATGTCCATGGTGCCCACCCATGCCCTGGAGCCTTCGGACGAGAAATGAGCCCCTTGAACAATATTGGAATGGCCTTGACTAAGAAAAACCCTAGCTCCGGAGATGGCAGAATAACATTTTTTATGAGGGTTGGAGGAATGATGTGGGGGGTTCCCTAGTTCAAACCCAATGTCCCAAATCCAACAAAATCTATGGAATCGTGATCATAGCCACGGTTTGGGTGCAACAGGCATTTTGGTCCAGCACCCCAGGGCCATCCAGGGACACTTTGAGGATTTGCTTCGGGGTCATGGAACCCAAATCGGCTATTGGACCTGGGTTCTGTCATCTCCCACATGTTCATATGGCCATTATGGACATCTCCATTATGGCTACACACGCCTAGGATCCTTCAGACCATAAATGATCCCCTTGAGCAATATTGGAATGGCCTTCACTGAGCAAAAACCTAGCTTCAAATATGGAACAATAGCATCATTTCCAAGGGTTGGAAGCACACTGTGGGGGGTCCCCTAGATGAAACCCGACGTCCCAAATCCATCAAAATTGACAGATTCACGATCAGAGCCATGGTTTGGGACCTGCGGGCATTTTGCTCCGGCAACCCAGGGCCATTTAGGGACACTTTGAGGATTTGCTCCGGGGTCACGGAACCCAAACTGGTGAGAAAACCTAGGTTCCATCATCACCCACATGTGTGTATGGCCATTATGGCCATGTCCATGGTGTCCATGCACACCTGGGAGGCTTTGGACGAGAAATGACCCCCTTGAGGAATATTGGAAAGGACTTCACTAAGAAAACACCTACCTCTGGAGATGGCACAATAGCATTGTTTCCAGGGGTTGGAGGAACGTTGTGGGGCATCCCCTAGCTAAAATATGACATCTCAGATCCATGGAAATCGATGCAATCATGATTAGAGCCACGGTTGGGGTGCTGCGAGCATTTTGGTCCGTCAGCCCGGGGCCATTCAAAGACACTTTTAGGATTTGCTGCGCGGTCATGGAATCCAAACCGGTGAGTGGACCTGGGTTCCGTCATCTCCCACATGTGCGTATGGCTATTGTGGATGTGTCCATGGTGGCCACGCATGCCTGGGATCCTTTAGATGAGAAATGACCCCCTTGAGCAATATTGGAACGGCCTTCACTGAGAAAAACTCTAGCTCTGGAGATGGCATAATAGTATCATTTATGGGGGTTGGAGGCACACTTTGGGGGGGACACTAGCTCAAACACGACGCTCCGGATCCATATGAATCGATGGATTCATGATCGAAGCCTTGGATTGGGTGTTGCGCACAGTTTGGTCCGGCACCCAGGGGCCATTCAGGGACACTTTGAGGATTTGCTCCAGGGTCATGGAACCCAAACCAGAGAGCGAACTTGGGTTCCTTCATCTCCCACACATGTTTATGGCCATTTTGGACTTTTCCACAGTGGCCACACACTCCTAGGAGCCTTCAGACTAGAAATGACCCCCTTGAGCAATATTCGAATGGCCTTCACTGGGAAAAACCCTAGCTCTGGAGATGGCACAATAGCATCATTTCTGGGGGTTGAAGTTACACTTTGGGGAATCCTCTTGCTGAAACCCGAAATGATAGATCCATCGGAATTGAAGGATTTGCGATTGGAGATACGATTTGGGTGCTACAGAATTTTTTCTCTGGCACCTCGGGGCCATTCAGGGACACTTTGAGGATTTGCTCCGGGGGCATGAAACCCAAACCGGTGAGCGAACCTGAGTTCCGTTATCTCCCACACATGCGTATGGCCATTATGGACATTTCCACGATGGCCACGCATGCCCGGGAGCCTTCGGACAAGAAATGACCCCCTTGAGCAATATTTGAATGGCCTTCACTGAGAAAAACCTTGGCTCTGGAGATGGAACAATAGCACCATTTTTGGGGGTTGGAGGCATGCTGTGGGGGGTCCCCTAGCTGAAACCTGGCATCCCAGATCCATCGAAATCAATGGATTCATGATTGGAGCCTCGATTTCGGTGCTGCATGAATTTTGGTCCATCACCCAAGGGCCATTCAGGGAAACTTTGAGGATTTGCTCCGGGGTCACGGAACCCAAACTGACGAGCGGGCCTGGCTTCTATCATCTCCCTCACGTTTGTATGGCCATTATGGACATATCCATGCACGTCAGGAGCCTTTGGATAGTAAATGACACACGAGAGGAACTGAAAACAAGTGAGATTTTGAGAAAAAAACAAATTGGTTTTAGAGAAATTGCATGCCCACCTTGTTGAGCATGAAGACAATGATGTATGGAACCCTTGATGAAATGAAAGAGCCCTCACTTTTGCATGGATGCACAATGGTGACTTGGAGCTCTTGAACAAATAAGATATTGATGTGGAAAGTAGGACATGATAGGAAGGAACCAAGGACATGATGGTGTGTATAATCTCTTGAAGATCATTGATGGTGCACTTGGTAAATGATTTGGACATATGACCCATAGACATTGACCCATACTTAATGCTTTTGGTTGGATTTGAAGTTAGATTATGGAATTATGACTTAATGCTTTTGGTCGATAATGAAACACATGAATAAGCCCTTGCTAAAATAATGATGATGAAGTGGATAACCTATTGCAAACCTAATTCAAAATAATATCAAAAACCCCAAGCAAGTCGGCTCCAATTTTTGTGAAATTATAAAATATTAATTTAAAATAGTTATTGTAAGTCGGCTTAGTTCGAAGTTAGTTTTTGACCTATATAAAAGTTGAAATATTGTAACTTCTAAGAATATTATTCTTGTACTTTATTATTCCGGAGATGTTTCATTCCTCCAAGGTGACCCTATTGTATATCCGGAGATGTTTATTCCTCCGAGAGATTGTGGTAACTAGGGTTATTAGATCTCTCATGTGAGGTCGGCCTTGATTTATATGTTTAGGGGTTATTAGACTCTCCTAGGAGAGGTCGGCCACATTAGGGTGAAAATTCAGTTAGAACATGAGTATAAATAGAGGAGGTGTGTTCCTCATTTATCTCATTCATTCACTCACTTATGATTTGCGCATAGGAGAGAGAGAGGTCTGAATAAGAGGAGAAGGAGCTCTTTTTGAGGACTACATCTTGTATTGGGTTGATTATCTATATTGAGGAAAGCTTTGCTACGTTTTCTACCCCATGAGGGTTTCCCAGGGTAAATATTTGTCTATCTTGTGATTGTGTTTCTTTCAGTGATCTTGCTTGTGAAATTAGGCTAAACTTAACATGGTATCAGAGCTAACCTGAATAGGACATCTTTCACAAGGTGAAATTACCTCTCTCTCCTCCTTCGGTGAAAATTAGGGTTTCTGCAAAAGTTGGAATTTTTTGAAATCTGATTGCATGGTTGGATAGCCCTCCTCAAAATCAAACGTTTGAGCCCTAGATCAAACATTTTGAGTGGGTAGAACTATGAGAAAGTCAAACCCTATTTTGGGTTTTGGACAAGAAAACCAAAAAACCAGAAAAACTAGTAAACCAGAAAAAGTGCGCACCTATGAACCAGAAAAAGTGCCCACCTGTGAACCAGAAAAGCTACGAACCTATGCACCAGAAAACCAGAAGAGTGAAGACCAGAAAACCAAAAATTTTCTTGCAGATGCAAAAGGTGAAAGGTTGAAGTTTCCAGAAGCAGAACACACCAGTAATCTCAATTCAATCAAGATCATCTCCTGGTAAGTACTATTCTATCTTTTGAAACTTCAATCTCTGTGACCTCCTAGATAAGATTGCTCCAAGCACTAAGCTTGAAGACAAGCTAGAGGGTATAGAAAATTTTTGAGCATGAAAATACAGAATTGGTCTCATTCTTGAAGAGAATGATCTTGTCCAACATATCAAGGATGAGGTTGCAGAACCTGAAGAAGATGAAGCCAAAGAGAAGCATAGGAAGGACTTGATTAGGGCAAAGAGAATCATTGCTGATTCTATCAAAGACCACTTGATTCACCAAGTGGCATCCAAAAAGACCCCGAAGGAAATGTATGATGCTTTTTCAAGAATGTAAGAGGGGAAGAACATCAACAGGAAGATGAACCTAAGAGCTCAATTGAAGAGCAGCAAGATGAATAAAGGAGAATCTATTCAAGACTATTTCTCAAGGGTTTCCCAGTTCATGGAATAGCTAGATTCCATTAGAGATACCCTTGATGAAAATGAACTAGTCATGACTGCTCTAAATGGTATCACTAGACCTTGGGATTCATTCATCCAAACCATGTGTACAAGAAAAGAAAGTATGAATTTTGATGTGGTATGGGAGGATTGCATTCAAGAAGAAGCTAGGGTTGTCAACAGAGAAGCCTTACTCAAAGAAGATGACCAAGCCTTAGCCACCCACACCAAAAGAAGAAGGATCCACTTCAACTCCAAGAAGAATGGTAAAAAATAATCTCATCCTCCTCACAAATTTAAAAAGATAGGAGGAGTAAGTTCAAAAAGAGACATCTCCTCATTTCAATGTTATAGTTGTCACAAACTAGGACACATTGATAGAAATTTTCCTTCAAAGAAGAAGAAGAATCTTCACAAAAGACATCAAGCACATTTGGCAGAAGATGATAGTGAAGAAGAGGAAGAGGAAAGGCCTCAAAATAAAAGAACTAAAATAGAAGAAGAAGATGCAGAAGAATATGTTCTATTCTCTGCACTCTCTGGGTCTGTAACACCCGGAGAAGATACATGGATCATTGATAGTGGTGCTTCAAAGCACATGAAAAGACAAAAGAATACTTGAAGAGAATACCTCTCCACAGAAGGTATCTCTAGGAGATGACTATCAATATCCCATCAAGGGAATTGGTGAAGCAAGCAACAAGCTTGATTTTGGAACCCCATTGAAGATGAAGGAAATATTATATGTACCAGGTTTGAAGAAGAACTTACTTTCTATCTCAGCATTAGATAATAAAGGTTATAGGGTTGCATTCATAGATGGACAGTTGCTCATGTGGTCCAAAGGAAAATCAATTGAGGATGCAATTGTTATTAGTGAAGAGGAAGGAGGTCTATACAAACTCAAGGGCCATCCAGAAGCTGCCCTTGTTCATGAATCCATTAGCCCAAGTGAGCTATGGCATAGAAGGCTTGCTCACATTAACTACAAAGCACTACCTCATGTGAGCAAGGTAGTCATTGGACTACCAAACTTAAAGATTGATCATTATGGCACTTGCAAAGGATGTGCAAAAGGGAAGAATATCAAAAACCCATTTCCAAAGAGTGATACAAATACTAAGAGTACATTGGAATTGATTCATTAAGATGTATGTGGACCAATTCCATCCACATCTTTGAGTGGATATGAATACTACCTTACATTCATTGATGACTACTCAAGGAATACTTGGATATATTTTCAAAAGGGAAAAGATGAATTCTTTGAAAAGTTCAAGGATTTGAAAGCCTTGATAGAAAACCATTCAAAAAAGAAGATTAATATACTGAGGACAGATAATGGTGGAGAATATACTTCAAAATATTTTGAAGTCTTTTGTAAAGAAGCTAGAATCAAGAGGGAGCTAACCACTCCCTACAATCCCCAACAAAATGGTGTTGCAGAGAGAAACAATAGAACCATTATGGAAGCAGTAAAAACAATGATACATGATCAAGACCTACCTATGTATCTATGGGATGAAGTAGCCAGGACAACAATCTATGTGCAGAATACACTATCTCATAGTGCTCTTCATTTCAAGACCCCAGAAGAAGTGTTCACAGGGGAGAAGCCTAAGGTAAGTCACCTCAATATATTTGGATGCCCAGTATACATTCACATTCCAAAAGAAAAGAGGACCAAGCTATATCCTTCTGGGAAGAAAGAAATATTTGTTGGATATTGTGAAGCATCCAAAGCATTCAGAATATACATCCCAGGATTCCATCACATGGAAATAAGTAGGGATGTGACAATTGATGAAGAGGCAGCTCTCAAAAGATCTAGGAAGTGCCAGTATGAAGAAGTATATGAGGAAGAGGCACCTTCTAGAATTACAAAAGCTGCACCCACTCCTGAAGAGACAACACCTAAAGACCATCACATGTTGGAACCACAAGAACCCCCTATCATGAACATATCAAGGAAGAGAAAACCAGCATGGGAAAGAGACATTATACTAGGAGCAGAAAAGTATGGAGATCCTGAAGGCTCCACTAGGGTGAGCAAGAAACCAAGGACACTCTCCAACTATATGGCCTTGATGTGTGATCTTGTAGATCAAGAACCCACTAGTTATGAAGAAGCATATCATAAGAAAGAGTGGGTGGAGGTAATGATGGCGAAATACCAATCAATAATGATGAATGATGTTTGGGATATAGTTCCCAAGCCAAAGACAAGAGTGTGGTATCCTCCAAATGGATATACACGATAAAGCATGTTGTGGATGGCAGCATTGAAAAGTATAAGGCAAGGTTTGTGGCCAAAGGGTTCTCTCATAAAGAGAGAATTGACTATGAAGAAACATTTGCACCAGTTGCAAGGCACACTTCCATTAGAACCATCACGGCACTTGCATCCATGATGAAGTGGGAATTACACCAGATGGATGTGAAGACAGCCTTCCTGAATGGTGTGATTGAGGAGGAAGTGTACATAGAACAACCACAAGGATTTGAGGTTGAAGATAGAAGAACTCACGTATGCAAACTAAAGAAGGCTTTGTATCGGTTGAAGCAAGCTCCCAGAGCTTGGTATGGAAGAATTGACAGTTTCCTAACAAGCTTGGGCTTTACCAAGAGTAAAGCTGATCCTAATCTTTATCTCAAAGTTATGGATGATGAACCTGTCACATTGTTTCTATATGTGGATGATCTATTTTTGAATGGAAATGAGAAAAAGATTATCGAGTGCAAGAAGAAGGTCTCTTCAAAACTTGAGATGAAAGATCTCAGATTGATGCACTACTTCCTAGGTCTAGAAGTATGTCAAGGCCCAAGAGGAATCTTTCTCAACCAGGGAAAGTATGCTATGGAAATCTTGGAAAGATTTGACATGTTTGAATGTAAATCCATGGCCACTCTCATGGATTCCAACTTGAAGTTGTTAGTTGATGACTCATCAGAGTTAGTGGATATGACTATGTATAGATAGATTATTGGGTCATTGATGTATTTGAAAAATACCAGACCAGATATATGCTTTACCGTGAATACCTTGAGTCAGTATCTAGTGGAACCTAGACGAGTTCACTTGATAGATGCAAAGCATGTGATGAGGTACCTAAAGGGTACGATAGACTTTGATCTATGTTATCTTGGAGATCATGACTTCAGACTGCATGGCTACACAGATGTTGATTGGACAGGAAGTGTATCAGACAGGAAGAGCACATTAGGAGGATGTTATTGTCTGGCATCTGCTATGATCTCGTGGTTTAGCAGGAAGCAGTCTAGTGTGGCTCTCAGCACAGCTGAAGTGGAATATTATGTTGCTTGCTCTGCCAGTTTTGAAGCAATATGGCTTCGAAAATCGCTATCATAATTATTTGACTTAGAGATGGACCCCACTGTGATCCTGCGTGAAAACCAGAGTTGTATCAAGATGACATAGAATCCATTGTTCCATGATAAGTCAAAGCACATAGAAATCCGATATTTTTATATATGGGATATGGTACAGAAAGCAGCTATCAAGCTCAAGCATGTGAGCACAGACAAACAAGTTGCTGATATATTGACCAAACCTCTGTCTCGAGTAAAGTTTGAGTATTTTCAAGACAAGCTTGGTGTAGTTCAGAAGGACCCTCCTTGAAATGGGGAGTGATGTGGTCGATGATGATTAGATTGCCTTCATAAATAGTGAGGTCGATGATGTGGATACCTGTATTGATGATTGTTAGAACATTTTTCCACCTATGTACATTAATCATTTATTAATGATGATTAATTATCCCAAGTGATTAATGATTACATCCCTAAGTTGATTAGTTGGTAAATGGTCAAATTATCATGAACTGGTTAGCAATGTGAACAAGTGCTGAGTCAAACCAGCTTTGTGGAGCGCTCCCCAGGACAATTAATGCACTCAGCATGCCTAGAGCGCCCTCCTCAGGTCATTTAATGCACTCAGCATGCTTCTCTTCTACCTAGGGCGCATTTGCTCACTTTGTGGACAATCTTGCCTTGTTTTGTCATATTTTTGACCAATTTTAGACTCCAAACCTCTAACCAACCAGTTTCTTCACATGTGTGAGGTCACATGGGCCTATCCAGTCATTCCCAGCATTCACACAGCAGATTCGAACCAGTTTGGGATGGTTTGGGATATTTTGGTCAACCTAGGGGGGTTTGAGCTATTTCTAAGCTAGATCAGTGTGAACACTCCAGATGGATTCGAATTCTTCCAGATTTGTATATATGGGTGTTCTTAACCTTTGTTAAGGTTGGACAGTTAATAATATTGACATTATTCACCAATTCATGAGTATTGTTCTTCATTCATTTAAATTTTTTATGCTAATTCTTGCAAATGTTGTGCAATCTTTCACCAGTGAGGAATCCACAGTAGCTAGATTCAACTGTGCTTGAGATTTTACATGGTATCAGAGCCTTGGAGCTAGAATTCGAACCAGCAGACTGTTGTAGTGGATTGCCAGAAACAGTGGAGAAACCACATAATTCCTGAGGCCATTGCCTTGAGCTTACTGGAGAAATCTAGTGGCTCCTCTCAGGTGTGATGCTCTCCTGAATGCACCCACTATCCATACAGGGTTCGAATCTGTGAGTGTAGATCCCTCCAGAGTGATTTGAGAGTTGTTTGCAGGTATTGGAGTTCAGCATTGTCAGCAAGTGCGAATTGCAGCAGAGGAGAATGGAGCCATCTCACCCAAACGTGCTCACTCCCTTCAACTATTTCGATTGGAAGGCAGAAATGGTGATTTTGCTGAGATCCAAGGGTCTCTACAGAATCACGATGGGCACTGAGGTTGAGCCAAACTCAGCTGTGGAGAAATCCAAGTTTTTTAACAGAATGGATGAGGCATTTGGCCTCCTTTGTCTCAGCATTTCGAGAGACCTCTTGTTTCATGTAGAAAGTCTAGCAACTCCAAATGAAGTGTGGCTCAAGCTTGAGACACTGTTTGGAAAGACTGATGAGATGAGAGGCCACCAGCTCGAAAATGAGCTTGTCTCACTGAGCCCAGGGAATTTCGATTCCATCCAGGACTTCTTCACCAAGTTCAAGAACTTGGTCTTGCAGATCAGACAATGTGGCATAGAAAAGAAAGAAGAACAGTTGGTGTTGTCCATTCTCTCCAAATTGGGTTCTGAATACTCAGTTTTTGTGTCTTCCTTCAACTCCACAAGGCTCACAGTTAGAGGTTGGAAGATGCCATCTTTGGCTGACTTCATGGAGATGCTAACTCAAGAGCAAGACAAGCTGGTCTTGATGGGCTCCATCAAGCAAAAAGACCAAGTTCTTGCAGCTGGAGATTCGAATTATGGAAGAGGCAAGCAAAAACCAAAGGGGCCGAAACCTCAAGAGAAGAAGATGAAGGAGAAGAAGCATTCAAGTGATGAAAGCTCAAGTTCAAGTGATGAAGATTCAAAAGTCAAGAAGATGAAGAGCAAGAAAGAGAAGCCCAAATGTGGTTATTGCAGAGGTTCTCACAATGAAAAATCATGTTTTAGAAAGAAGATAGACATTCTAACCAAGCTACTTGAAGAACATAACATTGATGTTCCAGATTTTGCAAGAAGAGAAGAAGCCAAGCTCTCTTTGGAACAAGATCATTGCCTCTATGCCACATGCAAAGGTAAAAAGCTCTATGATTTGGGTGAAAGAGCCAAATATTTTTCTGATATCTCTGTTTCTGATTTACATTCTGATATATCAGATTCAGAAAAATCAGTCTCTTCCCTGAAAGAATCTCCATCCAGTTCACCGAAGCTTTCTCCCAATACTAGTAATTTTTCACTAGTTTTTGACATGCCTTCTGAAAGCTCTTTCCCACTTCAATCAAATCTTTCATATTCTGATATGGAAGATAATATGCAGGCTGATATACAGGTTATGACAGCCATCAAACCATTTCCCCAACCATCGGATGCCCAAAAGACCACACAAACCCCAAGTTCTACACTTGGAAAATCTCACAATTTTATTGTTTCCAAAACTGTGTCACTGATCTATCTTGGTTTTATGTCTTGCATGTCATTCCTTGGTTGGACAGCCATGTCATTGGATATCATGGGACTGCTGTTCCACATGTCTGGACCTGATCTTACCACCTATGGTTCAAAACTCAAGTCTCCAGACCCTTCAAGTTTGCTCAACTGTCAGTGTGATCCAGTTACACACACTTCTCTTACTGTAAAACCATTCGATCATGGAGACATTATACCTCTAGTTTTTGCTGCTCCATATGGCTCCTATTCTGATATATCAGAGCCACATGATCTCTATTACAGATTTGGGAAGGTGCTACATCAGTTCGGAAGGAAGATTCATGGTTTGATTTGCCATGTGGAAGCTCCTCAAAATGCAGATTTTGTTGAGATTTTTGATGTTCTTTGGGAAGGATTTTGCAGAGATATCTTTTCCATTATTGATCATGTATTCATATCAGAGTATGTATGCAGCAAGAAGCATTCTTATAATGCTCCCCCATCATCAAATGATGAGATTCAAGGAGCCTTCCAACATGTTTTTTTCCTACAAAACATTGAAGAATTGGTGCATGATCATGACATCCACAACATCTTCACCAAGTATTTCAGCAAGAAGTTGTTCATTCAACTCATTCAAGTGAAGAACAAGACCTGTTGAAGACCTTTTGATCATCTCTGTATCATGTCCATTCTTGAGGGAGGATTTTTCCCATGTGGTTTTGCCTCTTTCCTCATTTTACATGGACAAATAAATTTTATGATGTAAAAGGTGACTTGAGCCTAGTTGCCAAGGCCTTAATTTTTGATATTTCACTAAGTCTAGCTTAAGGGGGGGTGTTAGAACATTTTTCCACCTATGTACATTAATCATTTATTAATGATGATTAATTATCCCAAGTGATTAATGATTACATCCCTAAGTTGATTAGTTGGTAAATGGTCAAATTATCATGAACTGGTTAGCAATGTGAACAAGTGCTGAGTCAAACCAGCTTTGTGGAGCGCTCCCCAGGACAATTAATGCACTCAGCATGCCTAGAGCGCCCTCCTCAGGTCATTTAATGCACTCAGCATGCTTCTCTTCTACCTAGGGCGCATTTGCTCACTTTGTGGACAATCTTGCCTTGTTTTGTCATATTTTTGACCAATTTTAGACTCCAAACCTCTAACCAACCAGTTTCTTCACATGTGTGAGGTCACATGGGCCTATCCAGTCATTCCCAGCATTCACACAGCAGATTCGAACCAGTTTGGGATGGTTTGGGATATTTTGGTCAACCTAGGGGGGTTTGAGCTATTTCTAAGCTAGATCAGTGTGAACACTCCAGATGGATTCGAATTCTTCCAGATTTGTATATATGGGTGTTCTTAACCTTTGTTAAGGTTGGACAGTTAATAATATTGACATTATTCACCAATTCATGAGTATTGTTCTTCATTCATTTAAATTTTTTATGCTAATTCTTGCAAATGTTGTGCAATCTTTCACCAGTGAGGAATCCACAGTAGCTAGATTCAACTGTGCTTGAGATTTTACAATGATACCGACGTTGAGGTCGATGAGTGGTCCTTAGACTTGGTCTAAGTTGACAAGTGGATTGTGTCATCCTTGGACACATGTCCTAAAAGAGATCTGTAGATATATGTCTCTGAGAAAGTGGTCCCTAGTGGATGAGATGGGGATTGCATCATCCCAGAACCCTTGGTTCAAAATGTACGTGATAGGACTGCATCGTCCCTGAACGTTTAGTTCAAAATGTACGTGAAAGGACTACATCGTCCCTGGACAGTTGGTTCAAAATGTACGTGATAAATCCTAGATATGATCTAGGTCACATCAAGTATGAAAAAGGACTGGCTCTGTGGTGGTAAATCCTAGATCTGATCTAGGTCACATCCAATATGAAAAATGACTGGCACTGTGGTCAGGATTGAATCATCCCTAGACATGGATTTGTCTTAAATGGATCAAGGACTGCATCATCCCTAGACATGGATTTGTCTTATATGGATCACAGACTGCATCGTCCCTAGACATGGATTTGTCTTAAATGGATCAAGGATTGCATCGTACCTAGACATGGATTTGTCTTAAATGGATCAAGGACTGCATCGTCCCTAGACATGGATTTGTCTTAAATGGATCAAGGACTGCATCGTCCCTAGACATGGATTTATCTTAAGTGGATCAGGGACTGCATCGTCCCTAGACATGGATTTGTCTTAAATGGATCACGGACTGCATCCTCCCTAGACATGGATTTGTCTTAAATGGATCAAGGACTGCATCGTCCCTAGACATGGATTTGTCTTAAATAGATCAAGGACTGCGTCGTCCCTAGACATGGATTTGTCTTAAATGGATCACGGACTGCATCGTCCCTAGACATTGATTTGTCTTAAATGGATGAAGGACTGCATCATCCCTAGACATGGACTTGTCTTAAATGGATGAAGGACTGCAATGTCCCTAGACATGGATTTGTCTTAAATTGATCACGGACTGCAATGTCCCTAGACATGGATTTGTCTTAAATGGATCACGGACTGCATCGTCCCTAGACATGGATTTGTCTTAAATGGATCAAGGATTGCATCGTCCCTAGACAAGGATTTGTCTTAAACGGATCACAGACAACATCATCCCTAGACAAGGATTTGTCTTAAATGGATCAAGGACTGCATCATCCCTAGACATGGATTTGTCTTAAATGGATCAAGGACTGCAATTCCCTAGACATGGATTTGTCTTAAATGGATCAAGGACTGCATCGTCCCTAGACATGGATTTTTCTTAAAAGGATCAGGATTGATCATCTTGTAAGTAGATATGGATTGCATCGTCCATAGACATGAGAGGTGTCTTAAAGTGAGAGGGATTGATCATCCCATAATTGGATCATGTGTGTTATAAAATGATCCAGATGTTGTAGATCGAGATGATCCAGATGCTGTAGATCGAGATGATCCAGATACTGTAGACTGAGATGATCCAAATGCTGTAGATTGAGATGATCCAGATGTTGTAGATCAAGATGATCCAGATGCTATAGATCGAGATGGTCCAAATCCTGTAGCTCGAGATGATCTAGATGATGTTGATCGGTAGATCTAGATGATGAGGTTGTTGACTGGGTGATCTAGATGATGATGATGTTGTAGCTGATCAAGTTTTGTAGAAGATGAAGACTCAATACTGATGATGCTGATGTTCTAGTATTGATTATGTTTTAGTAACTATTTGAGTTACTGATAATAGTGTATTAAGAAAGCTTCCAATGATTTATATATGTATCATGTATCATGTAGTTGATGACTCCTTGCTCCTGTAGATGTTGTTATAATATCCTTCTCGTTAAGGGGGAGTGTTGAAATATTGTAACTTCTAAGAATATTATTCTTGTACTTTATTATTCCGGAGATGTTTCATTCCTCCAAGGTGACCCTATTTTATATCTGGAGATGTTTATTTCTCCGAGAGATTGTGGTAACTAGGGTTATTAAATCTCCCATGTGATTTCGGCCCTGAGTTAGCTGTTTAGCAGTTATTAGACTCTCCTAGGAGAGGTGAGCCCCATTAGGGTGAAAAGTTAGTTAGAACATGAGTATAAATAGAGGATGTGTGTTCCTGATTTATCTCATTCATTCACTCACTTATGATTGGCACATAGGAGAGAGAGAGGTATGCATAGGAGGAGAAGGAACTCTTGTTGAGGACTCCATCTTGTATTGGGTTGATTAAATATATTGAGTAAAGCATTGCTGGGTTTTCTACCCCATGAGGGTTTTCCAGGGTATATCTTTGTCTATCTTGTGATTGTGTTTCTTTCAGTGATCTTGCTTTTGAAATTAGGCTAAAATTAACAAAAACTTCATTTAAACATTGAAAACACTTATACAGTTACAGGATTATGAGTAGACATTGGGCATGAGCAGAAATTGAAGTTGATGATAGTGACATGAGTGGATTGATTTGATCACTATCGAGTTGATCAGTATCAGAGATGATGAAAAAGAAGATTTTGGGGATGATGAAATGGAATGGAGTTATAAATGAATCAAAATCATGGACCTAACAAAAGAACCCAAACCAACAAGTGGACTTGGGTTCCGTCAACTCCCACATTTGCATGTGGCCATCGTGGAAGTGTTCACGATGGCCACGAACACCCAAGAGGCTTAGTCAATTTCCAAAGTTTCACAAAATTGCCAAACTTTTCAAGAATGATGTCAGATTGCAACACTAACTTAATGATTGCACCAAAACACCATCATGTGTCTTTCCAGCTTCATCACACATGTCGCATCATCATACATACCATGTCATCACTTGTAGGCCCATTTTGGAAACTAGGGTTTTGCTCAGTAAGGGAGTGTGCAATTTTTGCACATGGGGGTCAAATTTACAAAATCATCGAATAGGGACTTCTGTCTAGTATTCCAAGCTGGAACCTTCCTAGATGCACTTGTAGGAATCCATGGAACAGGGTTTTGTTGCACAGATGGAATTCTATTGCCCCATTAGGTATCCAATAGGTGTCCTTGAAGGAATTTTGGATGCAAGATGGAACAAGCCATAAAATGACGACCGTCGCTCGGATCAACAAACCATCAAATCCGTTGGATGCAGGACATCAGAATATTGCTAGGGGTACCCCTCTCCTCTTGTCCCATGGCCCAGGTGTCATCTTGTAGGTCCACTTTGGAAACTAGGGTTTTGCTCAGTAAGGGAGTGTGCAATTTTTACATTGGGGTCAAATTTTAAAAATAAATGACCGGGAACTTATGGCTAGAATTCCGAGCTGGAACCTTGCGAGACACACTTGTAGGACTCCCCAGAACCTATTTTTGTTGCACAGTTGGAATTCTATGCCCTCGGTAGGTATCGAACAGGTGTCCTTGAAGGCCTTTTGGATGTGATATGGAACAAGCCATAGAATGATGACCATGGCTTAGATCGAAAAATCATCGACTCCGTTGGATTCCCGACATCGAGATAGTGTTAAGGGTTCCCCTCTCCTCCGGTCCCATGGCCTAGATGTCATCTTGTAGGTCCATTTTGGAAACTAGGGTTTTGCTCAGTAAGGGAGTGTGCAATTTTTGCACATGGGGGTCAACTTTACAACATCATCGATCGGGGACTTATGGATAGCATTACGAGCTGGAACCTTCCTAGACACACTTGCAGGACTCCACGGAACCCGGTTTTCTTGCACGGTTGGAATTCTATGTCCCCGGTAGGTATCCAATAGGTGTCCGTGAAGGCCTTTTGGATTCGATATGGAACAAGCCATAAAATGATGACCATGGCTCGGATCGAAAAACCGTCAACTCTGTTGGATTCAAGACATCGATATAGTGCTAGTGGTTCCCCTCTCCTCTAGTCCCATGACCTAGATGTCATCTTGTAGGTCCGTTTTGGAAACTAGTGTTTTTCTAAGTAAGGGAGTGTGCAATTTTTGCACATGGGGGTCAACTTTGGAAAATCATCGATCGGGGACTTATGGCTAGCATTCTGAGCTGGAACCTTCCTAGACACACTTGTAGGAATCCCTGGAACGAAGTTTTGTTGCACGGTTGGAAATCTATAGCCCCGATAGGTATCCAACAGGTGTCCTTGAAGGCCTTTTGGATGCGAGATGGAATGAGCCATACAATGAAGACCGTGGCTCGGATCGACAAATCTTTGACTCTGTTGGATTTAGGACATCGATATAGTGCTAGGGGTTCCCCTCTCCTCCTGTCCCATGGCCCATGTGTCATCTTGTAGGTCCATTTTGGAAAGTAGGGTTTTGCTCAGTAAGGGAGTGTGCAATTTTTGCACATGGGGGTCAACTTTGAAATTTTTTATTTTGATTCTAGAACTAGACATTCAAAGAAAGGAAATCAAACCTACCACACTGCACCCTTGGTGGATTGATATGTCCATATTGTGCCATGTCATTCAACAAATCCATAGTGTTCCACTATATTTTAATTTTGAGTAATTAATGTCATTTTTAAGAATTCAAAGTTTCAAACAAAAAATGAAGCCAATGTTTCATCGATGATATCGCTCTGATCCTTGCTAGCTTTGTTAGATCAAATTCACCATGAACCTTTTCCATAAAGCTATGGGGGAATACTTTCCAAATCACAATGAACAACAATTGCATCATCATTTGTATCAATCAAGTACTTTAAATTTTAAATACATTTTCATATGAGGATAATCCATCCTTTTTACAAACATAGGACCATGAACATCTTATTTTCCTTCATCAAAACAATATTATCAAGGAAGATAATTAAACTTGTTAGGTATTTCATTTTTCATGGATTCTGTATGATTACTTTTGCATTATGACAAGTGTTAAATGGACATATGAAAGAGGTAAAGCACAAACTAGGGTCTTACATACTAGGGTTTAGTAAGGACAGGGTTTATATCTTCAACGATTTTATGAGAGTGAATTGATGACCAACTATTGGTTAGCATATTGGAACAAACTAGGGTCTTACAAACTAGGGTATATTTGTTAAATATATTTGATCATATGTACATGAAGGACCAATGAATTTGATTACACTTTAGTTATGCATTCCTTGTCATTGTACTTGATACTTTTCCATTGTTTTTAGCATGCTAGAGTAGGCACACTTCAACCAAACTTCATAGATGTCCATGTACATATCGCTTGATGAAATATAGTAGCATTGATGAAATGTGTAGCATCTATTAGACTTCCTCTTAGTTTGTGAAAATGTCATAGGCTTACATTGATGATATGCGTAGCATGTTACTATTATGACAGAGGTTATTCAGACATATTTTGACTTATTTTGTTAAATTTTGGTTTTTCCTTGCAACCATAATCCTGATCAATGGGTATGAACCCTTGGAGTTGAAAAAAACACATTTTTAAATTAGATATCAAATTAGCATGCATGTGCTAAGTTCATTGAACTGTTGAAAGATATTATTAGTTTTTTTCCATTAAGATAATGTTTTCATAACACAATGGTGAGATGTTACTTGATCAATGCAATAAATGTCTTCAATTAGTCTTTTAATGTTGAGTTCAAAATTCTATTTGATGAATATGATTGTCATTGATGGCAATACATTAATGAAAAGGGACAATGAGTTGAGGTCAAAGACAAGATGACAAGGAGGACAAGGCTTAGCAAGCATAAGTTGGATAATGGACAAGGACAATTGGAAAGGAAAATAAGAAAAAGGTTGATGACAAGCATGGAGAAGCTTGACAAGAATGACAAAGACAAGGACAACAAAGGGAAAAAGGTATGACAAGGTTGATGTAGGACAAGTGGAAAGCAATGCATTGATGACTTGGGAAGCATAATACTTGACATGGTTGAAGACATGTCAATGAACAAAAGACATGGAGGACATGACAAACATAAGGACGAGGACAAGGCATGGCAAGGTCAAAGGAAAAAGCATGACATGGAAGAAATAAAGATACTTTAAGGTGAACAATGACATGGCAGAGAACAGTAGCATGACAATATATTGTTGACATGGCAAAAGACAAGATATGAGGGCATTTGAAGTGGCCTGTGGGAATTTTAAAGGTGTCATGCGGGCATTTAATTGTGAACACCTACAGGCATTACTGAATGGAGCTGTGGGCATCTAGAGAGCACATTGTGGGCACATTGGTGGCTCATGTGGGAACTTGGAGAAGGAAATGCGGGCATATTTTATTACCCTTCTGAGCATATCCTAAGGAGATCATTGAGTGCATATCAAGGTTCCATGCAGGCATAATTGTGGACACTATGCGGGCATATCAAAATAGCCCTTGCAGGAATATTTTGAAGAGCCATGAGGGCATGAGAACAAAGACATATGCGGGCATGGTTGAAGGCCCATGCAGGCATGGTTGAAGGCCCTTGTGGGCATATTAAGTGGAGCCTGTGGGAATTTTTGTGGGGTCATGCAGACATATTTAATGGCCCTTGCGCGAATTATTGAAGCCCATGACATGGCATGAAAAAGGAACCCATGATGATGTGGAAAAAGGCTAAATAAATATATATATGTATATTGGTTAAGGAAATGAAAAATATCATTCGACTTAATTATTAATGATAAAATAAAAATAAAAAAGGAGACAAGTCGACCTCCTAAATTGATGGTGAGGAAAAGTATAAATATAGAAGATGTTGATGTATATGTAACTTCAGAATGTATTTCACATATATGTATATTGTATTCCTATAGAGATGTTATTATTCCTCTATACGGAAGTGTCGTCATTTATATTGTAAGTGTCGTAACTTATACTTGATGGGCTATTAGACCACCTTGTTTGGGGTCGGCCCTGTATAAGTCATGTGGATCAAAGGGCTATTAGACCACCCTATTGGGGGTCGGCCATGTGGGTCGAAGGGTTATTAGACCACCCTATTGGGGGTCGGCCCAGTCAGCATTATGTTATGTGGTTAAGTTCGAGCCTACATGAGTTAGGTAAAAAGGCAAGTCAAGTCAAGTATAAATAGAGTGTGGGAGGCACTCTATTTACTCACTCACTTCTCACACATGCACTCAAGGAGGAGTTGCGCACTTATGGAGGAAGAGGATCTGCTGCTAGGTTATGTCTATCTCTCATGGTTGGTTGTATCATTGCTCTATCTATCTCTGAGGAAGTTATTGAGGTTTTTCACCTTTATGGTTTTCCCCAAGTAAATCTTTGTGTCTCTTGTGTGCTTGCATTATTGTCACCATGATTGATATGCTGTAGATATGTTGTACATGTTGTTATCTCAGTTAAGACCCTAGATCAGAATGAAGTAAATTCAGAAAATTTAACATGGTATCAGAGCTAGCCTGAAAGAAGGCATGATATGGCATGTATGACACTTATTGCACTTATGATGCTAGGGCTTGATATAGCAAAAACCAGTCATCGTAGCACTTTCGCTATAAATCCGTTTTGGCGAAGTTTTTGGATCTGAAATTGTTACAGGACGAAGAAAAAATCTCCAGGTACCTTGTGTCCAAAGGACAACCTCTAATTCGTTTTACTTTGTGATTTATGATCTGTGCAATATAGGGTTTCTGCCTCTTCCAGATCTGAGTCAAAATCAGGTGACCTTGGGAAAAAGGTCATAACTTGGGCTAGGAAGCTCCAAATGAAATTTTGTAAAAAGTGACAGGTAGTACACAGACTGTAATATCTCAGAAAAATTTTCCATAGGCCGAAGTTGAACCGGTGACAGGTGGAACACCGTACAAGTTTGCTCTCCTGTATTATCCCATAAACAGGTCACGTTGCGACACTTGGCATAACTCTCTCTCAAAGAATCCAATTGAGGTCAGACCTATCAGGATAGAAATATAATAGGCCGAGATATCTCAGGAAAAGTTTTCAGAGGCTGAAATTGAAACAGTGACACGTGGCACACCGTACAAGTTCGCTCTCTTGTATTATCCCAAAACAGGTCACGTTGCGACATTTGGCATAACTCTCTCTCAGAGAATCCAATTGAGGTCAAACCTATCAGGATGGAAAGATAACAGGTCAGGCTATCTCAGGAAACTTTTTCAGACCCTGTGGATCAAAAAGTTCAGAGTTACACCAGAAACAATCAGGTACATATTTCTGTCAAAACAGAATTATTTTTGAGTACCTTCATTCATGGCTTCCGAAATTTAGGTCTTTGGAGAAAGTTGGAATTTTTGTAATCAGAGACCACGGCTGGATGCTACTCATCAAAATAGAAATTTAGAGACCAAGATCAGAATTTTTGGTTGGGAAGAAGGTCGGGCTTGATCAAACCCTAGTTCGGGACTTTGATTAGAAAAGTGGAAAATTAGGGCTTCTGTAAAAATGGGAATTTTTGAAATCTGTGACCATGGCTGGAAGCTCCTCAAAAAAATAGAAGCTTAGAGCTTTGGTTCAAACATTTTGATTGGGCAGAAGAGTGGGATTCATCAAACCCCATTTTAGGGTCACGTCTAGTGAATCCGAAAGTTTCAAAGGAAAAATTGAGGAGTGAAACTTTGCAGTTTTCAAATTCTAAATATACTAGCTTGATCAGCTCATCAAGGCGCATATTTCTATCCTTTCAGAAGTTTGAAATTCAAAGTTTGATTTTTTGGGGTTTCTCTGACAAACCCATATCTAGCTCTAGTCCCAGTTCTTGTAAATCAAGTGGATTGGGTTAAGCCTAGAAGAAGATGAATTGGTCACCTGCATAAGTGAAGAAGTTCCTGTTTCAGAGGGAGATGAGGCTAAGGCCTTACATAAGAAGATTACAAGCGATCTTGACAGGTATGACTCATCGAGGTATGTTTTGATATTTTTCCATGATTAAGTTTATGGTATGTTTGTCTTCATGTTATTACGGTTAGTACAATTTTGATTTTAGATTTGTCGTATCACCTTAACAAAATTATGAATGCATGATAGAAGATATTCATTGGTTAGGGTGTTGAAACTTATGACTGTACTAATGCATTATGGTGTTGTATGAGGTTTATGTTGTCTACTAACATGAAAGGTACACCAAGAAAGACAAATCATGTTCTGGTCCAAGAACATATGATCATGATAACATGAGGACAAAGATTCATCCATTGTCATGGATCTCATAGAAGATCCATCTACGAGGTATGTATAACTTGGTTTTGTAATAGTTAACCTATGAGTTATACAGGTTACTAGCACAAGTCATTGAAGAAGAACAAGAAGACATCATGTGAGTATGTTAGACATAAATAGCTAGCATGCTAATCCAGGTATGTTTTTCCTATATCAAGCTAGAATCCTACCTTGTGTTAGGATCTTATACTGTTGTTGATAATGATTATTCCTGAAGAGTCATAGGTTTGAATAATCACAGGTTTTATGCATATTATATCTCTTATCTTGATTGATGATTCAACTAACCTGAAGAGTCATAGGTTTGAGTAATTACAGGTTTAGACATGTTATGTTTCTTATGATTTGACTAACCATAAGAATCCTACATAAAACTTGAATGCTAATGCTTATTATTTTCTGTTTGAAATGATCATGACTATACATGCTTGAGATTATTGTGTTTTAAATAGTATACTAATGAATGTATGATTTTATATGAAATCACAAGGATAACACAATCATGATACTAATAAGCATGCATAGGGACCAAGGATGAATATGAGTTCAAGAACAGGTAATCCAGGGAGCAAAGATCAAGAGGGAGTACACTCCAGTGGTTTATGAAAGGATGCAGATATTCAGAGGGAGTTGTCCATCTCTCTACATTCCACAACAAAAAGGTGTAGAAGAAGCTACTGCGGATTAGGACTCTAGCAGCTCCTGCAAGAAAGCAAAGACTTAGAGGGAGTCCACCCAACGAACAAACAAAGATAAGTATTTTAATTATCATTTCTTGCATATGTGTTTGTATAAATAAAATTGTTCAATGATGTATATGCTCATGTTCCTAGACTTAGGATATGTATTGTACATATTAGAATAGTTGCATTGATGAACAGTATACTACTAATATACATGGGTAAGTGACCTATGGCACTGTACAACATTCCATTGCTACTTATCTAGAATGAAACCTCTTTGCTGACATGTTGGGAGTTGTGCACACTCTTAACAATGTTCTGGTAGAGATTGGAAGGCATCTAGAAAGTTACGGGACATGGATAAATGTTGTATTGAAGCATTGGATAAGATAATTGCATGACTGTATGACATATTTCTTTATGTGTGAGAATTTGTTCTGAAAATTATGAGATGTTTCTAATCATGCAATTTAACATGTTTTGTAGGAAAGACCGTGTATATTCACCTACAAAAGGACTACAACATTTGTTCCAGCAACAAAGATATCTATTGAAGATATTGAAGTTCCCAGGATCTGGGATGAAGAAATGGAATGCCATGATCCGTCGATCATGAAGAATGATGTTTGGGATGTAGTCCCAAGACCTGAAGGGAAGTTTGTTATGACTTCCATATGGAACTATCAAATCAAGCATGTTGCAGATGGCAGCATTGAGAAATATAAAAGTGATGAAATAGAAGATGCACCAGATGGATTTCAAGACAGCATGGTGTAGTCATATATGTGTGCAGAACTTGGTATGGTAGGATAGACAGCTTTCTATCCAGTTTGGGTGTTACCAAGAGTAAAGCGGATTCCAACCTTTACTACAAGGTTGAGGAAGGCAATCCAGTGATACTACTTTTGTATGTGGATGACCTATTTGTGACAGGAGATGATAGACTGATTGCAGATACTAAAAGGAAGCTTGCAGCTGAATTCGATATGAAAGATTTGGGAATGATGCACTATTTCCTAGGTATGGAGGTGTGGCAAAATGCAAGTGGGATCTTCCTTGGTCAAGGGAAGTACACAGTAGATATCCTAAAGAGATTTGGAATGATGGATTGTAAGGCCATGGCCACACCTATGGCATCGAATCTGGAGCTTCTATGTGATGCTTCATCTGAGCCGATTGATGTCTCTATGTATCGTCAAATGATTGGGTCCTTGATGTACCTGACGAACACAAGACCAGACATTTGCTTTGCTGTGAACACATTGAGCCAGTTCCTGACGGATCCGAGGAGTGTTCACCTGGTTGCTGTAAACCATGTTCTGAGGTACCTGAAGGGTACAGTGGATTATGGGCTCAAGTATGAAGCGAATCAAAAGTTTAACCTATAGGGTTATGTTGATTCAGATTGGGCTGGCAGTGCTGCAGATAGGAAGAGCACATCTGGGTGCTACTTCAATATGGGATCAGGTGTGATCTCTTGGTTTAGCAGGAAGCAGTCCTGTGTAGCACTAAGTATAGCTGAGGCAGAGTATGTTGCAGCCTGTTCAACTAGTTGTGAGGTAGTATGGCTACGGAAGCTACTGTCTGAGCTATTTGATCTCCCGTTGGAGGCTACTGGTATCTTCTGTGATAACTAGAGTTGTGTGAAGCTGTCCGAGAACCCAGTCTTTCATGACAGGTTGAAACACATAGAGATCAAATATCACTATATCAGGGATATGGTGCAGAGAGGAGCTGTGAAGCTCCTATATGTTGCGACAGATGAGCAGATTGTAGATGTGCTAACGAAGCCACTAGCCAGGGTGAAGTTCGAGTACTTCAGAGAGAGGCTTGGCGTTCTTCAGATCGAGGACACTTCGAGGAAGAAGTGATGGACACATTTGTTGAAGCCATTCCAAGCATGTTGGAAGGAGGATCCTTCACATGGCTGTGGATGTAAGCGCTGGATGATGAGCATCAGGATGATGTTCTGGTTTCTGCTTGGATATGATCAGTTGGATCATTTTTATGTATGTATGTATGCATCATGTTGGATGCTGGATATGATCAGTTGGATCATTTTTATGTATGTATGTACGCATCATGTTGGATGCTGGATATGATCAGTTGGATCATTTTTATGTATGTATGTACGCATCATGTTGATGTTGGATATGATTAGTTGGATCATGTGTATGTATTTTTTATATGCATCATGTTGGATGCTTGGACCATGTATCTGTATATGTATTAGGTGGATACATTGTATGATCAGGTGGATCATGTATGGTGATATGTATCATGTATCTGTATATGTATCAGGTGGATACATTGTATGATCAGGTGGATCATGTATGATGATATGTATCAGGTAGATACTTGGTATGCATCAGGTAGATGCATTGATGATCAGGTGGATCAGGTATGATGACATGCAGCAGGATGTTGCAGTGATGATCAAGATGATCATAGATGACGAGCTTCAGGATGTTGCTCCAGATGACATGCAGCAGGACGTTGCAGTGATGATGATCAGGATGATCATGGATGCATCAGGATGATGTATGGTGAGTATCAGGATGATACTTTATGGCCGTGGATCAGGTTGTGCAGATGAGCATGTAATTCGGTGCCCTGGGAGATTTGCAGATGGTCTTTCGAGGTTTTGCCTATGGCATGTAATATCAGTGCCCTGGGACATCTGGCAAATGCTCTTTCGAGGTTTTGCTCTGGGAGGACATGTAATTCGATGCCCTGGGAGATCTGCAGATAGTCTTTTGAGGTTTTTCCTATGGCATGTAATAGCACCCTGGGATATCTGGTAGATGCTCTTGTGAGGTTTTGTCCTATGGCATGTAATAGCGCCCTGGGAGATCCGATAGGTTGGGCTGTGTGCCCGTAATCAGTCCTAGGATACTCTTGCGAGGTTTTTCCATGACCACATATAATAGAGCCCTGGGAGATCCTACAGGTCGGAGTTGTGTACCCGTAACATCCTGGGATGCTCTTTCGAGGTTTTGTGGTGGAGTCACAAGTAATAGCACCCTGGGAGATCCTATAGGTAGAGCTGTGTGCTCGTAACAGCCTGGGATGCTCTTTCAAGGTTGTGTGACGCACGTAATAAGCCCTCAGGATTCCACAGTATGGCCAGTGATGATGAAGACCTGCAGGTGGTGGGCCTACATCCAGTATGAAAAAGGACTGGCTCTGTAGAACTTCCTATGACGAGTAGATTTAGAGATTGATTGAGATAGCAGCAGCAATGACAATGATGATGACTCGATGATGATTATCCAGTGACGATGATCCAGAGAAGATGACTTGTGCTAGAAGAACTGTGCTGAGAAATACCTTCCTAGTTAATAGGGAGTGTTGATGTATATGTAACTTCGGAATGTATTTCACATATAACCACTTATACTATGAAACGAGAACTATATACTAAGAACGAGAACTCTAGCCATAAAAACTCATATTTTTGCATAAAAAACACCGAAAACAACCCCCAAATCAAAAAGTGTTGATGCCAGTATCATGTTTTCATAAAAAACATCAAAAACAACCCCCAAATCGAAAAGTGTTGATACTAGTATCAACGTTTTTTTTCTCTGGGTTAAAAATATAGCCATGGCTTAAAAATCTCATACTGTTGTTTACGAAAGCCTTAAAATCAACCCCTAAATTGAAATTTTATGTTTTCAACAAATAAATTCCTAACCCTGACCCCCAACAAACTATTACAAAAGTTAAAAAAAAAAATTATAATGCGCCCCTCCTACATTACCCCCTACCTTAACCGCCCAAGAATTACATTTCTTAATGCCCTACCCACTATGTTAACCCCTTAATGTTACCCCATTACCCCTCACACATTGTTTTGACTAAAAAAATTTATAACCCAGCTTAAAAAAATTAAAAAATTAAAATAAAAACCTAAACTTAAAAATAAAAAATAAAACCTAAGCTTTACAAAAGAAAATAACAAACTAGACTTTACAAATTAAAAAAAAAAAAACTTTACAAAAAATAAATTTTAGAACAAATTAAAAATTTTAAAAAAACTTAAAAAAATAAAATTTAAAATTTAAAAAAAAAAAATTTTTTAAAACAAATTAAAAATTTTAAAAAACACTTTTAAAAAAAAATTAAAAATTAAAAAAAAAAAAAAAAATTTAAAACAAATTAAAAATTTTAAAAAAAATTTAAAATTTTTTAAAAAAACTTTAAAAAAAAAATTAAATTTTTTTAAAAAAAATAAATTTTAAAACAAATTAAAAATTAAAAAAAAAAACTTAAAAAAAAAAATTTAAAAAAAATTAAAAATTTAAAAAAAAAATTTAAAAAAAACTTAAAAAAAGAAAATTTAAAATTAAAAAAAAAAATAAATTTAAAAACAAATTTTAAATTTAAAAAAAAACTTAAAAAAAAAAATTAAAAATTAAAACAAAACGGGTGTTGGCTCCGCCCCGTTGGGCGCCCAAAGGGCCGCCCCACGGTGGCAGCTCGATGCCCGGCATCGAGCTGCCACCGTGGGGCGGCCCTTTGGGCGCCCAACGGGGCGGAGCCAGCACCCGCCGCCCACGTTTGGGCGGGCGGGTGCTGGCTCCGCCCCATTGGGCGCCCAAAGGGCCGCCCCACGGGGGCAGCTCGATGCCCGGCATCGAGCTGCCCTCGTGGGGCGGCCCTTTGGGCGCCCAACGGTTTGTTTTTAATTTTTAATTTTTTTTTTTTAGGTTTTTTTTTTAATTTTTAATTTGTTTTAAAATTTATTTATTTTTTTAAAGTTTTTTTTTTAATTTTTAATTTGTTTTAATTTTTTTTTTATTTTTTTATTTTTTTTTAAAGTTTTTTTTTTAATTTTAAATTTGTTTTTAAATTTATTTATTTTTTAAATTTTTATTTTTTTATTTTAAAGTTTTTTTAAAATTTTTAATTTGTTTTAAAATTTATTTATTTTTTTAAAGTTTTTTTTAAATTTTTTAATTTGTTTAAATTTTTTTTTTTTTTTTAATTTTTAAATTTTTTTTTTTTATTTTAAATTTATTTCTTTTTTAAATTTTTATTTTTTTATTTTTAAGTCTTTTTTAAAATTTTTAATTTGTTTTAAAATTTATTTTTTGTAAAGTCGTTTTTTTTAATTTGTAAAGTCTAGTTTATTTTTTGTTATTTTCTTTTGTAAAGTTTAGGTTTTATTTTTTTATTTTTTAAGTTTAGGTTTTTTTTTTTAATTTTTTTAAGCTGGGTTTTAAATTTTTTTAGTTAAAACGATGTGTGAGGGTTAATGGGGTAACATTAGGCGGTTAACGTAGTGGGTAGGGCATTAGGAAATGTAATTTTCGGGGGGCTAAGGTAGGGGGGTAATGTAGGGCGCTAGGACATTAGAAAATGTACTTTGTTTTTTTAAATGTTTATTAATGGTTGGTTGAGGGGTTAGGGTAGGATATGTAATTATTTTTTAAAATGTAATTTTTTTAAAAAATTATTAATAGTTTGTTAGGGGGTTAGAGTAGAAGGGACGCATTATAATTATTTTTTAAACTTTTGTAATAGTTTGTGGGGGAGTACGAATAGGGTTAGGGTAGAAGGGGGCAATGTAATTTTTTAAAATATTTTCTTTTTAAATTTTAATAATAATTGGTTAGGGGGTTAAATATTATGAAAAATAATGTGAAATAGTATCATTTTTATACAAAATGACTAAAAATCTGTTAAAAATGGGTTTAAATGTCTTCTTTTTCTTGATTTGTTTACTATTTTTTCCATAAAAATATATTATTTATGATTGAATTTTAAAGATAAATGTCGAAAATGTATGTGTTTTTCATTATAGCTAGCTTCTAAATGTATGTTTTTTGTTAAATTTCTAAAAAACACACTTGAAAATAGAAATTAAAAATACTTTACAATAAAGATGTGTCAAAGGCCCAAAAAAATGCCTCAAAATGAAAATGTGTGATACTGGCATCAACCATTTTTAAAACGGAGGTAAAAATAGCTACTAAAATTAGGAGAGAGAAAAACGAGAACTGTGTCGAGTTCTCGTTTCATAGTATAAGTGGTTATATATGTATATTGTATTCCTATAGAGATGTTATTATTCCTCTATACGGAAGTGTCGTCATTTATATTGTAAGTGTCGTAACTTATACTTGATGGGCTATTAGACCACCTTGTTTGGGGTCGGCCCTGTATAAGTCATGTGGGTCAAAGGGTTATTAGACCACCCTATTGGGGGTCGGCCATGTGGGTCGAAGGGTTATTAGACCACCCTATTGGGGGTCGGCCCAGTCAGCATTATGTTATGTGGTTAAGTTCGAGCCTACATGAGTTAGGTAAAAGGGCAAGTCAAGTCAAGTATAAATAGAGTGTGGCAGGCACTCTATTTACTCACTCACTTCTCACATATGCACTCAAGGAGGAGTTGTGCACTTATGGAGGAGGAGGATCTGCTACTAGGTTATGTCTATCTCTCATGGTTGGTTGTATCATTGCTCTATCTATCTCTAAGGAAGTTATTGGGGTTTTTCACCTTTATGGTTTTCCCCAAGTAAATGTTTGTGTCTCTTGTGTGCTTGCATTATTGTCACCATGATTGATATGTTGTAGATATGCTGTACATGTTGTTCTCTCAGTTAAGATCCTAGATCAGATTGAAGTAAATTCAGAAAATTTAACAGAAGACAAGTTTTATTTGATTGAGATCATGGAGTTGAATATTTCGGATGCACAAGTAGCTCTGATTTTTAGGGGTCAAGATGAGGACAGTCTCGGTGGAGTAGCAGCAACAACAGAAGCAATCGGAGAAACAATATAACTGTCTCTAACCTTTATTTCTGTGTTGGCTGGTTGATGAAGACATGCTGGTAAATTTAATGATGGACAGAGCAATGGTAGGGAAGCAACAATGATAGGTTGTGGACATGTTTTGACATGTATATAGCAAGGGTTCATACAACTAAGAACAAATCAAGTGCAATCCATATATGACCCAAAATACATAAACAAAGAGGCCAAATGACTTAGACTCCAATGAGCATGATGGAGACAATGGTGACAATGAGTACAATGATGACGATGGTGATAATAGGCATGAGGATAGATATGGTGACGGTGACAATGAGACAAAGTGCATTAGGTTGATGGTGGTTGACGGATGATTGATGGGGAAGAGGATGGCAGCACCACGAGCAAGAGGATGATGAGTCTTGATGGTGATTATGGTAGTTGGCATGGTGTTGGTGACAATGGTGTCATGATAGTGGAGTTCAACATTAAGCTGGTAACCCTAGAGCTTAGATCCTATCCTAGAAACATGAGAGACTATCCTAAAAAACTTAGTTAGTAGCATAAACCCTAGCTTGTATTCTAATCACAATGAAACCCTATTATGTAGCCTAATCCCTTTCCTAAATTATATTACATATCAAAAGTAAATCATTTTCATTGTACATATATATTCAAGTGCGTACATTTGAATCCAAATAATTATACACATATAAAAAACAAAACTCAAAGAAAACTATATATAAATCCATGAGATAAAACCATAATGGAACAAAACTTGAACAAATATGTAAATTTTCAGGAAAATAGTGGAACATAGTTCCCAATGTACAAACAATGGAAACTCATGCCCTATACAAAATCCAACAACTCGTGTTATAGATCCAAAATACGTGGCAACTCCTGCCCTATACAAAATTCGACAACTCGTGCTGTAGATCCAAAATACATGGCAACCCGTGCCGTAGATACAAAGCACATCAAAACTGGTGCCCAAAGGTGCCACATAGTGGCGAATGTACATAACATGGTGTGTTAAGCATTGTGACCACCCTGGTCACTCCCAGGCACATCTCCAAAATCGATCCTCCTCTTCATGGAGCTACTCGAATCTCAGGTTTTCTACCGTCTAGTAGTAGACTGTCTCTCCATGCTCTGAAACAAATGACATAAGATACCATCATTTTCAAGCATTTGTAACATTTACCACATTTATAAAATGAATGTAGAATCCAAATCTTAAATACCTCACCGCTGATGCGAGTGGGAGATGAGAGGCAGGTGTCCTAGATCTGTTGAGCCTCTCAGCAATTCCACCCTACAACATTTACGACAATCATTTCATTGAAAAGTAATAATTGCTTAAATTAATTTTGGTTAATGCATCAAAACATTTTCATAAATTAACTTCATTCTCAGCGTGAACGCCTACGAAAATGGATATGGTTGGGATTCTTGGCTAGGAGGTGGAGCAGTTGGATGGACAACCTGCTCCAATGCAGTCATGGGGGGAGAGGGGGGGGGGCACAGATGTAGGTTCAGCAACTATGGCTGCAACCACTATAGATTCATGGGCAAATAATGGAATAGTAGTTGCCACAATAGTGGCGGGAACTGTAGATGAAATGGAGGAAGAGGACATGGTGGTATGGGGTGGAGGAGGACGTCATGGACGATGAACCCCTATCGGTTGTACAATAGGGGGTATCAACCCAAAAGGGCTAAGGGGGATGTTTAGATATGGTGAATGGGAGGGCCGTCCTGGATAAAGGGAGGAGGATGGATTGAGGGGAGGTTGTGGATGAAGGGGGGAAGCTGGATGGAAGGGGGGCTTGGACGAATTGGGGAGGATGGATGGACAGGGGGGTGTGGATGAATGGGGGAGGATGTATCGGTAGGGGGGCATGGACGAATGTGGGAGGATAGACGGAGGAGGGAGTATGGATGGAGAGAGAAGGGTGGATGGAAAGGAGGGTGTGGACGGAGGGAGGGGTAGGAATGGAAGCGAGGGGGGTGACTCATGGCAGAGGGTGGAAACATGGGACTAAAGTGGCCTGCAGCTATTGGTGGCCCCTACATACAAATTTTTAATATCATAATTTAGTAAACAAAAATCAAATTAAACCATAGTATGTTGTAACATTTAAAATTAAAAGTGTGCTTTTAACTACACATTGTACCTGTGTATATGGTGATCTACCAAACCCTGGTGGAGATGGTTGATCATCATAGTTCGTGCATACCTGTGGACACCAAAATGCATGCATGTTATAAACATATTAAAGAAGTAATTATTCAGTCAATCAAAATATTAAAAAATATTGTACGAACTATCATCATGTATGTCATAAATATAAATACATAAAAATAGAAATTCCATAAGTAATAACAATATTGTGTGGGGTACTGAAAATACCTCCCTGTGAGGTGCCGCAATTTTAGTTGTAGCTGCAATTACTGCATCCAGGTTGGGAGATGTTGCATTCTCCCATGACGGTGTCTCGGCTCTAAATAGATGTACATTAAAATAATAGTTTAAGTCAAGCACAAATACTTTAAAATTACTTTACAAATTATCAAGTGATGATTGAAAACACATTAAAAAAAGTGCTAACTTGCTCAATATAGCAGCCCTCGATCGGGCTAGTGCAAGTGCACTCACAATGGGGACAAAGATGTGTCATTGTCCCCATCTAACTAGAAGGACCAACATGGCTACCACCAGTGACATGTCTATGCTGACTCTGTCCTGAATGCCCTACACTTACATCTCTATCAGGGTCAGCTTGTCTCTCCACTATAGTAGTTATTACAAAGGAAGTGTGTCTAAGCAGTCCCCGTGCAACAATCCTCATCACGCACTCGATATAATAAAGGTTGTGGGGTAACTTAGGTGGCTGGGGAGAGGGGTTGGGCTTGTGCCTAGGAGCTGGTGGCCCTCTCAATGGGTTCCTCCTAGCAACAGGTCGATCGTGGGAAGAGCTGCGTGAAACACCCTGGAACTCGGTTATGTCAAAATAGTTGACATGTAAACCGAGTGCAAACTCATCCACATTTGCCGAAGGAAGTACTATGGAACCTCCTTATTATTGCTGGGAGGTTTATCATAAACCATGAACCACCTATGCATCCAATTGTCCCTCCATGGTTGGAAATGAGACCAATCCATGCATACACATGGATTTCTAGTCTCCGGTGGTTGTTGTGTTGTTCGATCAGTGAACATACTATACAATTGGGCCTTTGTAATATTCAAATATTTTATTTCCTCCTTGGAAATGGGCGTGGAATAATAACCCCGCATCCTAGCTCTATATTAAGTCATGCCAATCAGATGGTGATGTGCATGGATGAGGGAATCAATTGAGCTCTCAATTGAGGTGGCGAGGGACACTTGAGATGGTTCCTCTGTGTTTCTTAGATCTCGAGTGTGCAATCTAATTTCATTTACATAATGGTTCAAGTCATCTTAGTCAAAATTTGGTTGGGGGTTTTGATTTTCTTGGGCATTTGGATTTTTTTGAGGGTTTTCATTGGTTCCAAGATTAGTGTTTTCTTATGTACCACCAGACTCCATGTTAACATTTTGTTCATTCATTGTGTAGGTTTACAATCTGCAATTGAAAATTTCTCTATTGTTTTAATAATTTGGGAATTATTACAAATTTAATAAACAAAAAACAATGAATAAAA
Source organism: Larix kaempferi (assembly GCA_027924585.1). Taxonomy (NCBI): domain Eukaryota; kingdom Viridiplantae; phylum Streptophyta; class Pinopsida; order Pinales; family Pinaceae; genus Larix; species Larix kaempferi. The sequence goes on along the minus strand of BSBM01000493.1, from coordinate 24,680,552 downwards.
TGACAAAAAAAATGGAATTTAGCTATACAATTGACTTGTTGACGCGTTGGTGGATGTATTTGGATCATTTTGGAGTGGAAAGGGTGAATTTGGTGGCTTGTAATGATACGCACATGGAGAGTATCATTGCTAATCATCTCTGCCTTGTTTTTTTATAATTTTTAATAGGACCACGTGCAGTCATTTGAGCGTGCACACACCAAAAACGCACACACGCAGAAGCGTGTGCGTGCCTCGGTTCAGTACCAAACCTAGCAGCATGTGCGCACTACCTTAGGTGCATGTGTGTGATCATTTTCTCCCCGCTAGCACGGCCCCGTTGCAACAATTTTGGGGAGCAACTTTGTGCGCCTGCCCATTACTGTTCATTAGTAATGAACTATATATACATGTCAATGATTGCATGATATTCTCGATCTTGTGATTGGAGACTAACCTATAGGTTAAAAGAGCTAAGTGATAGCTGAGTCCTACGAGGTGGGAGTACGACTAGGACATGAATTGCTAAATATAAATGGTATGGAAGTGATGCTTTATTGTTTAGCATGGTTATTGTGTTATTATCATGATGTGTGCATAGGTATGGGGTTTCAGGAAACTCAACTGCCGAACTTGGTTATTCGATGGAAAAAATTGAGTACAATAGTTGCAACGCAGTCACTATGTCGATGTATACATAGTCCCTTGTTCCATTAGGGGGGTGGAGGCATTAAACACCATCTATCCTTGAAACCCGGAGTCATGGGATGGTTGTGCTACAGAACACTCCCCAAGATGTGTGATGAGGAATGGTGGGTGCCTACTGGGGAAGCTTGGTTGATGTAGTCGACACTTCCACTTATGGTGTCACATACCCTCCCATCGATCCGATGCAAGGAAGGGATCATGAATAACATTCCAAGGCTTATTTGGTGAAGCTCAGCCCCATACATTATTAACAAATTCATAATAAATAAAAACTTATGTGTGAAAATGCATACGTCAAATTAACACAGTGGAATGATACACTATCCACACACAATTGCATCATAAATTCAACATATAATCATAACAGTCATCAAATTAAACATTGCAGAAAGAACACATAATGAATATAATTCAAACAACAGAGAATACTTATCTTCAAAATGAACTGTCCAAGCAATTGGATATGTGAGAGCAACTTTCCACCCAACTATAGGTCTCTGTCCATCATGTATTCTTTCAGTTGAGAGAACACCCTTGAGCTGGGATGTGTATCCACCAAGAAGGAACTAAACAGGATCACTCACATTCATGGTCTCACACAAAAAGTCATGCTAATCCCACACACGACTGGTTTTACCAAGCATGCAAGAGATAAAGGAGGACGATGCTAAGCTAGTGAGCTCAACCAAAGAGCTACAGGAATCTCAACTAAACTCAAACAGTCATGGTACCCACAATACCTACCACACCCAACACAAGAAAGGTCCCCTTCTATGTTGCATTGTCCCTCAGGCATCCCTTCCCTCCAGTGCTCTTCAGGTGCGCTTAGAAAGGTCTAGCTGCTAATTCCTTGAGATTCTAGCCCTCACTGGGTTTATCAAGCAATCCCAACCTCTGTTCAAACATTTACACTTGGATTTTCTCAATTCAGTGACCAAATAACTCAATCTCGTAATTGGATTTTCGGGGTATGGAAACTGGGCTTTTCTATGGATTTATGAAAAAATAACACTCTCAAATTCGCCCCAAGGTTCATGTCTATGGATCCCCCATCGGATTTCACTGTCCACATGAAATTTTGGTTGTTTATGGCACTTCAAAACGTGGGTTAATGCAAAGTTGCGACTTCTGGTTTTTCTCATTGTTTGGTCTATGTGATGGATGAAAACTGAAGCTTGGGTCATCAACAATGGAATGGGGATGATGAAAAATGAATTCCCATGAGGTAGAGTGACTTGTGGGTCAAGGAAATAGATCCCATACCTTCCATATGAATTTATGGGTTTCCCATGCTCCATTGAAGCCATGAACTGATTTCTTCAACCACTTCCTTACAACTGAATGAAATGTCAGCAAGGAAAGTCAAATGGGTTCTCAATATGACATTTGGAAACATATGGTTCAAGCCCACAATCCCCTCACCACTACCTAGTGGATTACACATGGCCCCTTCTCATGAGTTGCTTCCATAGCCATTTTTGGTATTTTATTGCAATATTAAATATTTACATCATTTTACAATGTTCCATCGCTTAATAGCACATGGATAGAAAAATATCTAATACTTGTCCATTTCAAATAAAATACAAACATACACTAGAGGGGCCTTGGCCTTGAGCTCCTCACTAGGAAAACATACATTGCATGTATACAATATTTATATTAAAAAACAATATATCCCAATGGTCAAAATGGGGGTATTACAAACTGTTAGGAACCTGTGTCAACCCTTCTCTTTACTTTGTTAGTATATTGTTGTTAGACGCATATGCTTTGTAAGTCGACCTATAGTATTTGTTGATCCATAGTTTGTATTATTGTTGTTGGACGCATATGCTTTGTAAGTCATCCCATAGTATTTGTTGATCTATAGCTTGTATTGGCCCATGGTTTGTATTGGCACATGGTATTGACCCATGGTATTGACACCTAGAATTAGTATATAAGTTTGTGTTTAGACCAATGAAGGTACCGTGAAGTTATTTGTATTAAGCTTGATCAAAGGAGGTTTCCCCCTCAAAGTGGCATGCGATCAATAAAAATATTATGTGATCTCATACATTGTGCATTTTATCAATTAATTGTTGCAGGTTCCTCACATCTCGTATCAGTGCACTTTTTTGGGTTCATTGGGTGAAATTTCTGCCAATTTTTTTTCGCATCTATTGCAGGTTCGGATCTGGGAATAATCCCTATCTGCTTAACCGTTCGAAGTACTTAGGCATAATCCCTAAAACTCATTGTGAGGAGTACCACAGGAACCCCAAAGTAGTTGGCCCATTGAGGAGACCTAGCAGTGAAAAGGGAAATGACCCCTATCTGATTGACTAATTCCCACCCATGAGGTAAACCAAGAGCTATCGTTTGTGGCCAAGAGGTTATCAGTTTTACCTGAGCCATGGAGTGAGGGGTACTGCCCCAATATGCAAGTCGTCAGACAACATTGGTGGTTGAGTGTAATGTCCATAAAATAGAAAAATAAAAGAAAAAGAATTCCGTTACCGTAATAACTAGATAGGAAATGATAATTGTAAATTAACTTCAGCACTATTAGGAGAATACTATACCAATACTTTTTTTGCGACACTTTGAAAAGTCTTAGTTTTATAAGAAACATGGTCTTACTGGTTGTGAATCCTACAGCTTTGCGGAAGCATTGTAATGAATAGAAGTGTAAATCTGTCACCATTGTACAATGTTTAGAGGATAATAATGCAAATCTCCTTCTTACAATTTTAAGAGTTTGTATGCATGTTCATTAAAGTATAACTAATAATTCAGGTGGGATGGACCCCTATTGGTGGCGGTTGAGGCCCATGGTGAGATTCTTGGTCTTTTCAAGGGCAAAGTACCTCGGCAGGGCTACCAAGAGGTACGGTGTAAGAAGTGGAGACTGCTGACTTACTTAGAGAGTTTCTCTAATGCATTCAATTTGTATCTATTTGCAGGTGTACTTATAATGACATTCACCTAGGGCGCTTTAATACATGGTTCCCATAATTTACGAAACCCAAAGTATGTGATGGTTAAAGTTCGGCACCTTTGAAAGCCTTGGAGGTCATTTGTAAAACTTGTTGAACTTATAATAATTGTTGACTTGGTAATGTATTGTTGGTACTAGGCAATGCTTATGGTCTTTGCAATACTTGTGTGTTTATAAAACTTATTCATCAAGCGTGACTCTACTACTATAGAGTTTTGGGTCCAAATTGAGATCTTTGGGGTTTGGTGGTAGCATTGAGTGCACTTCTGTGACGGCACATGGCCAATGCTACCAGCTATGATGAGGGTTTCTCCCTTGGTTTCTACACTAACGAAGGTTCAACTTCGTGGTTCATTTCACTTGTTTTGTTGTCGATGTGTTGAGGGTTTCGTGTACTGACCTGAGCTTAGCTCATGGTCAGCACACTATATGGGGGTTTTGTATGCAGAGATGTCGACTAGCCGAGAAGGTAACTTCTTCCCTGGCATAAATACTACGTTTTCTTGTTATTTCAATTTGATAGATTTTGATACTAATTCTCAGGGTTTTGACTTCGTATGGTTCACGTGTTTGGTAGGTGGTCGTGTGGAATCCTCCTTCTACATGGCTACCGGTTGATAAGAAGTACCTCGACTTTGATTATGTTGTGAATGGTAAGTCAGATTTCACCATTTCTTATCTCCCCCTCTCGCCTCTATGGAGTGTACTATTGGTGTTTGCTATGCGGAACTTTGTAAGCTTGGTTTGGGTTTACTGCAATAGTTTTGGGTTCCTTGAGGTCGTTGTTGGTTGGACCATTGTGAAATGTATCCTCTAGTTTTTATTAATGGACTAGGGAGGTTCTAGTGTAGGGTTTGGCCATTCGGCTCAATGTTGAACTTTGCAGAAGTTGTAATACTAATTACCCAATATAAGACTAGGGTTTATATGTCTGTGTATTTTTTTATAAAAGAATCCTTGGACCTATGAAATGGAGGAAATGGTTTACTATATGAATCTATAATCGATTGGCACACTATCTAGTTTCTGCGTGTTCTTATTGTAAGAGTAGTTTGATTTTTGGGTTTGCTTGTTGGTTTCTTTTAATCTGAAGGTTGTCATTTGAGTAATTTATCATAGGAAACTGTGATTTTGTCATACCTGCATTTATTAAGAGCTGAGTTTGACTCTGTCTACCGTTTAGAAGAAGAGTAGGGAAGGTATTGGCCTCTTCGTGTTCTATTAGTCTTTATACTTGAATTAAAGAAAGATGCCTTTACTGGTCTCTTCGTTTTATTTGCATGAAGTAATGGTTATAAGTTTGGATTCCCTATGTGGCTATCATGACCTTGTCTGTTTAAATGGATTTTCAATTCTTAGTTATGAAATCGCTACCAGTCACGATCTGTTGGTGGGAAGAGAAAAACCCTACTTTGGTTTCCTTACATGCCTATGGGGATTCACTTTGGTTCTTCTTTGTGTGCATTTTTTGGTAGTTTCTTTTACATGGAAGCCTAGAGGGATTCGATCCCTGACCTTGTGTTTTATGTTGAAAAGACTGGCTGTATGTGTTTGCTAAATGATAATGAAAACGCTTGTTTGGATGTATAACTCCTTCTCTGTAAAACACTACGCTATTTGGTTGCTTGGACTATGGCCTGGTCTTCCTGGAAAAGTCACTGAGACTTGATCTCATGACCTTTATTTCGATGGTTAAAAGTACTATAGTTTAAATATGTGGAATGCACTTGTTGGTAGTGGGATTCGATTCATGAGAAAAGACTGATGTTACTTTCGACTTAATGTTTGACTGTTTAAATGAAAACATAGATATAGGGGAATGGAATGATACCATGGTTTGAAAGGCAGAAAATAATAATCATCACTACTGTTAAATCTCGGTTTTGATGTGTAAAGTAACTAAGAGCATCGATGTTTAATTTGATGCTATTTTCATTTCTTAAGCACAAAGAGAATAACAATAAAAGAATTAAAAGAGAAATAGAATTAATCCTTGCACTATTGTTGGTGTCCAATATTGTCACCATTTTTTATCATTTAATTTACTCGAAGTGGCGTTATTTTTATCATTTTTGTTGTAGTAAGTTGTTTCTTAGCCATTCAACCCATCAAACAGTCCAGGTATGCACAAATTCATTTACCATGCAAATCTTGTTATATTTCGTATATTATGGTTTATTTATGATTTAAATGATGTTTTTGGGCATAATTAACATTTACAGTTTTGATTTACAGGTTACAATTTGCAAGTTATCCATCATTCATCCCATGCGCTACATGCTCAACCTAAAACTCTTTCAGCTCATCATTCATCACTCCGTTCAACCCGCGAAATTCGTGGTTGATGCAGCTCAGACCGTTGAATAAAGAGGAGGACACGTGGGTTCTGTTTGCCATGTGGCATTGATGGTTAATGAACCATTGTTCCAGAAGATTCAACCTTGGGCTCACCAAGCCGGATAGTGCATTCTACGTCCACATCAACGCTCCAAGCCCCGATTCATCTGTGCATTTAGCCCGCAATCATGCACGTCTGCTGAGCTCTCGCTCACGCCATCATTCTGGAAGGAGTTGTCCTGTTCACACTCATATGGCCGACATAACTCCCATGTCCATGCTCAAAATGCTAACATAACTCCTATGCCCACGTCGACGCTACAACATATGCTCCTGCTCACAATTTTAGGGAACAAATGCTCAGTTGTTCGAATTGGAAAGGATTGACGTAGAGGAGATGGGTAGATGCCACCTCCAATGTTATGTAACATTTAATCAGCAGTTATAGACATTAAACACCTCTATTATTAGAGAGGTCGACTCTGTCGACCCGCTCACCCATTGTAACTTATAAATAGTCACCTCTGTGATTGAGAGGAGTTAGTTTTGGGAGTCTTTTGAGCCTTTGAGTCTTTTTAGTCTTTAGTTCTCTGAATTTACGATGGTTTTGCAGTCTCAGTCCAAGTATTTGCGGTCGTAGATAGTTTGAAGATAGAATCTATAATTTTTCTCAAGTTAATGAAAGCAGCAGCTTGTTGATGTTTTACTGGTATTCGTTTAAGTTGAGCTAGTTCACCCTCCGATTGCTGGGAAGGGCCCCTCACCAGCTGGAGGTTTTATTTACATTTTCTGCATTTCTTTTCTTGCAATTAGCTAGTTTATTTCTTGTATGTGTAATTAATTCATTTTCCTATGTGATTATCTTCATCTTTCTGTAATTGATATTCTGTTGTCAATACAATCTCCCTTCTTCTGAGTAGAATGGTCAACTAACAGTTCAGTAGTTTGATAATTTGTAGTTTGATTTTTTAGTTCGTCTTCCATCATCATAGATAGATATTTATTCCAACTTCTTCCATAGTTAGCATTCCTTTCCTTCTTCTCTTCTCTATTAGTTTTTCTTCTTGTTTGTTGTAGGTTAACTCTTCTTTCTTCTATTCTAGCCTTCTCCCTTCTTTTATTCCCAACCTTCTTCCTACTTCTCATAGAATCATTCTTTTCCTTAGGTAATGATTTGCATAAATAAATTTTTAGCCCCCAATCATCTCTCTCTTGCTTCCTGTGCACTATAGGATCATTTGCATAAATCTAGTTGGTAATTAAATCGTTCAAAAATTCTTCTTTCACTCACTTTAAACCGTTTTCCACCATTCAGATCGTCATTCGGACTGCCTTTCAGACCGGTGTTCAGATCGTCATTCGGACCTATGTGTTTCCTACATTATTTTAGGCCTTTCTCCGAATCTAATTTCTTCTGCCTCTTGATCATCATTCTTCGTATTCCTTCTTAATAGTTTGAGATGTAATTTAATCTTGTTTTCTGTTATTTAGAGTTTTTAATTGACTTGTTATCATTATTTCCTCCTTTCTTCGTTCTTCTTTATCCTCTTCTCATCTTTCTTCCTGCTTCTTTATCCTCTTCTCATCTTTCTTCCTTCTTCTTTATCCTCTTCTCATCTTTCTTCCAAACTTTAGTTCTTTAATTTGTTTTGTCACTTGGTTGTTGTTCAGAATGTATGAAAATTGTTCCTAAGTAGTTTATTTTCAAGTGGTAGTTGATAATTCCATTTCATTGAGTTGTTTTAGTTTGTGAATCTTAAGACTAGTTTCTATTTAATGAAGATGTTCATGTTGTAAGATCTGGATTAATAATATCTTTATCAAGTTTTCTACTTGCTTCCAAATCTAATATATTTCAGTTTAACATCTTTGTTAAGTATTATGATTGCTTACATTAGTTTCATGTTGTTCACATATGGATAGATAGTAGTTCATAATGTTTAAAATCAGTAGTAGTTTGTTGATTTTTAGTTTACATTTGTTTGTAGAAGTTAACTTAGATTTACTTCTATTTAGCTTCCTCATTACATTTGAAAGTCATTACGATACATTTACTCTAGTTCCTATTACATTTGATGTACGTAATCAATAAGAGTGGAATTAGATGGTTTAGTCTAAATTTTTGTACATTTACATGTTCTCCCTATTAAACATCTAATATCCGTGGATCTGATTCTGCCCATAATTGTCATCTGGAAGTTGAACTTGGTAGTTTCTTACTTTCCTAGAAGTAGTTTGTGTTCCAGTAGTTGTTTCCATCTTTCTTATTAATTAACCATAGAGGTAGAGTAGTATGATCTAGTACTATTTTGATCTATGATTTTAATGTATTCTTAAATATTTAACTCGGTTTTTCATTTTGAAATATCTTTTGATCTTTTTCCTTACTAAACATTTTTAGGTCTGACAAACCTGAAACTGTAGAACCTTTTCTACCTTCGCATATATTTTGCTTTCAACTCTAAGTTTACCGATCCTAGTTGATAATTAATCTTAGGTGTTGGTTTTAATTTGAGATAGCTCACACACCCAACATTTTGGCGCCGTTGTCGGGGAGTTGAAATAGTTAGAATTCAGGTGAAATAGGTAGAATTTCTCTTTCAAAACTTCGATTAGGCTAGTGGCGGGTGAGCGGTAAGATGGGAGGTAAGAACCTGCGCATTTGTCATAACAGGCATCCCCAAAACCCAACACTAGTAGTTATGCAATCAAAGTTTCTTTCAATTAAAATTTGTTTTCATGAATAGGTCTAGAGATTCACAAGGTAGATTTATTAAAACTAAAATTCCTACTAACCTATACGGGGGACATACCACCCCAACTACTAACTCAACAGAAAGGTATCGGAAGACACCTAAAGGGGATAGTCCTACTTGGAAGGCTAGATAAACCTTCTCTGGAAACATTTTAAAGAAAATCATAGGGCATCCGAACAGTTTGTTCATAAATATATTCCACTAGAAGAACCTCAAGCTCATATTGAGACTGAACTGAGACAAGAAGAAGCTCAGAAGGATAAAACTTCAGAACCTCTTAACCCTTTGTTAGTGCAAAATCACAAAGAGACTACTTTTTCAATAATAGGTGGTCCATATTTGGTAGATTTTATCAATCCCACACAAGTAGATGCTCTTTTTGGGAGCTCCACAAACATCATCATCTCACAGATTGACACAACAACAGTAGAACCTCCTAGACTAGATTCCCACGTAGCTGATCATTCTCCTCCTTAAAAGAAGAATATCCTTCTTGAAAAAGAACGTTGGCATATCCCATATTCACCAAGAAAGGAGCCACCTAGATTTTCTCTCTTTGGTAATAGAATCTTCATGGAGGATGAACATGAAGATCGTGTCCGACAAGATGAAGAAGATGGAGAAGTTAGAACTAAAGGTACCTTCGAGTTTCCCATCTTAGACACTGCACAAGATGTTACTATGAAAAATATCCCTCCTTCCTCACTACCATCCTTCTATGGGAAAAGTAGTGAGGATCCAGACACATTCTTATTTGAGTTTGACATTTTGTGTAGGAGTTACAATCACCTACAAAATGGCCAAAAACTAAAACTTTTTCCGGCCACATTAAAAGATTCTTCTCTTCGAGGGTTCATGGGATTGCGAGAATCTAGTATTAAATCTTGGGAAGACATGAAGAATGCATTTCTTCGGAAATATCAGGATTACTGTAGACCAAAGGACTCTCGCAATTATATTTTTAAAATTCAACAGCTTGAAGACGAGATCCTGGAGGACTACCTTGAAATATTTAACTATGTGTTACACAAGTCTAAATATAGTGATCTTCAAGAAGATGCAGTAAGAACACTCTTCCTTAAAGGAATCCTAGAGGAATTATTCGATAACCTTAATCTCATGGTAGCAAGAGATATTTCTCATAAATCTTTTCCAGATATTTGTGAACTATGTAGGAATTACTCTAAGAGCAGAGGCAAAGGTGGAAGACACTTTTGAGAACCTTATGTAAGAAATCCAAAAGGAAACACATCTGGTACCTGTGGAGTTACAAGGGTAGAGATAGGGAACCTGTTAGAATATTTCAAAATAGATATTTTAGGGGCTATGGGTTCTCAATTAGATGCCTTACAAGCTAAAAAGAGACAGGATGAAGAGCGTGCAACAATGAGTATTTTCTATCCTAGGTGTAGAACTAAACATCCTCAAAGAGAATTTCCATCAAATAATGTTTCAGTTTGTCACCTTTCTACAAAAGAGCATCCCACTGATAGTTGTCCATCATTGCCTAGGTTGCAAGCTGTATACAAGAGTGGAATTTTTGTTGAACCATCTAGGAGGCCTTGGCAGCATAAGTATCAACCTTCGGGTCAGGATCCATCATTCCAATTTCCACCTTACTACCATCCTTATCAACCCCTGCAACAATGGAACACTTCAGGTTGGCAGAATTTGCCACCGCAGTACCCTCCTCAAAATGCTCAACAACAACAATGGCATGATGGATGGAGAGGACAAGCTTTTGCTCAACCATCTCCTCCTATGCCTAACTATCCTTACCCACCTAATGTTCAACAATTTTTACCTGGAGATGCACCTCCTTCACTACCCCCTATCCCAAATCAACCTCCTCATTTCCAGAACATGAACCCTGCAAGACCCACAATATTACCCGCACAACCGATACTGAATCCTAACAACAAACCAACCCAAGCTATTAATAGAATTGGGTTGTTACCTCTTCCATCATATGCTATTTCGTCTGCACCAATACATGAAGTTCAATTGCGGTCTTGAAGAGTTTTGCAAGATCATCCTAAATCGCCAGTTGTTATTTAAGAAGAAAATGAAGAAGAAAATGCACCTAATGAAATTTTAAATGATGTGATTCTTGAAAATGTGGTCATTCCTAAATCTTCATCACATAACCTTCCTCATAAAGAAGTAATATCGGGAAATAAATCACCTCCATATACGAAGCGTCTAATAATAGAAAAACCTATAACTTACCCAGAATATAACATCATTAATGAATTGAAAAATATTTGCATTAAGATTCCTTTATTACAAGCCATTACAGATATACCAATATTCGGTAAAGTGATAAAAGAGCTCTGCATTAAGAGACTAGGTAAGAAACAAAAAGACCCTCCAACAATACATGTCATAGGTGAAATCTCATATTGTATAGCAGAACAACCTAGAATTCTGATGTATACAAATCCAGGGAATCTTGTAGTAATTGTTCTCATTAACAACACTGCTATAGGGAACACACTCATTGATCTAGGGGCTGCTATTAACCTAATGACTAATACAGTTTTAGAAGCTCTCCAATTAGGACCATTCCTCCACCCTACTCCAACAATGTTATATCTAGCAGATCTTACTATGGTGCAACCTACTGGGATATTAGATGATATTATGGTATCAGTAGCCTCATGGGAATATACCGTGGACTTCATGGTTATTCAATCAAAAGACCCATCTAGGGGGCATCCTATCATTCTAGGAAGACCCTGGCTGGCTACTGCTAATGCATTCATAGGATGTAGGGAAGGATATATGGTCATCTCTGATGGGTTATCTACAAGAAGACTAGCTTTATACCCACCAGCACAGCCCGTAGCTGAGAGCTTATTTTGGTTAGATTGTCCTTTTGGAGAAGAAAACCTGGAAGAACTTTCCCTTGTTAGTGATCTCTCCTGGGCAATTCACGAACAAAATATTGAAAATGTGCTGAATCAATTTATTTCTTCCACCACATGTATCGACTTTCCTTAGTCTTTTTCCCAACTTGACCAGATTTTTGGAGACGAATTTCAAGAAAACATGAGTCTCTCAACATTTACAAGTACACCTTTTGTCTTTTCAAATGATGAACAACTAGGATCTTATACCGTACAATGTGAGGTTAGTTCCAAAAAATTCCTACATATAAATAAAGGTTTAGATGAGAGTTAGCAAAAGCAATTGTTAAAAATTCTCAAAAGTCAAACTAGAGCTTTCGCTTGGGAATACATCGATATGAAGGGTATACACCCAGATATGTGTATTCACCACATTTACACAAACACAAATATACCTCCCGTCAGACAACCCCAGAGGAGAATGAACCCAGCTCTCAAAGATATAGTAAAAGAAGAATTGCAAAAACTTCTTAACGCTGGATTCATTTACCCAATTTTCAATAGTAAGTGGGTGTCTCCTATGGCAGTAGTTCCAAAGAAAGTCATAGGGAAGTGGTGTATCTGTGTTTATTTCCATGAATTGAACAAGGCCACTCTTAAATACTTTTTCCCTCTACATTTTATAGATCAGGCATTAGATACCCTATCAGGGAAACAATACTTTTCTTTCCTAGATGGGTATAGTGGATACAATCAGATATTAATAGAACTTGAGGACCAAGATAAGACTACCTTTACATGCTCTTGGGGGACTTATGCCTATCAAGTATTACCTTTTGGCCTTTGTAATGCACCTGCTACTTTCCAACGTGCAGTTCTAGGTATCTTTGCTGACCTTATACACGATTGTGTAGAGGTCTACATGGACGATTTCACAGTTTATGGTAATACCTTCCAAGAGGCCCTCGACAACCTCAAGACAGTTCTTATTCGATGTTAGGATACAAACTTATCCCTTAGTCATGAAAAATGCAAGATGTTATTAACCGATGGCATAGTTCTAGGACATCATGTCTCCCTTCAAGGTATTAAGGTGGATCCTGCCAAGATAGAGATAGTTGTCAATATTCCTCCTCCAAAGAGTCCGAAGGAAGTTATAAGATTTCTTGGCCATGTAGGTTATTATAGGTAGTTTATAGAAAATTTTACTAAGATAGCCGCACCTATGTTCAAACTACTGATGAAGGACACATAATTTCAATGGACTGAGCCTTGTCAACAATCTTTTGAAACTTTAAAAGCAAAGTTATCAGTAGCACCAGTACTTAGGGGCCCTAATTGGTCCCTTCCTTTTCATATATCTATTGATGCATCCGACATAGCTATAGGGGCAGTCTTAGGACAAAAAGAGTAAAAGTTATCTTATGCCATTTATTTCACCAGTAAAAACTTGACTCCTGTAGAATAAAAATACATTGTTACCGAAAAAGAGTTCCTCGCAGTAGTCTATTCCATCAATAAGTTTCGTCATTATATGACAGGATATGAAATTTTCATACATACCAATAATTCTGCTATTAGATTTTTGATGAATAAACGAATCACCAATGGCAGTAACTCGGTGGCTTCTTCTGTTACAAGAGTTTAAAATTACCATTGTTGACCGTCCTGGTCGAGAGAATGTAGTAGCAGACTTTATCTCCCATATTCAAATTGACAATGATGATAGCTTCCCAGATGAACATTTATTCGTTGTATCTGTTCAAACCCCATGGTTCGCAGACATAGCCAATTATTTGGCAACTGGAAAGCTACCAAACCATCTCTCTCCACCCAAAAAACGTAGAATCATAGTTCAAAGCTCTAACTATTCTTGGGTGGATAACGATCTTTTTTGTACCGGTCCTGACCTTATTATTAGAAGGTGTGTACAAGAGGATGAGATGGTAGAGATTCTTCATGCATGTCATGGTGGACCTTGCGATGGACATTTTTCTGATAAAAGGAAAGCATATAAAGTTTTACATTCTGGATTTTATTGGCCAAACATCTTCAAGGATGCTTCCAAATATGTCAAAGGATTCGATAGTAGCCAAAGAATGGGTAGACCTACGACATCTGATGAGATTCCTTTGCAACCTCAAGTTATGATTGAGCCTTTTGAAAAATGGGCTCTAGATTTTGTTGGACCAATTTCCGCTATGTCTCATAAGAAAAAGTATATTCTAGTCTGTACAGATTATGTCACCAAATGGGTAGAGGCCAAAGCTTTATTCAGAGCCACAGAGAAATCAGTGGTAGAGTTTATGTATGAAGAGATATTTACTTGATTTGGTGTACCTAGGGAAATTGTAACCGATCAAGGATCTCAATTCACTTCCAAGTTAATGAAAGAACTTACTAATAAATATGGTATTAGACATTGCAAATCTTCACCATATCATCCTCAGGAAAATGGTCAAGTAGAAAGCACAAACAAGGTATTAGAAGCTATCATGACCAAGACCATTCAGTTACACCACAAGGACTGGGCAGATAGGCTCCCAGAAGGCTTCTGGGATTATAGAATAACTTGGAGAAACACCACTGGCCACACACCTTATGAACTTGTTTATGGAAAATAGGTTCTCCTACCCATTGAATTTTAGGTTAAGACATTTCGTATGGCTGCTCAGTTAGGAATGAATTTAGAAGAAGCACAGAAACAACAAATCCTACAAATAAATGAATTAGACGAGATTAGACAGGATGCTATTCAATGAATAATCTTAATACATAATCAACGCAAAAAATGGCATGACAGATACATTAAACAAAAACAATTTAAAACAGGAGACTGGGCATTACTTTTCGATTCGAGATATAACAATTTTAAAGGTAAATTGACTACTCGTTGGATGGGTCCTTATGAAATTGTTACAACTTTCGATAATGGATCCGTTAAAATTGAAACAATTGATGATTCTCAAACTTCCTTTTTTGTAAATGGCCATATACTTAGGCTGTATCACCAACCTATATCTAAACAGGACTTTGTAAAGAATGCCTTACCATAGCAGGATATGGAATTGGTAGAAGAGGAAATCATTCCAATTCCTCCTAGTCCCTGAAATTTCTAAAGGATTGTCTTTATTTGTACATATGTAAGTATATTTTGTTTTTTGTTTTCATTATGAATAATGAAGAGTTGTTTCTGACAAGATGATTGTATCTATACAGGGAATTTCATTGTATGATTAGCCTATGAAATTTTTGCCATTAAAAACAGGAAAACTTTTCTCCCTTTTTAATTTCTTGTGATTTTTTTTGTACATATGTTTTGTTTTGAATAAATCAAAATCATCTAACAACGGTTTTGCAGCTTAATTACAAGGACCTTATCCGCTCATGCAATATTATTGAAAGGGAAGCACTTAAAAGAAATTTTGTTTACCCTAATCCCTTCTTTTTTTTCAATTATTGTTGAAATTGACATTTTTAGCAAAAGATAAAGTGTTCTTTATATTATATTGCAACCATTTCATTTATGATTTTGAATATGGTACTTTTTTTTTCCTTGTATTTTGAATATGGTACTTGATTGAGGCATGCACATTTTTTATTATCGTTTAGAACTGTTGCTTAAAAGACCTATCTTAATTGCTATGATCTTCACACAAAAAAAAGTATACTATCTTACACCTATGGATCATTGGCTTATCCTAGACTCATTATCAAAACTTGTCTCTTAAAGCATCTTTTAAAGGTAACTTAGAAGTGAATGCTATTTTTATTCTTGTGGGGAACATTACTGAATTTTTATGAAGAAGATTGATATAGATCAAAGAATAGCTTTAGGTTATTATCTTTTGACATGATATTTAACTTTGGATATTATAAGTAAAAGTTGCTCATAAAGGTTCGTTCTAATATTTCGAATTATGCGTCTAGAAGGCTTAGCCGGGGTACTGAACAGGCCTACTAGTCGCGGGTCCATGCTGAGTAAAATCTTAAACAAGGAATCTAGGTAAATGAAACTAAACCCGCCGGGGTACTGAACAGGTTGGCTGGCAGTGGGACTATGATTGCATGGCACAAAGATAAAACCGTCGGGGTACTAAACAGCCCTACTGGAAGCAGGTAAATATCAGGTAAAAGAGATCGGTTAATGCATTTCTATGCACATGATTCATATATAAGAAACCTGCGTATACAAACACATTTTTTTGCCAATCATCTATACTGTCATTAGAGAATAACTATAAGATGAACTTGGACCTTGTCATCTAATTCAAACAATATCTAGGATGTTATTATCCTAGAAATGGGACCCATAATTATGAAAATCTCACAAGCTTTACGATGCACCTTATCTATATCTTAGGATGACAAGAAATCTTTAAAATGAGTCATGGATAGCTAGTTTTCTTGTGGCATCTTTCATATCAAATTATATTATCATTCTTCATATGGTTCTTTTAAGCACTGTTCTATTCTTTATGATAAATGTACATCTTTGAATCATCTACATGTTTAGTTATATTTCATTTTCTTGAGAAAAGTATTACAACATTATTCAGCTATTGATAAAGTAATTGAATATCTAATGTTCTTTTTGTTGGCTTGAGGACAAGCCATATCTTTGGTTTGGGGGAGGATTAGGATTAGAACTATTTTAAACTATTCTTTTCTATTTATTTCTATTAAAGAAAAAAGTTTATTTATCTCTGAAAGTGATAGATATTTGCAGGTTAATGCAAAAGCAGAAGGTGAATTGTTTTAATTAAAGACAAACAAAAAGGGGACAACACTTAAAAGTTTCAGAAAGCAAAGTTTATAGCATTTTCTATGCACTAACAACCTTAAAAAATATTCTTTGCAAAAATTCGTTCCAATTGGCTTCAGCAATAAAAGTTTGTATAGACAAAAGTCTGTATGAAAGGCTGAATGACAGATCGAATGTCGATCCAAATGAAGTGATGAGTGCAACAAATAAGCAACGTTTTGAATAAAAGTGTTGAAGAAATTTTAGCTTGTATATTTCAAATAGCATGCTAGATTTTTTTGAAAATCCTGACTAACCAATGATGATAGGGATCAATCAAATGTCAAATCTCACATTTGGTTTTATTTTCGTATTCATCTCATCTTGTTAAATGAACGAATCTTGTGTCATTTTTAATCATTGTATGACCACTATGGCCTTACCTGTCGTATAGATTGCCAGCTTATGGATTGGATTTTTGTGATCTTCCACATGGAGAATATCCCATTACGTGAATTTCGTTCAACCTGTCCAAAGCTTGGCTTTGGACATGGTTGAATTTGCTATATCAAACACGCATCTACTGGATTCACGCATGTTGTCATAGGTAAAGCGTGTTTTGAAAGATATTCAAAGTACAAGTCTGATCTTTCAAAACACGATTTACCTATGACCATTCAGCCATCCAAACAGACTTCAATTTAAATTGATGGCTGCGTAAACTTCTACTTCATTCTGTTCACCCTTCATTTCTCTCTCTGTGAGTTGCATCCTCTGTAAATTCCTTGTATCCCCTGCATTTATCTGTTGTTTTCCCCTGTCCTCTATCAGCAATGCCTAACCGTTGCGAGCCAGGTAGCTACCAAGACCTTCTTCATATACCTGAGTTTAAAGGATGCCATGAGTTATTCTCTCAAGCAGGTTGGAATCTGTTTCTCCACCGCCTTGATGGTCACGACCATGAAATTTCATTGCTATTTTCCAAAGGTTTCGATGGAAAAACGGCCAAGGTTGGCCATCTTGTTTTGTCTGTGACATAAGAGTCAATAGTGTTAGCTACGAAGCTCCCTAGAGAAGGTGCCCGATGGCACAAGCATTTGTTTCTTCCACGAGAAGCTCATCAGTTCGCTCTTAAGCCCGATTTTCAACACATTACTAGCACCAAAGGTTTTCATAGAGAATGGATCAAGCAAGAGTACTTGGATCTTTTGACCATTATCATTCACTTAGTCACCTGCAAGGGTAAGTTCACTATTTTTAAAGCTTGCTATGTTAGACTGCTAGCTCATTTTGTCAATAATCAGACCTTAAATTTCCCATTCAACTTTCTAAAGAACTTGGAAAAGATGTCGAGTCAAGTTAGAAAGAATATCATTAACCCTTCTGGCAGCTTATATCACCATTGTCTCATTAAGCTTTTAATAATTCATCAGCTAGAGGAGAGAGGTCAGACTTGGGACCATTTTGTTTTTGAGATATTAAACCCCCATTTATCTACTGTCAAATCTTCCCCTTCTCAAGAACACCTTCATGACAAAGAAGAACCAAACACTAAACGTGTATGATTTGATGAGAGTTCCTTAGATGATATGCACTCTGTCCATTCAATACATTCTCCTACTGAACCTAGAGAGACAAATCATCACCAATCCATTGATCATCGTAACATTTAGTCTCTCAGTCAGCCCTCATGCTCAAATATTCAGTTGGATGATCATACTTTGGAGTCCTCCCTCCTCACACTAGGTAATGCATCCGTTCAGATGAGTGAATCTTGTGCTACTAGAAGCCCTCCTGCATGTAATAAAGATAAAGGCTCTGAAGGATAGACTATTAATTTTGAGACATCTCCAAAAGAGAAGATTCCTCAAATGGATTTGGAGCATGGTATAGAACAACCTATTTTGAGTCAGCAAAAGTGGGATCAGTTAACCCAAGAGATAGCACAATTAAAAGAACAAAGTCAAAGCTATGTGGAAACAATCTCTGAGCTCCTTGAAGAGAATAAGATGTTGCGTACACAGTTGAAAAGCACGGAATGCTAGGTTAACGCCAAAATAACATCCAATGCTATCCTTAGAGTAAAGTATAATTCCTTAAGGAGTCATTTCAAGAAACTCCACACCAACCATGCATCTCCATCATTCGAGTCAAATACCATTGCTACCGCAGCTCGGCCTTCTTCCTAAATTACTTTTTGTTTTGCTCAGTGGGACCTGGCATAACTCCGGTTTGGGGGAATGTCGGTGTCCAATATTGTCACAATTTTTTATCATTTAATTTACTCGAAGTGACATTATTTCTATCATTTTTTCTATAGTAAGTTGTTTCTTAGCCATTCAACCCATCAAATAGTCCAGGTATGCACAAATTCATTTACCATGCAAATCTTGTTATATTTCGTATATTATGGTTTATTTATGATTTAAATGATGTTTTTGGGGATAATTAACATTTATGGTTTTGATTGACAGGTTACGATTTGCAAGTTATCCATCATTCATCCCATGCGCTACGTGCTCAGCCTAAAATGCTTTCAGCTCATCATTCAGCCCTCCATTCAGGCCACGAAATCTGTGGTTGATGCATCTTAGACCGTTGAAGAAAGAGGAGGGCACATGGGTTCTGTTTTCCATGTGGCACTGATGGTTAATGAACCATTGTTCTAGAAGATTCGACCTTGGAGTCGCCAAGCCTGAAAGCGCATTCTACGTCCACATCAACGCTCCAAGCCCCAATTTGTCTGCGCATTCATCCCGGAATCATGCACGTCTGCTCAGCTCTTGCTCACACCATCGTTCTGGAAGGATTCGTCCTGTGCACACTCAGTTGGCCGACATAACTCCCATGTCCACTCTCAGCATGCTAACATAACTCCTATGTCCATGTTGACACTCCAACATATGCTTTTGCTCACAATTTGAGGGAACGAATGCTCAAGTGTTCGAATTGGAAAGGATTGATGCCGAGGAGATGGGTAGATGCCTCCTGCACTGTTATGTATCATTTAATCGGTAGTTATAGACATTAAACACCTCTATTATTAGAGAGGTCGACTCTATTGACCCTCTCACCCGTTGTAACTTATAAATAGTCGCCTCTGTGATTGAGATGAGTTAGTTTTGGGAGTCTTTTGAGCCTTTGAGTCTTTCTAGTCTTTAGTTCTCTGAATTTACGATGGTTTTCCAGTCTCAGTCCAAGTATTTGCAGTCGTAGATAGTTTGAAGACAAAATATGTAATTTTTCTCGAGTTAATGGAAGTAGCAGCTTATTGATGTTTTACTGGTAGTCGTTTAAGTTGTGCTAGTTCACCCTCCGATTGCTGGGAAGGGCCCCTCATCAACTGGAGGTTTTATTTACATTTTATGCATTTCTTTTATGTGTAATTAATTCATTTTCCTGTGTGATTATATTCATATTTCTGTAATTCATATTATGCTGTCAATACAATCTCCCTTCTTCTGAGTATAATGGTCGACCAAAAGTTCAGTAGTTTGATAATTTGTAGTTTGTTTTTTTAGTCCTTCTTCCATCATCATAGATAGATATTTCTTCCAACTTCTTCCATAGTTAGCATTCCTTTCCTTCTTCTCTTATTTGTTAGTTTTTCTTCCTGTTTGTTGTAGGTTAATTCTTCTTTCCTCCATTTCAGCCTTCTCCCTTCTTCTATTCCCAACCTTCTTCCTACTTCTCATAGAATCATCCTTTTCCTTAGGTAATGATTTGCATAAATAACTTTTTAGTCTCCAATCATCTCTCTCTTGCTTCCTATGCACTGTAGGATCATTTGCATAAATCCAACTAATAATTAAATCATTCAAAAACTCTTCTTTCCCTCACTTTAAACCATTTTCCTCCATTCGGATCGTCATTCAGACTGCCTTTTAGACTGACGTTAGGATCGTCATTCAGACCTGTGTGTTTTTTGCATTATTTTAGGCCTTTTTAAGAATCTAATTTCTTCTGGCTCTTGATAATCATTCTTCTTATTCTTCCTTAATAGTTTGAGATGTAATTTAATCTTGTTTTATGTTATTTAGAGTTTTTAATTCACTTGTTATCATTATTTCCTCATTTCTTCCTTATTCTTTATCCTCTTCTCATCTTTCTTCCAAACTTTAGTTCTTTAATCTGTTTTGTCACTTGGTTACTGTTCAGAATGTATGAACGTTGTTCCTAAGTAGTTTATTTTCAAGTGGTAGTTGATAATTCCATTTCATTGAGTTGTTTTAGTTTGTTAATATTAAGACTAGTTTCTATTTAATGAAGATGTTCATGTTGTAAGATCTAGATTAATAATATCTTTATCAAGTTTTCTACTTGCTTCCAAATCTAATATAGTTCAGTTTAACATCTTTGTTAAGTCTTCTGATTGCTTGCATTAGTTTCATGTTGTTCACATATGGATAGACAGTAGTTCATAATGTTTAAAATTAGTAGTAGTTTGTTGACTTTTAGTTTACATTTGTTTGTAGAAGTTAAGTTAGATTTACTTATGTTTAGCTTCCTCATTACATTTGAAAGTCATTACGATACATTTACTCTGGTTCCTATTACATTTGATGTACATATTTAAGAAGAGTGGAATTAGATGGTTTAGTCTAAATTTATGTACATTTACAAGTTCTTCCTATTAAACATCTAATATCTGTAGCTCTCATTCTACCCATAGTTGTCATCTAGAAGTTGAACTTGGTAGTTTCTTACTTTCCTAGAAGTAGTTTGTGTTCCAGTATTTGTTTCCATCTTTCTTATTAATTAACCATAAAAGTAGAGTAGTATGATCTAGTACTATTCTGATCTGTGATTTTAATGCATTCTTAAATATTTAACTCAGTTTTTCATTTTGAAAGATCTTTCGATCTTTTTCCTTATTAAACATTTTTAGGTCTCACAAACCTGAAACTGTAGAACCTTTTCTACCTTGGCATATATTTAGCTTTCAACTCTAAGTTTATTGATTTTGGTTGATAATTAATCTTAGGTGTTGTTTTTAATTTGAGATATCTCCCACATGCAACAATTGCGAATTGGTAGGATGATTCAGATCAAAGACATCGTTATTGAGAAATCTAGTAATAAACCTAAGTTTGTTGATGGGGTGTTGTCTAGCACGGGTTAGCTTGGCTAGACCTGCTAGACCCTCCACTAGTTTTTGGGTGAAACCTCTTAAGTGTTGATAATGTTTGGAATGAGAACAATGCTGAAGAATTAATTCTAATGTAAAATCCTACATCTACTATAACTGGGAAATGGAAACAATTATAACCACATACCTCATTGCTTGGGCACTCGATCCTTTCTTGTAGAAGCCTACACACTCAAACAGTAATTAGTGCAGAATCTGTTGTACTTAGCTAACCTTTTAGGGTGATTTTTCTTAGATGGATAACTTTGGGGCTACCGCGTTCCTCCCAACCATGATCCTACAACCATTCCTAGTTCTGTATGGATCCCCCTGAGCTAGATTCCAACATGCAAAAGAGATAGAGGACCTAGGGTTACTACTGGTTCAGTTTCTTGGAGTAGAAGACTTCTCTCTGATTACCATCAAAGAATGATAATGAAAAAGATAGATGATCCCCAAAACTTGGGATCTTCCCTCTTTATGTAGCGGAGTCTTGAATTCTGACTGTTAGAATAATTAGTTTCTTTAAATTGGATAAATAATATTTAAAAGATATTATTTAATAAATATCTAGTATTTTGCACTAAGACTTTTTCAATGGTCTAATAATTATGATAACGATAATTATACTAATAATATTTCTAACCTAGGTATTAATACATTAGTAATACTATTTATAAATGTGTCTCCCACTAAATATTAATACTCTATTAATACTATTAAATAATGTGGCATCCCACTATGCATAAACTATATGCAATAATGTCTTTTATAAATAATTAATCACATTATTATTTATTAAATATTCTTAATAATAATATTAACTCTCGTATCTTACATGATACTTAGTTTTAACAACTTAAGGGTAAGGTCCACTTCTTTGGATGGTCTTTCGGTAAGCTAGGATAGGCACCTCTAGTCTCTCTCTTTGCATGTTGGATTCCCTCATTTAGCATGGTAGTTCCCGCAGTATTTGATGACAGATAAAAGATGAATCATTTAATTAAACTAAATAAATGTGATGAAAGTAAGAGTTCTATTCAGAGTCTTTTTCGACTCAACACTTTGAGATCCAGTAACCCTGAGTGCTCTTCAGATCCTTTTAACTCAACAATCTCACATGGGTGTTATGCTAGTGCAATTCCATAGCCTCTGCTCAACGCTAGTGCTAGAATGTGGTTGTGAGGCACATCTAGAATATTTAAGTTTCCTCAGATATGGTATTCGTTTATCAAGCTTGGAGTGCTCCACGGCTTAGGCCCAACACTCAATGTACCTCATGGATTACTCCTAGTACATAACCATTCTTCTAGGTACATCGGGGCTTATGCCCAGTATGTCAGTTATATGTGTGTTTCTGAGTCCATGCTCAACACACTCATAAGTCAAATCATGTAAAAATCATAGCTCTGCATAGTAAGTAACAAAATATCATGTCAGTATATTAGGGTTTGTACCCATATCAAAGCTGAAGAACATCATTAAAACATTGGGGCCTTCTCGCCCAGTATACACTCAAATAAAGAAGTTAGTCAGGGTCCATGCCCGATATGTCAATATATAAAAGAGTAAATCATAGGTGTTAGGGCTTATGCCTAATACTCAAAATAAAACATAGGTGCTGGGGCCGTGGCCCAATCTAACAAAAAAAATAGTTAGTCCAAAATTCGGGATATTACATCCCTCCTCGCTTAGAAACAACACCATTCCAATGTTTCTAGGGACTAGGAATGAGGTCATGAAACAAGGCAAGGTATGCCTCTTTCATCATGATCTCATTGTGTTGGAGAAAACTCACTATGGCTTGGGGTAGACCACAACAGACAGATGACTACCAGACATCAACTCAATTCTCAGAACTATGCTATATAAATGACAATGCTAAGATAATGAAGAATATAACCAACCTTGATCCAAACATTTGATGTAGATCCCCGTTGGAGCTTTCCAATCCGTGCACTTGAATCTGCAAATTAGTCTTGACAGCCAATATATAGCAAGTACATATAATATATAAATGGCATTAACATCATCAATAGCAATTGCCCATGATATAACAAGTAAATGCAACCCAATGTAAGATAGACAACATTTACAACATTAATGAACGAGAATATGAGTATTTCTATTAATCAACAAGAAGAAGTACAAAGTGATACGACCTCTTGCCGGCAACCAATCTGAACCAAGATCTAGATCAATCCACTTGTGCCTCCACCACTTCAATCCTCCATGAATGGCAAACTCAAACTAGATAGGAGTTTAGAAGATGAACATAAAGGGTTCACAACTACAAGGATCAATGAGTGTAGACTCAAGATAGGGAAAAAATTCACTAGAGTTCTCCTGCTCTTCTTTCTCCTCCCGTCCATAAGCCATATGTGCTCAATATATAGTCCCCTCAAAGGTAAGTGAAAGGACATATCGAGATGTTTCTTGGGCAGATGGAGAGCCAAAGGTCACCCAATGACCACTTTTTGAGAGTAGAAAGTAATAAACTAGTGATTTTTACCATTTTACTTGATACCCGCGGGCTATAGTGATGCAACTCACGGGTACGCTTGCTATAATGATGCAACAAGTGGGTCAGAGGAAAAATGAGGAACCAATATGTCTGAAGGATATAAAGTGGATCTAAGTCAGTGAAATGGATCCTACAGGCCAAAGAATGCTGATGCTCACAAGGTGGAAGATTACGTTGTAACAGATGCCCCCTAATGTGTGAGGTCAAAGACTGATGTTATGATGGCTGAAATACATTATAAAACTCAGAAGTGGAGTGACGGAGACACAAGTGGAAAGAGCAGCGCACTCGTCATAATACAATAGTATCCCTGAATACATGTCAGTAGTACAACAATCTGATACAATGGCCATGAATAGGCAGTACATAATGGATATATGTCATAAGTGATCATAGCCATGATCCCTCTACAGGAAGATATGGTCTCCTATTGAAAAGGAAACAACTGGTGCAAACTGGAGGTACAAACTACTGATATCTGAGAGGTGATATCTCATATGTAAAGTCATAGTCATAAGTAGCATACTGAATGCCACTATCACCTAGGGTCTTCTACACAAGTCTTCAATGGTGTAAGTCCTATCAAGTGAATAAAGGAGTTGAGGTTGAACCTGATGTGACATCGTTTGATTACAGGTCAATGATGTATACCGTTAATAGACACGAGATAACCCACCAATA
This sequence comes from Larix kaempferi, assembly GCA_027924585.1. Taxonomy (NCBI): domain Eukaryota; kingdom Viridiplantae; phylum Streptophyta; class Pinopsida; order Pinales; family Pinaceae; genus Larix; species Larix kaempferi. The sequence continues at coordinate 24,655,863 of BSBM01000493.1, read as the reverse complement.
ATGAAAATGGGCATCAAGGCACATAGCACAATCATCGGAGTGTGAATAAATGAGTTGAAGTAGAACACTAGGATGAATCCATCGATCAGGGGACATTGATGTATTCCCAAAATTATCGATGGTGAGAGAACCTGCCACTAATGACTGCAAGCTTCAAGGTACTCAACCGAACTCTAAGCCTCAAGTCCCAGAATAAATGGGTTGAAGTTAATGGAACAAGACTCCCTGGAAGGAGGGAATTAAGGCATCCCCCATCAACCAGCATGAGGTACTAGCTACGCTGAAAGATTTTGAAGAACTCAAGTGAAACGGACTGACTCAATAAGGATGGACGACATGCAATAGTCGAGAGATCTGAGGAGTGGCCGACTCTGGGCTCAGGACTTCCTTTGAACAAGAGCATGAGCAGATGGATAGACTCAGGAAGCATAGACTTGACATAAACTGTGCAATGCAGGAGGCATTACAAGGGGCTATATAATGACTGGAAGCTTAACCAATCGATGGAGAAAATGAAGAAACAAGTACAGCACCTAAGCTCCAACTATAGTCCCGACTCATAATGTATGGAGTGGAATGAATGCTCTGTTCAAAGGCGACACGACAGCTGCCAACAAGATGTAGTAACCATAATCCTGTCCTGCTTTTCGGAATATTTGATTTTTTTGGTCTTTTTCATATTTGGGAAAAGCTTGAAAAAGAATAAAATTGCTTATAGTACAACAAGTGAGGGAACGAGTGTCAAATAGTGAACAGACTAGTCCCAAGCAGTGGAACATACCTATGATTAATGCAAGGAAGTGCATGCAGGATGTGGACACTCGGGGGGGTGTTCCCTCAGGTTCAAAAGGTCATCAAATTGTGAAGTGAAAATATAAGCTTTGCAGGGCTCGACAGGGAAAAGTGCTTAGGCACCAGGCTAACAACTGAGTAAGCGGGAGCCGACACAAGGCTTAAGCGACAAGTAGGATGATGCAATGAAATCACAACATGACATAACTGAGGGGGAGTCCTTAAAGGAGATGGCCAGCATAAGACAAAGTAGAGTATGAGTCTTTATCGCAATGTCATGGCTTGACTACAAAGGACTCCCAATCCTAAGGAAAAACAATGGCATGAGCACCAGAATGCACAAAGGGGTTCTAACTAGGGTACCCATGTTCAAAAAATTCCTACCGCCACATAATGACACTTCTATAACAGTGTGAAGGTTTTGTGTCAGTTAAGAAGCGGGGTCGCACCTAGGGCTTATGAAAGTGGTCAAAAGGTCAAATGCATAATGCATGTCGAAATGGCATCTAACCTATATTCCATGTGTAAAACGTACCTGCCGTAGGTGTGAAACGGTCCAGAACAACTTTTGTCGAGGAAATATGATGAAAAATTCTACTCCATGACATTATATTAGTCCAGAATGGCATCAAACAGTAAAAACTATAGACAAGTGGGTCCTGAAAATTATAAATAGTAATAAAAATTTACAATTTACAATTCATTTTTACTATTCACCCATTTGGAGTTTTGTGGTTAGTTTTCACCTGAAAGTTCAGTTGCCGATTCTGGGAGCTACAAGCATCCATTCATCGAACCATCCTGAGCAGGTTGGTAGTCTCATCCATACCTTTAATTTCAATGCATTCATTTTAATTTTCAGTGGTGGGATTTTTAGTTTGGCCAAGCCCTAATTGGCTTCGGTGCTACCCGTGGGCTATAGCTATGCGGGTCGTGGGTAGGGCACGATACTTGCAGTCAATACACAGACTGGTCGAGGGTACCCGCACCTGTATACAAATTAGCCCATGGGTATGGCCGTGAAGTTGAAATTGCAAAAGAAATTGAGTAAAATCTTTGTTTTTCCTCACTCCAGCATGGTTCTAGATTGGAGGGAGAGGGAGCATGACCAAGTAGATGAGGCTGTGTGCAATGATGTGTAAGCACAGTAGGCATTGCAAGCATGTGGGTTGTACAAATTCTAGAGTATAGGGGGTTTGAGGGCCCAAAACCTACTACTCCGTCGCTTGATCGATTATTGGGATGTTGATGCATAGAACTTCAATCTCAATGGGAAAATCCTCACATTAGAAGTGGATAACATCTACTTCATTACCGGTTTGTCCCGTTGAGGTGAGGAGGCTAGTCTTCGGTCTCATACTGTGGGTGGTGGGATGACCATCCTTGACTACATAGCGTGGTATTGCCCCGCAAACACATGCACGGTGGGAAGTCAGGTGCCCATCAATGCCATAGTAGATCTGAACATGAAGATCATTGTGGCTACCTTAGTGTGGATAGCGGGTTCCAAAGCTTTGCACCAGGAATCCAGTCCAGTGATGTTTTATGCATCACAATGCATGCAGCCTATAGTATTTGATTGGTGTACTACACTGCTGGGGTCTATGAAGACCCAACTGACAAAATGCAAAGAAGGGAAGGACAAAAAATTCAGGTACGAGAGTATCTTGTGCAACATATTCTTTGAGAGAGTTTCGGGGCTTAATCAGAGGGTGGATGTCCCTCCTCATAGTCTCCGCGATCCAGCCCTAACCCGGTCGGATGAGATCTTGACTTGACAGGGTGGTGGCCGTCTGGCATCACCATATACCGAGGAGTTCTTCTGCTGGTGAGATGGACAGGTCATTTCCATAAAGAGCTACCCCTATGCAGGGATAAACTTCCGCCAGGATAGGGACATGCCACTCCCACCAAACGCAGCGTTCAGAGACATTGGTGAGTACTCTTTTTAGGTTTTTTGTGTATTAAATTTTTATGGATTTTTTATTATAGATGTAAATGCAAAAATATTTTTGGTGGTAGTATCATATGCTAATGGTTGACTATTTGCTCGCAGACAAGGGCCTAGTGAGACTCGATGGCTTCCCGAGACATGGTCGCTGGGGAAGGGGTGATGAGGAAATTGATGATATAGCAGGGCTCACTCTACAAACCTTGCAGTGCAACCTATCACGGATGGTTTCTAGGGTTCCACAGATAGAGGTGGCGCGACTACCTGAGGCCATGCAACGCCAAGTAGTGGGGTTCCAGGTAACTGGGTGTAGCTACTGCAGTGGGTAGCCAATGCAGTTCAGTATTTCTATGAGAAAAATCCTGTCGGGGTGGAAGCTAGGCCTTCTTGTAGGGAGTAGATATCCCAGGATCTCATTTTTTGTATCAATATGTATATTTTTGAGGTCTACGGGCTCCAGTTTTGTATGACACTACCATTTTTGGACATATTTATAAAAAAATTTGGTTCTTTGGTTCTACTATATGTGTGTTTGTACAAATGTATGAATGTCTTCTTTTATTTGTGTGTTTCATGGTGAATGTGACAAATTCCAATCTAATACATCGTTAGCGTATGTATCAGATATATGATTAACACTTCTCGGAACATGTATGTATGTAATTGAAACAAAATGTCATTCCAAGAGTCTTACCCTTAGGAATTTGCGTAGTAGTGTAGGATCTTGCACACGGTACTGCCCATTCAGCTGAGACACAACTAGCTGTGAATCCAGGTGGACTTCTAAGGACTGGATACCATGGGAAATGGCATCCCGAAGTAGCTCAATGATGACGCTATACTCAGCCACACTATTAGACGTAGGACAAAGACAAGCACCTCCCGAGGACACATTTAGGTGGTCACGTGAGAAAATAACCCAGGCAGCAGAAGCAAGCTGCTGCGTATGATGGCTAGCACCATCTGCGAACCGTAAGAAGGTAGGAAACTCTACGGACATCTTTCAATCAAACGGAAGCTAATCAGCAGACCCGAAAACCAAAAGAAATCTAAACTATGTACAGAAGCAACTATACAATAGTATACAAAAGTATCAGCCTAAACCAAAGGTTCAAGCGTAATACTACTTGAGCTAGAGCATATTTCTAGGCTTTTTCAAGATAGTCCCCTCATAGTCTTCTAATTCATAGGCTCCTTTTTCCAGGACACGCCTCACGATGTAAGGACCGTGCCACATGGGGTTGAACTTGCCTGCCCCTAGGGGTTCTTCAGCTTGGTCATATAAGAGGACCAAGTCACCTTCAGCATACTACTGGGGACGGACAGACCTATCATACTGAACCTTAACAGAACGTTTGTTGGCATCTATAGCCACAGTGACATCTCGACGTTGCTTGTCAAGTTGCTCAAGGTGGATTAAACGTTGCTCAAGACCAGTCGTATCAGGGAGGATCTCTATGGCTAGTTTAAGCGAAGGGATCTCGCATTCAATCCGTAAAAGTGACTCCACACCATGAACTAGCTGAAATGGTGAGAACCCAGTGGCAGTCTTGATTGCGGTTCTATATGCCCACAAAGAAGGATATAACATGATGTGCCAGTTGGTCATGCTTTGTTGGATGGTACGTTGGAGAATATTCTTCAAAGACTTATTGACTGCTTCTACTTGACCATTCACTTAGGGATAATAAGAAGATGAGTGTTCTTGATGAAACCTAAGCTTGAAAGACAAATCCTCCGTCATCTTGTTCTGAAAGTGACTGCCATGGTCAGTGACAATCTCTTTCGGAATACTGAACCAAGTTATAATTTGATTGAATACGAAGTGGGATGTTGTAGCACCATTGGCTTTAATGGTAGGCATGGCCTCAACCCATTTGAAAGAATAGTCCATGGACACTATGATATGGTGATGCCCCCCAGTCGAAGCTGGTTTGCAATCCATGAAATCCACCCCCCACTTGGTGAAGGGACCGACAGTGATGATTAGATGAAGTGGCACTGGATGCGAGCGTATGTTCCGAGAAAACATCTGGAAAGGGTGACATCTCTTCACATCATTAACACAATCCTTAAAGATGGAAGGCCAAAAATAACCAGCTCGCATAATACGTTGGGCTGTAGCAAGCTCGGATAAGTGACCAACACATGCCCCAGCATGGCAATCATTAAGCACCCGCTTAGCTTCTTCGTGAGTTAAGCAACGACAGAGGATAGAATCCTTTCCTCGGGGATATAAAGCGTCACTGACAATAGTATAATCTTTAGCGTGATGCTTTACATGCCGTCGCTCGTCTCATGAATAGTGCGGACGAAACTTCAAAGTTTGGAGATATACAATGACATCCCCATACCAAGGGTCCTCTGACGAGATAAGAAATAAGTGCTCATCCACAAAGGAATCTTCATGAATGACATCCTCATCAAGTCTCGAAAGGTCTGACATAAGCTTAGCAAACACCAACGATTTCACTGACTTTGCCGAAGCAAAATCGAGATCGAACTCTTTAAGGATAACAATCCATTTATTGTACTTCCCCCCGATAAGGAGTCGTGATAGCACAAACTAAAACAGATTGATATGCGTGACAAATGTGGTTGTTCTAAGCAAAATGTAATGTCATAACCATTGGACTGAATGAACAGTCACAAGTGCCAGCTTTTCCACATGACTATATCTTAGCTCAGGGTCTACTAGATTTCAACTAAGGTAATAGATGACATGCTCGACAAGCGCATCATCAACCTGAACCAAGACCATGCCAATTGTCTCTTGAGACACGGCCACATAAAGGATAAAATCTGATGTGAAGTTTGGTGGACTAGGCACAGGGGCTGATAACAAATCTTTCTTAAGTGCGTCAAAAGACTGCTGGGCTCGCTCGTTCCAGATAAAAGGTGTGTCCCTCTTCAATAAGTGCGCAAAACCTTTGGTAAGATTAGCAAAATTGACTACGAAACGACATAGAAAAGTGGCTCTCCCTTGGAGGCTCTAAAGTTGTAACAAATTGCGCGGAGGAGGCAACTGAAGTATTGGCTCAACGTTTAGAGGATCGAATCTAATACCCTCTTTCGAAACTATGAATCCCAGAGGGCGACCCATCCTTACAGCAAAGATGCATTTGCTAGGATTCAATCGAATCTTGTATCATATACATCATTCGAGAATCATGCGGAGGTGCTTGGGGTGGTCCACCTCTTGTGAGAATGGCTGGCAAGATCATCCAAGAAAATATCCATAATCGTTTTAAGATCGTCAAAGGCGTAGGTCATGGCACGCTAAAATGTAGCTCCGACGGTTTTAAGGCCAAACAAAATTTTTTAATATGCAAACGTTCCCCAAGGACAAATAAAAGTTGTCTTATGTTGGTACTCGAGTTTGATTTGAATCTGGTTATATCCGAAAAATCCGTCCATGAAGGAAAAAATCTCACTTCCGGTGCAAGCATCTAAGATTTGATCTATGAATGGTGTGGGGAAGTTCTCTTTCGGACATGCACGGTTCAAATCTCTAAAATTGATGCATACACGGATCGTTCCCTGCTTCTTATCCACAGGAATGGGGTTTGACACCCACTCGGTAAGGGGAACGGGGTAGATGAAACCATCTTTGAGCCGTTTCTCCACCTCTACCTTGATAGCAGCTGCTTTTCTAGGGTTCACAGCACGTAAGTGTTGTCGAACCAGTTTAGCGTTGGGATACATTCTAATCTCATGTTCAACAATGCGGGGGTCTATTCCTAGCATCTCCTCATATGACCAGGCGAAAGCTTCCCGAAGTTCTATAAACAATTCAGTGTAAATAGCTACCGCCTCAGGAGTGCAATCGTCACCGATGTAGACATTCTCGACTTTTCCGGGAGTACAAGATATATTGATCGACGTAGTTGGGGAAATGTTAGTCATATTCGCTTCCGCAAAAACATCATGTGACTCCAAAAGAGCCAAAGGGTGACCAACCATCTCTGCTAGAGTCGTCCTAAACTCTTCTCATTCGGCAAGCTCGAGTTTGGGAAGGAAATAAGAGCGATGGTGCATATCTCCCCAAGTTCTCTCACTAATACACATGGCCTCCATAGTAGCTTCATCAGAAGGAAAAGTATCATCAAGGAAATCGTGGGAACAGGACGAGTTGGCTGCCCAAACCGACAACATAACGGGATCTTCCTCGACTGTCTAGGAAGAAAAGAGATCTAGCTCTATAGTGGCTTGTTGAATATGCTGGTAAGCAAGCTCAGCTACAGACAGTTGCATAGACATCCCGATATGCGTAATGTTTCCATACGTGGAACTCGTTGATGGTAAAGTCCACGGATCATCAAAATAGGAAGTCTGGAATGACATATTATGTGAAGGAGGAGACACATCATCAATAATGGTTCCAATAAAATTCACAGGTGCGGAAAAATCATAAGTTCCCATCAATGAACGATACATGCCAACACCCATGTTCCCAGGTTTCGGCTGAGAATGAGTAACCTACGAGACTATGGATCCCATGGATGGTGTGGAAGAGGAGTTAACATAATCTAGCTGATCGATGGTCACTATCTTGCCTTCATGAGGAAAGTAGATAACTCTAAATACAGTGGATGCGACAGCTTTCATGGCATACATCCAATTCCGACCCAGTAGAAGGTTGTAGTCGATGGGTGCATCAACCACCTCGACTTCAATAGGCACAGACTTACCTCCCAAGGAGACAACAAGGGAAGGGATAATTCCATGTGGCTTAAATGAATGACCATCGAATGTAGTGAGCATGGTTCTAGACGCGAGTAGAGGAGGAGAGCCAAGAGCTTTCCAACAAGTTAACGATATTATTGACGTAGAGGCACCTTCATCAACCATAGTACGTTTGAAAAAACTTTGAAGGCACATCACCTAGATTTGAAAAGCCACGTGGTAGGGTAAGCGAGGTTGGAAATCGGTATTATCAAACTTGATAACAGTGGGACTTCCCCCATCCTGAACTCCTAACACACTGAAAAGAGCATGCTTGTTAGAAGGACAAGCTTGCAAAACTTCAAGAGCCGACATGGAACACAAAGTTTGGCCCAAATCTTCTATGATGGAGTAGTTGTGGGCGGCTTGAGCATTAGATTATGTGTAGAGAGATTAAGAACACCTTTCAATATCTGCGGCATAATAGAGGGCTTCTCGATATGCAAGGAATTGTGAGGAGGAGGGGGAGGCTCACTCCCCAAATTGGGTTGTGGTGCATCGTAATCACGCTGATGAGTGGCAACACTAACCTCTGACTAAACCATGTTCACACATCGATAACCACTAGTATTGGAAGAAGACGTTGTCGTCTCAGTAGGTCCATAACTAGTGGTGGGAGCATGCGAAGCCATGTTTTGGTGATGAGATAGGGGATCCTTCAACACAGCTGGGCTCTCTGCCAATTACTTCGATACTTCTTCAATACAAGGACATAAGTGAGTAAGATGGTCTTCCCCACACAACTTGCAAGGAAACTTCACCTTACGCCTAGGTTTATGACCCTCACCAGCATTTTTTCCTTCCTGAGGAGGGTTGGCATTATCCTTACGAGGGGTTAAAGCGATTGCTATTGTCATTCCCATTGTTTCGACCCTTACAATTATTTCTTCCCTTTTTCTTATCACCAGGTTTCTGGTTACCTGATTGGTTCGTCGTTTGCACACCGTGTACATCGGACGATGGGGTGGAAGTGGACAAGGTGTGAACCTATCCGGGAGTAGACTAGTTTAGCGACAAATTTTCCATTTGATTAACTACCAAATCTACGGGGCGAGTGCTTGCAGATCCAACGATGCCATCGGCATGCGGTCCAAGAACTGACTGAGGCTCATGTCGTGTTCTTGGTGCGTCAGCAATAATGTCGTACAAAATGCCAGACTGAGAGTATAATAAGTCTAACTGCTGGACTTTCAAGATAGCTTGCTCCTCAGCCACAATGCTGGACATCAAAACATCCTTACCAATGTATGGGAGTAGAGACTTGAGGAACCATTCCAACAGGAACTCTGGAGGAATGTTGGCTTTCACTAACCTCTTCCACCGACGCCACTCCTGAACATGGTCAGAATTATGTGTGGCCTTGTTCTGACGGAAGGTAGATAAAAGTTCAGTACCAGTATCATAGCGAACTGGCAACTAGAAATGATCTAAGAAAACCAAAGCGATCTCGCTAAAACCCCTATAAGTGTTTCCAGGCAACTCGATGTACCACTTCGTGGCTTCCCCCATAAGGGTGCGTTGAAATAGTCACAATCTAACAGAATCATGATTCAATGAGTTCGAGAAGCACCAAACGTGAAATGTCGTGACATGATCTCCCGGGTCCTCACCACCTTTCCCCTCAAACTGAGGAATGTCCGAAGGGATCTTGGTAGGGACCGGGGGCCAAGTAGGGTTGTGACACACCGGATCATTCGTGAGCTTTGAAAGATCCAGAAGATTCAAGCTTGCAAGGAACGGGAGCTGAGGGTAGAAAGCTTGATTATAAGCCCTCATAAAAGGTTTGTTAAACGGAACCGAATTATAAGATGGACCAAAATCTTGAGCATGAGGATTAAACTGTTGATAATAAGGACCTAATGGACCATAAGCTAGCCCATGGCCATAGGATTGATGACCTCCTCTTGCCTGACCCATTTGAGAGTAAGCAGGTATGTGCGTGTTTTGGGCACCATATTGGGGTGGTGGGTTATACTAGTGGCTAGCAGCGACTGTGTTGTAGTAAGGGTTGCCACCATGAGTATGGGGCATATATGTACTATTCATAGCGGGAACCATGTTGTAATGATCGTAATGGTATGGTATGTTCCCACCCCCAGCATTAGGATTAGCTCGAGCAGTTGTGTGGTGACCAAAAGCATGAGAAGTATTCCAAGCCCCAACATTGGTGTTACTCGTAGCAGGGATGGTGGCGTTATGTCCATGTGGATAGGATATATTCCCACCCCCTACATTGGCATTACTAGTGGTGGCAGTGGACGCAAAAGTATGCGATATATGTCCACCCCCGTGGTTGGGAGGAGCATTAACATCCGCGAAAGTAGTCATGGGTTGGTGAGTACCGGCATGTGTATGAGGCGGTGGATGGCGAGTCATGTTTCGAACAACATTCCTATTAGGTTGGGCAATCCTAGGAGGTGGTCTTATTCCAACATTAGCATTGTTAGGAGGAACATGACCGGTCCCCATACTATGTGTGTGAGTGGACAACGTAGTGCCCCCAGTGAGGGTAATGCCCCTAGTGAGTATAGTATGGCTAACACCGTGACTAGTGCCAGCATGACTACCAAACGTAGTGGAAGGTTCAACTGTATTATAATTAGGCATACCAAAAGAGAGTATGGTCGGGTTGATCGTAGGACCAGTGTCATCATGTAACTCTGGCATGCCGTGTCTATAACTACGTGGAAATGAAGGAATTAACGTGTTTTCCTGTTCTTCATCCTCGGGTAAGGTCGGCATCCCATGAAGATAATTATCTAGATTCGAAGGATGGAACGGATCTTGTTCAAGTGGATTCGGCCAAATCGAACTAGGTTGAGTCTCAGGTGGATCACCTCCCCACGCTTCACGAGGAGTAGGGGAATCGAAAGTGCGTTCAACTCTACCCAATGGATTCGAAGGTATTTCTTCAGTATAAAAATGTGTAGCAGTCATGACGTCTTGGATGTATGTCTAGTAAGAATCTGAAGACCCAGAGGGAGCCCGTCGACATCCCCTAGAAACATGGCGTGAAATCTCGGTAGGCTCTAAACTAGCCAACCGACGGGATCGGCGGAGAGTAGGGTTTGCACCATGATATTGTAAAAATCAGATCACATCCAAGAACTCTCCAAGAAATTACACTCTCTCATATGAAAAATCTCACACAACTGGTCAGAGGCACACAAATAATGCACAAGAATAGATTTATGTATTACTTCTCGTGAATAATAATTACATAATCCAACATATGAATGTTGTAGGATATTATTAAATAACAATACATCAATAATTCGAATGGCTAAAGATGCCAAACGAATCTCCTACTCATCAGACTTTCTAAAACTTCCCATCCCCCCTAGGTGGCAAGTTGACTTTCCAAAACTGCTCAAAAGCTCATGAAATATCTAATTAGTGAGCTGAAGGTGAAATATAGCCAAAATAGATTCCAAATATGAGATTTGAGTGGAAATGGTGTTAAGAAAATTTTTTGGTGTAAAAAACACTTTCCTAGGTTGACTAGCTCTTTCCTTTGGGGAAAAAAGTAGTAAAAGCAGCAACTTTCTTCACAAATGTGCCCTCCTTCTTAAATATTATCCAGAAATGTTTAGGAATTCTCCCAAGTGGCCTAGGAGACTTGTAGAATACACCTTGAATTGAATCTTATCCTCCCATATTTCCTTGTGGACCGCACAATGGCAATTTCCTCAATTATTACATAGAATTAACCAACAAGTGATTAATTAATGCATCTTATGTAATTAATTAAATGGTAGGAAGGCTTAATTATTCCAACACCCCCTCTTAAGTTTGACTTAAATGATCTAAATATCAGAATATATAAAAAATGCTAAGGGGCCAGTAACAAGACTTGGTCACCCCATACAAAATACTGTCGGTCCACAAAACAAGGATAGAAGGAAAACCTCATGGGAAAAACCTTCCCTCAAAACATGGACATATCAAAATTGAAAAGTTGCTGATCAACCCTTCACTCCACCACATGTCCAACCATCCCAAGTAGTGATCTAAGATAGCTGAATGTCTTCTCTGTGAAATCCTTGGTGAAGATATCTGTAGTTTGCTCACCTGTGGGGCAATACTGCAAATCTATGATATGGTCATGCACTAGGCCTCTTATGTAGTGCATATGAATCTCTATGTGCTTGCTCCTCTGCCTCTGTACTGGATCACATGAAACTCTAATGGCACTCTGGCTATCACAATAAATGACAGTAGGAGTACTGAAATAAATCTCAAACTCAGACAAAATCCCCTGCAACCAGACACACTGTGTAGCAACATTCATTGCTCCTCTGTACTCTGCCTCCGCTGAAGATAGTGCTATGGAATTATGTTTCTTGCTGGACCAGAAAAAAAGGCCACCTCCAAGCATGAAAACAAATCCTGATGTGGATTTCCTGTCAAGGCTATCACCATCCCAATCCGAATCTATGAAACCCAAGAGATCTAAGCTCGAATCTGCCACATAGTGAATCCCATCACTCTTTGTGCCCTGCACATAATGAAGGATTCTTTTTGCAGCCCTCCAATGTAACTCATGTGGCTGCTCCATGTATCTAGATTCCACACTCAAAGCATATGCAAGATCTAGACGAGTGTGAGTCAAGTAGAGTAAGCTGCCAATCAACTGTCTGTAGAGTGTACTGTCAAAAGGCGGCGTAGATTCTACTTCTTCCATTCTGAATCCAGAAAGGAATGGAGTCTTATAAGGCTTGCAATGAGCCATCTTAAACTTCTTCAACATATCAAAAGCATACTTTGGATGACATACCTTGGTACCTTCTTTTGTTTGTGAAATTGCAAGCCCCAAAAATTGCTTGAGAATTCCCAAGTCACTCATGGAGAATGCTTGGTGCATTGCGGTCTTAAGAGCTGCTATTTGTTTAGTGCTATCACCTGTGATCAGAGAATCATCAACATACAACACTATTAACATAATAAAACCATCATCCAACTTCATATAGACATTTGGATCAGATTTACACCGAACATAGGATTGTGACAGCAAAAAACTGTCCACCTTTGCATACCAAGCCCTGGGGGCTTTCTTGAGTCCATACAAAGATTTTTCAACCTGCAAACAATATTTGGATCTTATGTTTACCCCTGTGGTTGCTGCATATATATATCCTCTTCAAGTTCCCCATGGAGGAAAGCACTTTTCACATCCATGTGATGTACTTCCCACCGCTTGGAAGCTGCCACTACCAAAACTAGTCTAATGGAGTCTTTCTGAGCTACCGGTGCAAATGTTTCATTATAATCAAGTCCTTCAACCTGAGAATACCCCTTTGATACCATCCTTTCCTTGTACTTAATGGATGTACCATCCTCTGCACATTTAGTCTTATAAATCCATTTGCATCTTACCATCTTTCTGCCTATGGGGAGCTTGACTAGCTCCCAAGTTTCATTCTTCTGCAATGACTGAAACTCCCCATCCATAGCAATCTTCCATCTAGGATCATCTGAGGCATCCTCATATGTTTTTGGATCAAAATGTATCATCATATAGCACTTCTCATAAAGATAAGGATCATTCACATTGACAGCAGTCTCAAACTGTGATCTAGTCCTCATTTGGTCCTAAGGGTTACCTGCTAGTTCACCTATTGCTTGCAAATTTTTTGCATCCCAATTAGGCCTTGTAGGTGAGTTTGAATCTGCAATAAATTTATCCTCATCATCAGGAATATCATAATAAAAATATCAAGAACATCACTTCTTCTTCAGTCGGCGGTGAAGATGAATTTCCAATTTCTACGCTCTGAAAGGGCTCTTCCTCAAAATGCACACTTCTTTCGATGAATGCTTTATGAGTTGTCATGTTCAGCAACTTATAAGCTTTGGAGTCCTCTGAGTATCCCACAAACAAACATGGTTGGATTTGGGGCTGCATAGCCCTCCTCTTCTCAATCGGAATCCTAGCACAAGCCTTTGAGCCAAAAATCCTGAAATGAGAGATATCCGGTTTGTTACCTATTCAAGCCTCGAAAGGAGTGATACCTTTGAGAGATTTTTGTGGAAATATTTTCTGAATATAGGTGGCACAATTTATTTCTTCATCCCATATCTTAGGAGAGAAACCTTTTGCATCAAGCATGGATGCGGCCATCTCCTTAAGAGATCTATTCTTTCTCTCAGCAACCCCATTCTGCTTAGGTGTATATGGAACTGTATGTTGCATCTGTATGCCCGATGAAGCACAAAATGTTTGAAAATCTGATTTCACATAGTCACCACCATTATCAGACCTTAACACTTTAATATGCCTACTAGACAGATTCTCAACTGAGGCTTTGAATAGCTTGAAAAACCCAAAAACTTCTGATTTAAGCTTGATAAAATAAACCCAATAGTACCTGCTAAAATCATCTATGAATGTGAGAATGTATTTTGCTGAATTCAATGACTCATGAGGAAATGGACCTGCTATGTTAGTTTGTATAAGTTCCAATGGTGTAGTGGTTCTCTCAGTGGTAGATCTCCCATACTTGTGCTCAGAGTGTTTTCCTAGGATGCAGGATTGACAGACACCTTTGGAAAATTTGATATTGGGCATCCCTATAACCATCTATTTCTCATGAAGTTGGGAAAGGTATTTTAGTTTAGGTGGCCAAATATTTCATGCCATAGCTTGTTGGACTCATTGGCATGGGTCAGTAGAGCAGAAGTTAAGGAGTTTGGCACAAATTGAGAAAACGTGTAGATTCTAGAACAGTGGTCAATAGTACCAAATGCAATAATTTTTCCTGTTGAAATTTTTGCTATTTCAACATCATTGGGGGTAAAGGTGACTCTCTTGGGCAACCCTGTATGGGTCATCTAATAGAATGATAGTAGTTTTGCAGCAAGTCCAGGGACATATAAAACATTATTGAATGACCCAAACTCGAGATCTATGCTACCTTTGCCTTTGCTAGAAGTTTTAGACACCATGTCTCTTGAAGCACTAGAATCAATGATGAATGATGAATATTGGGAAGTGTCAGCCATCAGTGCATGAACTCTCTTTTTGTCATCGGAATTTGATCCTCCATCTTTTCTTCTTAAACTCTCTGGGAGAGGGATGCTGGCTTTCTCCAATGCCTGAGTTAATTGGTAGATGGTCTTCTTCATACAAGAGCTTTCAGGATGAAATCCCTTGCTGCAATAAGTGCACTTTGTCCTCTCATACTTCTTGTTCAGATTCTTCTTGAAGTTTGATGGCTCTCCATTAAAATTCTGCTTCTCTTTCCGCTCACCGGTGGGCTTCTTGAAGTTTCCTTTCTTCTTACCTTTCGAATTCTTTGAGTCTCCAACATTTAGACAATGGTCTTTGGATGGATTTTTAATGGCTCCCATTAAGACTAGCTTGTCTTGTTCTTGTGTTAATGACTCCATGGATTCTGAAAGTGATGAGCTCTTCCAATTTTTAATTGCTTACTTGGTGGAATGGAAGGTGGAGACAAAAATTGAATAGTCCGGGCCAAGCTTGGAGAGAATGGCCAAAACTAATTGCTTATCTTTCTTGTCTATTCCACATTGCTTCAGCTACAATACAAGAGACTTGAATTTGGAGAAGAAGTCTTGTAGATTATTGAAATTCTGTGGACTCAAAGAGACTAGCTCGTTATCCAATTGGTGGCTTTTCAAATCATCGGTTTTACCGAACAATTCTTGAAGTTTCAGCCATACTTCGTTGGGTGAAGTGAGGCCATCAAGATGAAATAAGAGTTCTCTAGATGTAGTGAGACATAAAATCCCATAGGCTTCATCCCTTCGATTATTCCATTTAGATTTCTCCACTGCTTAGGTTGGCTTTGCTTCTGTTGCCATGGTCACCCTGTAGAGCCCTTTGCTCTTTAGTAGAATCTCCATCTGTACTTTCCAATCAAAATAATTGAAAGGAGTGAGGAGAATCTGCTGTGTATGATCCATTGCTGCAACTTATATAACATTTGGACTGAAATTAGAACACTTCTGGATTCCAAAATGCGCCCTCCAGATAATAGAATTCACCCGGTGAATTGATCAATGCGTCGTTCCTGAGACTGTTTGATCCTGCAAGACAATCAATAGATGAAGGAATAGCTTGACATCTCTGATACCATGTGAAAATCAGATCACATCCAAGAAGTCTCCAATAAATTACACTCTCTCATATGAAAAATCTCACACAACTGGTCAAAGGCACAAAAATAATGCACAAGAATAGATTTCTGTATTACTTCTCATGAATAGTAATTACATCAGCCAACATATGAATGTTGTAGGATGTTATTAATTAACATTACAGCAATAATTCAAATGGCTAAAGCTTCCAAAAGAATCTCCTACTCATCACACTTTCTAAAACTTCCCATCCCCCCTAGGTGGCAAGTTGACTTTCCAAAACTGCTCAAAAGCTCATGAATTCTCTAATTAGTGAGATGAAGGTGAAATATAGCCAAAATAGATGCCAAATACAAGATTTGAGTGGAAATAGTGTTAAGGAATGCTTTTGGTGTAAAAAACACTTTCCTTTGGGGAAAAAAGCAGTAAAAGTAGCAACTTTCTTCACAAATGCGCCCTCCTTCCTAAATCTTATCCAGAAATGTTTATGAATGCTTCCAAGTGGCCTAGGAGACTTTTATAACACGCCTTGAATGGAATCTTATCCTCCCATGTTTCCTTGTGGACCACACAATGGCAATTTCCTCAGTTATTACGTAGAATTAACCAACAAGTGATTAATTAATGCATCTTATGTAATTAAATAAATTGCAGGAAGGCTTAATTATTCCAACAGATATCTGCAGAGAGAATATATAATCAAAACATCCCCTAAAGTCCAACTATCGATAAAAAACAATAAATCAAAAGCACACACCTAGAGAAACTACAGCCAAGAGCAGACAAACAGAGTGGCTAAATGAGCTCTCGACACTAGAGCCGGTATGTCTCGCCTAGGAGAGGCTTGAGAATCCCAAACTATAGCCAGAGGTAACAGAATCAATTATAGAGACACCCAGGCTTCACTGCGTGCAAAGGGCCATCAACCCTCGGCAACAAACAACTGTGTTGTCCAATCCCTATCTGACTTGAGACACAAACAGCATAACCACTGCAAGTACCCTATGCGATAGCTAAGTAAGGAAACTATGGTCACCGCAATATAACCAATGCTCAGGGGGACAGTTGCAGGTGGGATCAGTCGTATGGGAAGGGTATCTGAGCCCGAAACTCAATGAGGGTCAAATCCCCCAAGAGTCCCCAGACACGAACAAATCTTGGAAATATCTCCCACGTTCAGCCAGTATCAGAGGGATATCCCTTCAACCAACCTCCCGTGACCTCATGCTTAACTCTGGCTTGAGTAGAGCTTCCTAAGAACACCGATATATACCATGGATTCCTCCACTCCCTGGTCAGACACCTAATGTTTCGTCTAGTAGTCTTGGATTGTTAACTCACAATGATTTATTCCAAGACTCTAAACCTATGCTAGTTGGTGTACCCTATAAATAAAATCGGTCTAATCAATTTTAAGATTAAGCATTAATTTTAATGTGTGTGATTACTCAAGGGATATGATCGTGAAACTGGTGATGTGTAAGACTCAATAATATGCAAAATCATCAAATCCTAGACGCATCTATCCAATTAAAACAATGCCAATAACATGCACAATCAAACCAACGATTTCGAAATAAATATGCAATCATTTTATATTTTTCAATGCACAATCAAAATCTAAATGAAGGCAGAAAGCTCTCAATGCAAGATGCAATACATAAAAGTAATTTTTTTTTTTGTATTTTATCTTATAAACAAAAGGAAATTGCAAAACTATGTGTATTTTTTTTGTATTTTTCATTATATGGAAATGAAAAATGAAAGCAAAATCCTACTATCTAGTCATTGATATGCGAAAGAGATCACTAAAACAACCAGGCAGATACCAAACAGTAAGACTCAGCCAAAGGAATGAGCTCAAAAGGAAAAAACCAACAAGGCTAAATCCAAAGATGGGTAAAAAACCAACAAGGCTCAACCAAGAGAAAAGAAGAATTCTGGTCACAACCAAGGCATGGAACAGTTAAGAAACAGGCCAACAAAGACTCAGGATCAACCAAAACCAACCCAGCAACAACCAAAGATCATAAATCAACCAAAGCCGGAGTTGTATGCTACTGTCGAAGGAATACCTGTGAGTACCCACAAACAGTAGAGTAAACAGAGGCGGGTATACACAGGCAGAGCTAAGCTAGCCCACGAGTGAGGAAAGGAAAATTAGCAAACAGAAAGTCCAATGGCTCAGAAAAAGCAAGTTTTCTATAGTGTATCTCAACGGCACATAAGTGACACAGAGCTTCGACAAACAACAACTCTAATTATGGAGTAATGCTCAAAAAATCCCCAAAATGGATGTTTTACCTAGCAGAGTCACCATTTTTGTGTTGGAGAAAAGTCACTATGGCTTGGGGTAGACAACAACAGATAGATGACTACCAGAAATCAACTCAATTCTCAGAACTATGCTATATAAATGACAATGATAAGATAATGAAGAATATAACCAACCTCAATCCAAACGTTTGATGTAGATCCCTGTTGGAGCTTTCCAATCTGTGCACTTGAATCTACAAATTAGTCTTGACAACTAATATACAACAAGTACATATAATAGATAAACGGCATTAACATCATCAATAGCAATGGCCAATGATATAACAAGTAAATGCAACCCAATGTAAGATAGACAACATTTACAACATTAATGGACGAGAATATGAGTATTTATATTAATCAACAAGAAGAAGTACAAAGTGATATGATCTCTTGCCAGCAACCAATCTGAACCAAGATCTGGATCAATCCACTTGTGCCTCTACCAATTCAATCCTCCATGAATGGCAAACTCAAACTAGATAGGAGTTTGGAAGGTGAACATAAAGGGTTCACAACTACAAGGATCAATGAGTGTAGACTCAAGATAGGGAAACAATCCACTAGAGTTCTCTTGCTCTTCTTTCTCCTCTCGTCCATAAGCCATATGTGCTCAATATATAGTCCTCTCAAAGGTAAGTGAAAGGACACATTGAGATGTTTCTTGGGTAGATGGAGAGCCAAAGGTCACCCAATGACCGCTTTTTGGGAGTAAAAAGTAATAAACTAGTGATTTTTACCATTTTACTTTATACCCATGGGCTATAGTGATGCAACTCATGGGTATGCTTGCTATAATGATGCAACAAGCGGGTCAGAGGAAAAATGAGGAAATAGTATGTCTGAAGGATATAAAGTGGATCTGAGTCAGTGAAATGGATCCTACAGGCCAAAGAATGTTGATGCTCACAAGGTGGAAGATTACGTTGTAACACTCATTCTCCCAAGTAGCCTCATCTGGTCCAAAGTGCCTCCATTATACTTTCAACTGATTAATGGTCCTCCTCCTAAGTTGCACATCTTTCTTGTACAGAATGTGGAGTGGTTCTGGCGTGAACTCCCCTTCGGGCTCCACCTATAGTAAGGACCAATCAATAACATGTTTAGTAACATATACATATTTCTTTAATAATGAAGCATGAAAAACATTATGAACTTTTATATGCATCGGTAAGGCTAACTCATAAGACACTGGGCCCTTCTTGGCCAGTATTTCAAAAGTTCCACAAAATCTTGGGGCAAGTTTTCCACAATGTCCCAAGCTCAACGAGCTTCAATTTGCCTTTATTTTTAGAAACACATGTTCACCAACTTGGTAGTCTTTGTCTCTTATTTTCTTGTCCGCATAACTCTTTTGGCGGTCGTGTGCTTCTTTTAAGTTCAGTTGTACCTTGGAGAATAGCTATTCCAAGCCTTTTAGTAGGTCGGGTCCTAACATAAGTCTATCTATTGGACTGTCCCAAGTCATGGGTGTCCGACATTTCCTGCCATAGAGTACCTCGAAAGGACTCATTTTGGCCAAATTTTGGTAAATGTTGTTGTATGCAAACTCTGCGAGGTGCAAATAATCTTCCCACTTGGTGGGGTTGTTCATGACATACATCCTAAACATGTCCTCGAGGATTTGGTTTAATCATTCTGTTTGTCCGTCGGTCTGTGCATGGTACGCAATACTAAATTGTAACTAGGTTTTCAAACCGGAGAACAATGCTCTCCAGAAGTTACTAGTGAACTTCGTGTCTCGATCGGAAAAGATTTCCTTGGGTATCCCGTGCAATCAAAAGATCTCCTTTAAGAATATTTCCGCGATGTGAACTGCCTTGTAGGTAGATTTTACCGGTATGAAGTGAGCTGATTTGGACAACTTGTCTATCACTACAAAGATGGAGTAGTTCAGTTTCTTACTCTTGCGTAAGCCTGTAATGAAGTCCATACTTATTACCTCCCATTTCCATTTCGGAATGGGTAAAGGTTGAGGTAATCCGGAGGGTTGTTGGTGTTTTGCTTTGATTAGTTGGCAGTCCTGACATTCACAATGAACATGGCGATGTCAGCTTTCAACTTAGCCCAAAAGTAATGTTTCTTGACTGCCGATATCATCTTTTATATCTGGGATGCCCTGAATAGGGTTTCTGGTGAAACTCGGTGAGAATGTTTGATATAATGTCTCCACTTTTTGGGACGTAGAGTCTCTCTTTCGACCACTGTAGTCCTGAATCGTCTATCTTATATTCCTTTTGTTGTTGGAATAATCTGTCTTCCTGGATCTTTGCAAGGATTTCCATGTAGTAACGGTCACTCTTACATGCCATTTGAATCTTGTGGTGTAAGTCTGAGTTGGTTTGACTCATCGTGACTTCCTAAAGCATATGTGACCGATGGCTTAAGGCATCCACAATCTTGTTTTCCTTGCCTTTTATATGTTTTAGTTCAAAATGGTATTCACTAAGGAAGGCTAACCACCTAGCCTTCTTGGAATTTAGGTCGGGTTGGTCGAAAAGGTATTTCAAACTCATGTTATCAGTCATCATTAGGAATTTCTTTCCCATCAGATAATGTCGCCACATATTCAGAGCATGGATGATGGCAGCTAGCATATGCGTAGGGTAGTTCTGCTCATGCTCTTTTAATTTCCTCGATTTGTAGCATATGGCAAAATTGTCTTGCATAAGGACTCCCCCAAGTACTTCCTTGCTTGCATCCGTCCAAATGACGAAGTCCCCATTGGGATACGCAATAAGCAGAATCGGTGCACTAATCAGTAGTTGCTTCATCTTTTGAAAGCTTTCTTCGCACTTATCCATCTAGATAAACTTGTTTGCCTTTTTTTGCAAGGCAATCATGGGACAAGCAATCTGTGAAAAGTTCTCAATGAACTTTCGGTAGTAGCCAGCTTCCCAAGAACGATCTTACATCGAATATGCATGTAGGTGTGGGCCATTCTTCAATGCTTTGACATTTTCGGGGTCGACGGATGTTCCCTTCTCGGAAATGATATGTCCTAAGTATTGAATATGGGGTTTGTAGAAATCGCACTTACTAAACTTGGCGTAGAGCTGGTGTTCCCGTAATATATGTAGAACAATTCAGAGATGTTCCTCATGTTCCACTTCATTCTTGGAGTAGATCAAAATGTCGTCGATGAAGACTAGAACGAACTTATCGAGGTATTTACTAAAGATGTTGTTCATCATGCACATAAAGTTGGTCGGTGCGTTTGTCAATCCAAAGGGCATCACTACGAACTTTAGTGGCCGTAATGGGTTCGAAAAGCAGTTTTGTTGATATCCTCATCACGGATTCTCACCTGATGGGATCCGAATCCGAAGTCGATCTTTGAGAAGATATTCGCTCCTCTAACTTGGTCAAACAAGGTGTCAATTCTAGGTAGTGGGTAGTGGTTCTTAATGGTCATCTTGTTGAGTTGGCAGTAATCGATGCACATCTTCATTGTTCCATCTTTCTTCTTGACAAAGAGTATCGGTGCGCCCCAAGGGGACACACTTGGTCGAATGTACACTTTGTCTATTAACTCTTGTAACTGAAGCTTGAGCTCCACAAATTCTTGTGTGCTCATGCGGTACGAGGCTTTAGAAGCTGGTACTGACCAGAGTGTTAGTTCGATGGAAAAGTATAAGTCTCATTTGGGTGGTAATCCCAGTATTTCATCGGGAAATACATCTTTGAGCTCTATGAGAATTGGAAAGTCTTCGATCTTCTGTTCCCTATCAGTTTCTATGTTTTGGATATTGACGGCAAAGAGTTTGCAAGCTTTTCTGATACATTTCATTGCTTGTAAGGCAGAGATCTATTGGACTGACACTTTTTAAGGGATACCCTGAATTGTCTTCTGATCCCCTTGGTTATCCCTGCAGCGTAAGTATTTGTTTAAGCAGTCTAGTAGGACATGGTGTTCCTCTAACCAGTCCATGCTGATAAGTACATCATATGACCCTAGGGGTAGAATGTTTAATTCTAGCCTAGTTTGGAAACCGTTTAAGTCTATCCCACAGGTTTTAACTAACTCGAAGACCTTTCGTTTGGTACTGGTGGCTAGTTGTACTAGCCACGGTCTCTCGTGATGCTCTCGGTTCAACTTACAAGTGTCCACTATCTTAGGGGAGATGTAACTTCGACATGCACCGGGATCTATTAAAACTGAAATGGTTGTGTTAGAGATCTCACCTTCAATTTAAACCATGGTGGCTTGGTGATCTGCCTGTTGTCCATCAAGAGCAGCATAAATCCTTGGTGTCTTTGCCATGTCCGCAACTGTAGGTTCTACTTGGACGTTATGTATAACGCCATCTGTTTTGCTTGGGAAGTCTCTGTAGTAGTGGGGCCCTTGGCATTTCCAATAAGAAACGGTTTGTGGGACAACTTTTTTCTCTTTGTTGAAAGCTAGCCTATTGACAAGTGGTGGGGGTGCACTTGGTCGTGCTTGAGGTCGTTTGAAGCCTCTATTGGGTGGAAAACTATTGTTATGTTTCTGGTAAGGTGGAGGTCTAAAACCCAGTCTGCAGTTGTCTGTGAAGGTTCTGAACCTATCTCTGCTTCTGTTGAAGTTGTCATTCCTTGGCTGTCTGTGTGCATAACACAGTCTTTCTTTATGTAAGGTCACATCAAGGGTTTTGGGCATGTCAAAATCTATCTTTTCTCTAAATTTTGGTGGCAGCCCTCCCAAGAACTATTGTATTTTGACCTTCTTGTCTATAATGTATGCTACATAGTGCAACAAGTCTAAGAATAAGTTTATGAATGCCTCCATAGTTAGGGAGCCCATTTTCAACTCATGAAATTCTTTAATTTTCTTGTCAAAGAATCTTTCGGACATATATTTGTCCTGAGATATTCTGCTGAAAGTCTCCCATGTTATGTCTCTCAATTCTTGTCCTTTGGTGTGTTTCAAGTTCTGCCACTATCTGGTTGCTTTACCATTCAGGTTGTATATGGCTAGTCAGGCTTGCATTTCACTGGAGTAATTATGAACTTTGAAGTACTTGTTCATTCCTAGTAGCCACTCTTCAAATTTCTCCCCAGAGTTAATCTCTCCCTCATACGTTGGGGATTTTATCTTTCTGAATTCTCCTTGTAAGCTGTCATCACCTTTTCTCCTTTTCTCCCAAGGAGGTGGTGAACCTTTATCGTTGGAAGAGCTCTTACAGTCTGGTGAGCTCCAAGTATGGGTGCCTAATGAGGGAAGCTAGACTAGGAGCTTACTGTAATTATCAAACCAGGGGACGTACAAACTTTATAGGAACTAGCACTATATGTGCTATTCTAGGATAGTCCTTGTCGAAGTTGGGTGTTTGTATCAATGTTTTTAAAGAGCTTCCTAAGAAAGATTAAATGAACTGAAAACATGATTGTTAATCTATGGAAGGGAAATTCCTATGCTAAGAAATCAAATACTAAAAGCAAGAAATCTATGGATAAGAATTTGAAAGCAGGAAACTGTAAATCTATTTTTAAGAATTAACTTGCTGAAAACAATAAAAAATATACTATGGAATTGAAATGCTGGGATTTAGCACATATCTATTCTAAATTAATGAAAGCTTGATCTTTAATCTAAGGGGTATTTACTGCAAATCAACTGCATAAACCTCAAAGTCTGATCTAACATAAATTAATGCTAAGGTTGACTTCAGAATGCCATTATCGAACGCTGCATTTTTAATCAAAACATCTAAGAAGTAAATGTCATCATATAACCAATAAATACTGAAAGAAATCAATCTCTATGAGTAGTCCGAATAATGAAATGAATACATAGGCTTAAGACCTAAATCGCTGCTTCAGAAGTAAATGCAAGTATGTAGAGAAATAAGTGTTAAATTATACTTTGACGGAATGCTGCTACAGGACTACAGACACAGCATTATCATACTACATAATGCGTTGTAATGAACTACGGAATCAGAAGTGATCAACCACTACCGAAATCAAATCGTGATATTTAGACGCTATTTACAATACTCTCATCTACAGTATAAATTCAACCAATGCATAACACATAATGAGAAATACCTATATTGTGAGATCTCCTCACTTACATGTTGGAGGGGCCCTCTCCAACCCGTACTCAGGAGTGAAAAGAACTTATAAACGCTGAATCGTAGGTAACATAAATTCTTTATTTAAAATAGAGACCGCATAGTTTAAAACCAGGTTTGTAAATCAACTGTCTTGATAGTCTAAAACTTAAACAATAATTCTTCAAAATAGCAGCAGGGGCCTCTCGCTACCCGAGAGGTCCATATTTATAAAATCCTAATGCTTAACCTAACAAAAATGTCTAACTGTCGATTCTCTTTGAACTGGTGTTTGTTCTCTACATATCAAGAAAAAGCCGCTGAGTTTGGTGATGTTCTTCCAATTCTTCACTTGATTCACGCGTTATCCTTTAGTACACCTACACCTGCTCATTCAACCTCATTTTTCATGCAATTAGCTCATAGCAATGATTTTCAAAACATAACAGAAATAATCTTTTAAACAATTCATTAAATAATTAAGGTAAATCATTTTCCCACTAACGAGTGTATCTTTACAACATTTCTTGTATTTTACTGGTGGGAAAAGAAACTATCAGATACCTGAAATGGGGACTCATCATCTCCCCCATGCTTGAAGGATTCACCAATCCTTGGGTGACATATTCTACTCTCTGATGACGTCTGTGATGTCCCATGCTACCACCTTAGGGGTCCCTTCCTGCCTGTGGTAGCCCATACTTTGATCTTCCTTGACCCATGCCCTCCTTACTTCTTCCTCATTGACCTGTTCCTTAATGACCGGAGGAAGGAAGAATGGGGGGTTTAGCCTCATCCCTATCCACCTAAGATGATTCTTTATCAATGACTCCCTGTAGAGCTTCGCTTTTAGGAGAGCATTTTCTAGTCTAGCAGGGGAGTGAAGCTCTTTTATTTTAAGGTCATTTGCCACTCTACGCCATCTTTCACCAATAGACTCCTGAGCCTCCTTATGTGTGCTCTGAAGAGTAAGATCGAATTGAACCATAGCCCCCTGTTGTTTCTCAAGGAGAATTGGGATCAGTTCCTCATCTATGGTGAGATTTCTATGGTCATAGATCATTCTTTTAGGGTGAGTTGCTTCTACCCTGATCCATAATGGTGTCTGCCATTTTATTGCCACATAAATGTGGTAGTCCTGAGCTCGTTCAATTTTGTTTTTCATCCAAGAACATAACGCCCTTAACTGGAAATCGCCCATGTAAGGGTTTGGAGACCAGTTGGACGAGATAGGAGCTAAAAAATTGTGTAGGAAAAACTCACTGAGTTGGTCCTTCTCTGACTCTGTGGCCTTAAGAGATGCATCCACAAATTCCCTGGTTGTTTTGATTTCTATTGGGAGTCCCTGTGCCAACCTTTGGAGCTGGAATTTGCCCCACTTTTCTTGTAGGTAAACTACATATATTGTTGAAGGTGGCCTATGCTCCAATAGTTTACTGTATATTTCAGTGGTAGTAGCCAAAACATGCTTCAGTTGAACAATTTCCTAGTCCTTTTTGGCTAGTTCCCCTTGTATCTCAGCCAACTTTTCTTGAAGTACTGAATTTATCTGTTCCGCCAGTCTTATCTCCTCTACATGATGCATTCTTATAATTTGTGTCTTCTTAGATGAGAACGGGGGTGATGTTGTCTAGCTTCTTGATTCAATTTTCAATGCCGCCATCTCCTTTCTGAGCTCTTCTAATTCTGCCCGTGCCTCAGCCAACTCATTGAAAAACCCAGGGTTTTCATTATGCTCAGGAGGGTCCCCCTGGGGGTTGACTTGATCTTTTTGTTCATTCCTTTCTTCTTCCACCTCCTATTCTTCCTGTTCATCCTGCATTTCCTGTTCATCCTGCTCCTCTTCTCTATTGGGATCCCTCTGATCTACCCACTGATCATCGTCCCCATCCAACACATTTTGAACTATGGGACTGGGTTCCCTACTATTTTCCTTGGTTATTCGGATTCTCGATGCTTGTGTGAACCTCTTACTTCTTCTTTTCGGCTCTTGATTACTGGCAGGGATCCCTGGGTTCGTCTTGGGGGAGTCATCTCTTGAATGCTTGATTTTCACCAGGGTCTCGGCCACATGGTCTAGGTCAATTTTCCTCTTCGCCCCTGATGTAGACGCATTTTTTTTCATTGCTCCTGGTTGTATGCCAGCTATGGGTGTACCCTTCATCCTTTGAACATCTTTAGCGGATACCAACACAAATTCTTCCCATGAAAACTCTGGTATCTATGCCTTTAATTCCTCACAAACGATTAACTTGATCAACCCATGATGGGCCAAGGCATCCTCCTTACCTTTAGCCACCTTCTTGCTCATTTTTGCTAGAGATTGGAGCAGGTAATATGGAATACTAATGTTGTTTTTTGGTGGATGATGGGTCCTATGCCTTAACAACTCTAGAATCTGAAAATGAAAGATGGGGACATAGCTTAACCTACCAGAGCATGTGATGTACTTTGAACGATTGCAGCCACGTCCTCCCATGGCGCTGGCATGGAGAGTCCTTTGAATCTGTTTTTGTCTTTGCCATAGACCTCTCCTTGCTCAAAAAAATGTTGTTTTTGCTTAATGGTTTGCCTCCTTGTCATCCCTGCTCCAATGAAAACCTCTTTGTAGACCAGTGAATTTAACAATTACATCCTCATCCAACTTTATACGTAACCCCTTCACTCAGGTGACGAACTGTTCATCCTTGATATGTTTAGAATTTCTCGCAAACTCCAGATCCACCGCTGTATTGTACCCTTTCAGTCCTAGGATGAAAGGAAACCAGCCTGCACTACGGATGGTTGTTAATATTCACAGGTTCTGGTAGATGGCGTTGTGCTCCTCTGGTTCACTTTTCTTGAATCCTTTCGTCATCTTAAAATATCTTCTACAATCGACAAAAACCAACTTTGAATGTGTCTTTTACCTCACTGGTCTGGATTGACTATAGGATCGACGCCGGATTGCTTGTTGTGTGACACACTCACTTCTGATGGCTTGCTTCCGAGAAGTGCTGAGAGGTTTTTTTTGTTTGCAAAAATTGGCTTTTTTCTTTGACGATCATGCATCTTTACTTAAATGTCCTTCCACACTTATCCTTATTATTCCTCACTGTACTTGCTGATTGATCCATTTATTTTCATAATAAAGCTCTTCATTTCGCTTTATGCTTGTACTTTGTGATTATTGTGAAGTATGGTGGTTATATGCGGATTCATCATTTGTTGAAATGACAGGTGTGTGCAATCATGATTTTGTAATCTAAACCTTTCCCTCCAACTTTATCAAAAAGTTGTCCTCAGCTTAAAATATAATCGTTTTGGGGATAATGGTTTGACCTTAAAAATAAAATGAAAATGTTCAGAGATTACCTTGTTATATTTTGTTAGCGTACCTGAGTTCACGATCATTGCTGATTTGTATGCATGTTGGATGCTGTAGTAGATTTGGTGTAATCCGTAGTGATCTTCCGATTGTCAGTAGTTATGTGTGTTGTCGGCATTTTTCTTTATTTGTGCCATTTCTGATTTGACTTTGATAATGCTTTTGCATGAATTTGATTGCTTGTTGTTGTACTTGGACGAATTTCTGGCTCACTTGGATAAATGGTAGTCTCGCTTGAATTAATTGCAGGCTCACTTGAGGTAGGGTCAGGCTCTCGTGATCATATGGCAAAGTTGATTGAAGAGTGTGCTTGGATTGTTCCTGTAGTGGTAGATAATTTTGCTGGCTCTCTTGAATACATATCCGGCTTGCTTGATTGATGAAAATGTTTTTGAATTTTCGGGCTCGCTTGAATTTTGCTTGATATTTATCTTTGCAATAGTAATGTTGTATCTTCATAGGGATATGCGTGGCCCTGTAATTTTGCCTGTTATTTTCTCTATTAATTTTATTTTCCTTTCTCTTTTTTCTTTTTCTTTATTTTTTAATTTATTTTTTAATTTTTAATTTTTTCTTTATTTTTTCATATATTGTTTTTCAATGCTTTTTCATATTTCTATCAGCATCAATTGTTGCTGGTAGAGTACCTATGTAAACTCTTCTTTTGACTGTGGTTTCTTATAAAGTTTGATTCGATGTCCATTCACTATCATGGGAAACTGTTGTTCATTTATTGTAATAATCTTGACTGCTCCATTTTCATAGATGTGCTCAATGATGTAAGGTCCTACCCATCTGGTTGTTAATTTTCCTTTGAATCTGTGAAACCTGGAATCATAGAGTAGTGCCCAGTCACCTTCCTTGAACTTTCTATCTTTTAGGTGCTTGTCATGCCACCTATTTCTTTGCTACTGGATGATTTCAGTGTGAGTCAGTGCTTGTTGGCGGTGCTCATTCAGTTGATTCAATTTTAGCATGCATTCTTGTTGTATTTCTGATAGTTCCATGTTTAACTCTACTGCAATTCTTAGTGTTTTTTATTCAATTTCAATTGGCAGCATGACTTTATTTCCATATACTAACTCATAAGGTGTGAATCCTGTTGTTTTCTTCCATGTGGTGTTATAGGCCCAAACTGCCTTACTTAATCTGTCATCCCAATCTCTTTTGTGGAGTTGGACTGTCTTTGTTAGAATCCTCTCTAATTCTCTGTTGGTGACTTCTGCTTGACCATTTCCTTAAGGGTGATATGAAGAGGACTGTCTATGCTTAACCTTATTATTTTTCAGTAGGTCCTCTATTAAGTTGGATGTAAATTGTGGTCCTGGATCATAAACTAGTTCCCTTGGAACACCAAACCTGTGGAAGATTTGCTCAGTGAAACATTTTTCTACATTGTTTTCATTTGTTGCAGCAAGTGCTGCTACCTCAGTCCATTTTGTAAGGTAATCTGTGCATACTAGAATGTAGCTCTTTTGATTTGATGGTGGGTTGATTGGACCAATGAAGTCAAATCCCCATTTCTCGAATGCTTCTAAGGATATCTGTGGATGGAGAGGCATTTCTTCTTTTTGTGTAGGCTTCCCCATTCTTTGACAGTCATCACAGTGGGACACATACTCATAAGCATCTTTGTGGAGTGTTGGACAATAATACCCTGTTTGCAAGATTTTGTAGGCTATCCTTTTTGCAGTACAGTGTCCTCCACAGGGTTCATTGTGAGTGGCATGCATTATGTCTTGTACTTCATCTTCCCTAATGCACCTTCCAAGTATCTAATCTGGTCCCTGTTTAAAAAGCATGCCCTCTATCCATGTGTATGTGGCACTTTGCCTTATTACTTTTGTCTTTTCTTCATAATTGTAATGTTCTAGAAACTTCTTGGATAGTAAATAGTTTGCTATGTCAGCAAACCATGGGCTTCTTGTTGATATGGAAAAAAGGTGCTCATCAGGGAAGTTATCTTTAACCAATTCATTATCTTTTCCATGTGTGACTCTTGACAAAAAGTCGTCTACAACATTATGCTTGCCTGGTTGATCTATTATAGTAATGTCAAATTCTTGTAGAAGTAGCATCCATCTAATAATTCTTGCACTAGTATTAGGCTTGTTCATAATATATCAGATTGCTGAGTGGTCAGTGTGGATAAAACTTTGGTATCCTGTGATGTAATGCTTGAATTTATTGATTGCATGTATGACTACTAAAAATTCCTTCTCTATGACTGTGTAGTTGAGTTCTGCCCCAGCCAGATTTTTGCTTATATAGTATATGGCATAGGGTTTCTTGTCTTGTTCTTCTCCAAGCACAGATCCAATGGATCTATCTGATGCATCTGTGTGGATGTAGAATGGAATTTCCCAGTTTGGTCCTTGGAGTACTGGTGCTATGATTGTTTTCTCCTTAAGATTTTTGAATGATGTCAAGCAATTGCTTGTCCATATGAAATCATTATCTTTTGTGAGAAGTGCAAACATTGGGGCAGCAATTCTACTATAATTTTCAATAAACCTTCAGTAGTACCTTGTTTGTCCAAGGAAACTTCTTACATCCCTTTTTTTGATAGGTGGTGGTAGCATTTTGATTACTGAGACTTTTGCTTAATCAACCTCAATCCCCCTCTGTGATATATGATGTCCTAGAACGATGCCTTCTTCCATTAACATCCTGCATTTGTCATTGCTTAGGCACAAGCTCATCTCAATACATTTTTTTAATACTAATTCAAGATTGTTCAATGCCTGCTCAAAGTTTTGTCCATAGGGTGTGAAATCATCCATGAAGACTTCCATTTTGTCATTTATAAAATTGGAGAAAATACTCAATATGGCTCTTTGAAATGTTGATGGCGCGTTACATAAACCAAAGGGTAGGACCCTATAGGCATAAGTTCCCCATGGGCATGTAAAGGTTGTCTTATCTTGATCAGCTGGGTGTATTAAAATTTGGTTGTACCTACTAAAACCGTCTAAGAATGAAAAATACTTGTTTCCAGATAATGTATCTTGCACCTGATCTATAAATGGAAGAGGAAAGTGATCTTTCTTGGTTGCTTTATTTAGCTCTCTACAGTCCACACAAATTCTCCATTTGACTCCTTTTTTAGGTACTATAACTAGTGGTGAGACCCACTCACTGTCAGATATTGGATAGATGAACTCTGCATCTAATAACTTTTGTAGTTCCACTTTGACTATGTCTTTCAATGCAGAGTTCAACCTTCTTTGTGGTTTTTTGATAGGAGTAGAACTTTCTTTGATGTAAATGTAGTGTTTGCAGATATCAGGATGTATTTCTTTCATGTCTTCATATGTCCATGCAAATGCTTTACTTTGTTCTTCTAGTATCTTCATTAATTTCTTTTCTTACTCTGGTTTCAAATTGGAATTTATGTTGACTATTTTGCCAGGAAAAATTTCCATGATTTTAACCTTTTCAATTTGTTCTTCTAGTACTTCTGTCCATAATTCATCCATGTTTTGTTTTGAACTGTCACCTGTTTCTGTCGAAAAAAAATTCTTGAATAAGATGATTGTTAGATTATACATTTTGTATAAATCTATCTATATGACCATCTTTGTTTATTGCTTTTAGTGATAGTGCAACATCAATTGTTAGGATAGGTCGGAGGTTGTGATTTGGTGTGTTATGGTAATCATCAGTCCAATTTTGATATTCTAAATCTGAAGATTTCATTACTGGTGGGTAGATCGTGATTTTCTTCCTGGCATGTCCACTGGTGACAATCATATTTCCTTATCAGCAACCTATGTAAGCATTCGTAGTTGCTAACCAATGTCTACCTAGTATGATTGGATAACCACTAAGTTTGCTTTTGACTTCAATTATTATGAAATTAGCTAGGTATTCCCAGGATTCAATATTGATCATAATGTCTTCTAGAATCCCTTCGAGTTTCATAGTGGATGTGTCCGCTAGTTGGAGTACTGTTGTGGTTGGTCTGACCATTGATTGGAGTCCCTGGTATAGCATGGTTTCCTTAGTCATGACATTGATCGCACCTCCCAAATCTATTAAGCTTTTATTTATTTGCTTGTTATTGATGGTGACGTTTACTACAGGACTACCTGGATCAAGATATTTAGGGTTTATTATGACACACAACATTAAATCATCCAACTGTCCCACTACAATTATGGTTGTTGGGTCACGTTTCCTCCTTCCTGGTTTCTTTAGGAAATTTTCCCTAACAAATTTGTTGCAGATGGGCACATCCCTTATGGATTCTAAAATCAGGATTTGGATGTTTAAGCACTTGAATTCGTTTAAAATTGTATTCTCTTCCTCTTCTTTCATACTTCGTACTAGTTTTTCTAGAAATGGAGGGTTTCTGTTGCGTGGGAGTGGTTGGATTTCGTCCTCAGGAGGGTCTGGTTCATCTAGATGCTTAACCTAGGTTTTTGATGTTTGTTCTTGAGCTTCAGGTTGTTGGATATTGTGTCGGGATGTATTCTGCAACGTTATTCCAGATCGGAGGTTTATTTCATTTATTTCTATCATGTCTACGACATAGGTAGGGAATTGTGTGATATCAACGTTATAAGTCTGTTGTTGTTGTGGAGGTTGGTTATTATTAGGATTTGGGATTGGTTGGGATGGAATGAGTGGAGGTTTGGGGGGTGGATGAGTCTATGGGGGTGGCATAATAAGTGGTTGTTGTAACAGGGCCCTCCAATTTGATGGATGGGAGTATTGATTTGCATAATTTGTGGTGGATGGAGGAAAAGGTGGGGGGTATTGTGGGTAAGATGGTGGGTTATACAATTGTTGATAGGATGGTTGATATGTTTGTTGATTATGTTTCCATTGGTTTGGATTTGGATGTGCTTTCCATGGAGTTGGTGCAAAGTTCCAATTTGGCTGTCCTTGATTATAGTAGGCTTGATTGCTCGGTTGATATGGTCTAACAAAATTATTCCTCCTCTGATTTATAAAACATGGCCATTCTATTGCTACTTTAGCTGCTAGGTCTTGAATAGCCGCCTTACATGAGGGTAAGAGGGGATATTTATCCGTGGAATGGTCATTAGTGCAGATACCACATACTTCATGGTGTTCAAGGTGCACTGCCCCTTCTCATGTTTTTTTCTACAACGAGGAAAGAATACTGCCAAGGCTTGGTTAATTTCATCCTGCTTCTTTTTTATTTGTAGTGCATCAAGTTGCATGGCCAAAGATTGTAAGATGTCGATCTTCATGTCATCTAATAGGTTTCCTAAGTGATATTTTGTAAGATTGGGTCCTGAAGATGATGAGGATCCTATGGGTAGATGTGTATCTCTTGTCCCATTCTTGCTTTTCGTAGACCTAGAATGGTTCTTGAATATTTGTAGTATTTGGTCATAAGTCTTTTGAAATATTTCTCCATCTCCCAAGAGGTTTAAGATCTCAAAATTGTCCTCTTTAATCCCCCTAAGAAGGACCAGTTTTAGCAATTCAAGGTCTAGGGTGCAATGGTTAGCTCGTTTGTAGCTAAGCTGAAATCACTGGGCATAATCTTCTAAGGATTCACGGTCTCCCTATTGCATCCTAAATATTTCATCCCTTGTATCTTTTGCTTTGTAGTAGTCCCTATACGTTTCTAGAAATGCCTATTTCATTTGATCCTAGATGAAAATACTATTTCCTTCTAAACTCATGAACCACCTAAGTGATAAATCTTTCAGTGTGGAGGGAAAAATCCTCAGCTTTTGTGCATCTGTAGTATAATCGAAAGATCTATAAACTACCTCAAACTCAAACAGGAATGTGTCGGGATCTTTTGAAGTCAATTCATGGAATTTTCACAGATTGTTAGGGTTGATGTTCTTCATTCTGGCATCTCCAAGAGGTATGCTAATGGGAAAGGTGAAAAGCTCCCTAGGTTCTTCTTCTTCATCATCCATAGTGGTGTTTGAGCTGGAACTAGTAGAGAAGTTATCTCTATTTGGATCGTATGTGCATTCAGTTTCGTTTTCAGAGCTTGGGGATCCAAACTGAGAGTGGTGAGAATTGTTGTCACCGTGATTTCTCATGGGACGCCTAGACAGAAAGCATCCAAACCGATCCCTTTGTCGATGAGGCATTCATTGGAAAAAAAATTATGTTCTTATTTTATGTTATTTTTGTTTTCTTTCTGTGTTGTTTTCAGATGATGTCTCCTAAAAGATTTAGCACCTCCCTGGAAACGATGCCAAAAAGTGGTGAGCTCCAAGTATGGGTGCCTAATGACGGCATCTAGACTAGGAGATTACTTTAATTATCAAACCAAGGGACGTACAAACTTTAGAGGCTATGGCACTATATGTGCTCTTCTAGAATAGTCCTTGTCGAAGTTGGGTGTTTGTATCAATGTTTCTAAAGAGCTTCCTAAGAAAGATTAAATGAACTGAAAATAGGATTGTTAATCTATGGAAGGGAAATTCCTATGCTAAGAAATCAAATACTAAAAGAAGGAAATCTATGGATAAGAATTTGAATGCAGGAAACAGTAAATCTATTTTTAAGAATTAACTTGTTGAAAACAATAAAAATTATACTATGGAATTGAAATGTTGGGATTTAGCACAGATCTATTCTAAAGTAATGAAAGCTTGATCTTTAATCTAAGGGGTATTTACTGCAAATCAACTGCATAAAACTCAAAGTTTGATCTAACATAAATTAATGCTAAGGTTGAATTTAGAATGCCATTATCGAATGCTGCATTTTTAATCAAAACATCTAAGAAGTGAATGTCATCATATAACCAATAAATACTAAAAGAAAACAATCTCTATGAGTAGTCCGAATAATGAAATGAATACATAGGCTTAAGACCTAAATCGCTGCTTCAGAAGTAAATGCAAGTACGTAGAGAAATAAGTGTTAATTTATGCTTTGACAGAATGCTGCTACAGGACTACAAACACATCATTATCATACTACAGAATGCATTGTAATGAACTATGGAATCATAAGTGATCAACCACTACAGAAATCAAATCATGATATTTAGACATTATTTAGAATACTCTCATCTGCAATATAAATTCAACCAATGCACAACACATAATGAGAAATACCTGTACTGCGAGATCTGCTAACTTACGTGTTGGAGGGGCCCTCTCTAACCAATACTCAAGAGTGAAAAGAACTTATAAATGTTGAATCGTAGGTAACATAAAGTCTTTTGTTAAAATAGAGACCGCATAGTTTAAAACTAGGTTTGTAAATCAACTGTCTTGATAGTCTGAAACTTAAACAATAATTATTCAAAATAGTAGCAGGGGCCTCTCGCTACCCGAGAGGTCCATATTTATAAAATCCTAATGCTTAACCTAACAAAAATGTCTAACTGCCGATTCTCTTTGAACAGGACTTCGTTCTCGACTGATCAGGAAAAAGGTGTTGAGTTTGGTGATGTTCTTCCAGTTCTTCACTTGATTCACGCGTTATCCTTTAGTACACCTACACCTTCTCATTCAACCTCATTTTTCATGCAATAATCTCATAGCAACGCTTTTCAAAACATAACAGAAATAATCTTTTAAACACTTCATTAAATAATTAAGGTAAATCATTTTCCCACTAACGAGTGTATCTTTACAACCTTTCTTGTATTTTACTGGTGGGAAAAGAAACTATCAGATACCTAAAATGGAGAGTCATCATAGTCCTCTTCCATTGATTCAGGTATGTGTTCTCCTTGCTCCTCTCCCTTAGGGATGGTAGTACTTTTTGTGTGACTATTTCCCTTTTTAAAAGTGTTGACTGAGAGTGTGGGCTGTCCGTGAGATTTTTCCCTTGTTAAAGTCTGAAGCAACGCTTCATTTATGGCTTGCTGCTCTCTTGTTTCCTGCATGTTTTCATCTCGGAAAATTTGGAACTTTGCCTGCAAATTTTGCATAGACTTCATCAAATCTGAGTTTAGTTCCACCACCACCTCTTTCTCTCGGGGTGGTGAGTTCAGATTTTTGTGTATGCTGCTGCCCTGTTCTGCATTCATTTTCAGATAGTGTCTGTACCTGAAATGTTATATAAGTATAAACAACAGAAAAACGTGTTAGTTTATTTTCACATAAAACACAAATAAAATTTAAACCTATGTTTTTTGTTTACTAAGTATCGACAACGAATGTTCTATTTGCAATGAGCCCAATAGGTCACTTAGTTTTTGTAACTGAGCTCTGATACCACTTGTAATGTCCCTAAAATACAAAAATAAAAATAAAAATTATGTTACCATAATAACTAGTTAGGAAATGATAATTGTAAATTAACTTCAGCACTGTTAAGAGAATACTATACCAATACTTCTTTTGCGACACTTTGAAGAATATTAGTTTTATAAGAAACATGGTCTTACTGGTTGTGAATCCTACAGCTCTGCGGAAGCGTTGTAATGAATAGAAGTGTAAATCTGTCACCATTGTACAATGTTTAGAGGATAATAACTCAAATCTCCTTCTTACAATTTTAAGAGTTTGTATGCATGTTCATTAAAGTGTAACTGATAATTCAGGTGGGATGGACCCCTATTGATGGCGGTTGAGGCCCATGGTGAGATTCTTGGTATTTTCAAGGGCAGAGTACCCTGACAAGGCTGCCAAGAGGTAGGGTGTAAGAAGTGGAGACTGCTGACTTACTTAGTGAGTTTCTCTAATGCATTCAATTTGTATCTATTTGCAGGTGTACTTATAGCAGCATTCACCTAGGGTGCTTTAATACATGGTTCCAATCATTTACAAAACCCAAAGTATGTGATGGTTAAAGTTCGGCACCTTTGAAAGCCTTGGAGGTCGTTTGTGAAACTTGTTGAACTTATAATAATTGTTGACTTGGTAATGTATTGTTGGTACTAGGCAATGCTTATGTTCTTTGCAATACATGTGTGTTTATAAAACTTGTTGATCAAGCATGACTCTACTACCATAGAGTTTTGGGTACAAATCGAGATCTTTGGGGTTTGGTGGTAGCATTGACTGCACCTCTCTGATGGCACATGGCCAACACTGCCAGCTATGATGAGGGTTTCTCCCTTGGTTTCTACACTAACGAAGGTTCAACTTCATGGTTCATTTCATTTGTTTTATTGTGGATGCGTTGAGGATTTCATGTACTGACCTGAGCTTGGCTCATGGTCAGCACACCATATGGGGGTTTCATATGTAGAGATGGCGACTGACCAAGAAGGTAACTTTTTCCCTGGCATAAATACTATGTTTTCCTGTTATTTCGATTTGATAGATTTTGATACTAATTCTCAGGGTTTTGACTTCATATGGTTCACTTGTTTGGCAGGTGGTCATGTGGAATCCTCCTTCTACATGGCTACCAATTGATGGCCAATACCTCGACTTTGATTGTGTTGCGAATGGTAAGTCAGATTTCACCAGTTCTTAACTCCCCCTCTCGCCTCTATGGAGTGTAATGTTGGTGTTTGCTATGCGGAACTTTGTAAGCTTGGTTTGGGTTTACTGCAACAGTTTTGGGTTCCTTGACGTTGTTGTTGGTTGGACCATTGTGAAATGTATCCTCTAGTTGTTCTTAATGGAATGGGGGGGTTCTAGTGTAGGGTTTGGCCATTCGGCTCAATGTTGAACTTTGCGGAAGTTGTAATACTAATTACCCAATATAAGAATGGGGTTTATATGTTTGTGTATCTTTTTTATAAAAGAATCCTTGGACCCGTGAAATGGAGGAAATGGTTTACTGTATGAATCTATAATCGATTAGCACACTGTCTAGTTTCTGCTTGTTCTTATGGTAAGAGTAGCTCAATTTATGGGTTTGCTTGTTGGTTTCTTTTAATCTGAAGGTTGTCGTTTAAGTAATTTATCATAGGAAACCGTGATTTTTTCATACCTGCATTTTTTAAGAGTTGATTTTGACTCTGTCTACCATTTAGAAGAAGAGTAGGCAAGGTAATGGCCTCTACGTGTTCTATTATTCTTTATACTTGAATTAAAGAAAGATGCCTTTACTGGTCTCTTCGTTTTCTTTGCATGAAGCAATGGTTATAAGTTTGGATTCCCTATGTGTTTATCGTGACCCTGTCTGTTTAAATGGATTTTCAATTCTTAGTTATGAAATCACTACCAGTCACGATGTGTTGGTGGGAAGAGTGAAACCGTGGTTTGGTTTCCTTACATGCCTATGGGGATTCACTTTGGTTCTTCTTTGTGTGTGTTTTCTGGTAGTTTCTTTTACATGGAAGCCTAGAGGGATTCCATCCCTGACCTTGCATTTTATGTTGAAAATACTAGTTGTATGTGTTTGCTAAATGATAATGAAACCACTTGTTTGGATGTATAACTGCTTCTCTGTAAAACACTACGCTATTTGGTTGCTTGGACTATGGCTTGGTCTTCCTGGAAAAGTCAATGAGACTCGATCTTGTGACCTTTATTTCGATGGTTCAAAGTACTATAGTTTAAAGATGTGGAATGCACTTGTTGGTAGTGGGATTCGATTCAGGAGAAAAGTCTGATGTTACTTTTGATTTAATGTTTGACTGTCTAAATGAAAACATAGATATAGTGGAATGGAATGATACCATGGTTTGAAAGGCAGAAAATAATAATCATCGCTACTCTTAAATATCTGTTTTGATGTGTAAAGTAACTAAGAGCATCAATGTTTGATTTGATGCTATTGTCATTTCTTAAGCACAAAGAGAATAACAATACAAGAATTAAAAGAGAAAGAGAATTAATCCCTGCACTACTCTTGGTGTCCAATATTGTCACCATTTTTTATCATTTAATTTACTCGAAGTGGCGTTATTTCTATCATTTTTGCTATTGTAAGTTGTTTCTTAGCCATTCATGCCATCAAACAGTCCAAGTATGCACAAATTCATTTACCATGCAAATCTTGTTATATTTCGCATATTATGGTTTATTTATGATTTAAATGATGTTTTTGGGCATAATTAACATTTATGGTTTTGATTGACAGGTTACGATTTGCAAGTTATCCATCATTCATCCCATGCACTACGTGGTCAGCCTAAAACGCTTTCAGCTCATCATTCAGCCCTTCGTTTAGCCCGTGAAATCCGTGGTTGATGCATCTCAGACCATTGAATAAAGAGGAGGACACGTGGGTTCTGTTTGCCATGTGGCCCTGATGGTTAAGGAACCATTGTTCCATAAGATTCGACCTTGGGCTCACCAAGCCAGACAATGCATTCTACGTCCACATCAACGCTCCAAGCCCCGATTCATCTACGCATTCAGCCTGGAATCATGCACGTCTGCTCAGCTCTCGCTCATGCCATCGTTCTCGAAGGAATCGGCGTATTCACACTCAGTTGGCCGACACAACTCCCATGTCCATGCTCAGCATGCTAACATAACTCATGTTCCCACGTCGACGCTACAGCATATGCTTCTGCTCACAATTTAAGGGAACGAATGCTCAGTTGTTCGAATTGGAAAGGATTGATGCCGAGGAGATGGGTAGATGCCCCCTGCACTATTATGTAACATTTAATCAATAGTACATACATTAAACACCTCTTTTATTAGAGAGGTCGACTTTGTCGACCCTTTCACCCATTGTAACTTATAAATAGTCACCTCTGTGATTGAGATGAGTTATTTTTGGGAGTCTTTTGAGCCTTTGAGTCTTTTTAGTCTTTAGTTCTCTGAATTTATGATGGTTTTCCAGTCTCAGT
This sequence comes from Larix kaempferi, assembly GCA_027924585.1. Lineage (NCBI taxonomy): Eukaryota > Viridiplantae > Streptophyta > Pinopsida > Pinales > Pinaceae > Larix > Larix kaempferi. The sequence continues at coordinate 24,616,912 of BSBM01000493.1, read as the reverse complement.
CCAAGTATTTGCAGTCGTAGATAGTTTGAAGACAGAATCTGTAATTTTTCTTAAGTTAATGGAATCAGCAGCTTGTTGATGTTTTATTGGTAGTCGTTTAAGTTGACCTAGTTCACCCTTCGATTGCTGGAAAGGGCCCCTCATCAACTCGAGGCTTTATTTACATTTTCTGCATTTCTTTTCTTGGAATTAGCTAGTTTATTTCTTGTATGTGTAATTAATTCATTTTCCTGTGTGATTATCTTCATCTTTCTGTATTTTATATTCTGTTGTCAATATAATCTCCCTTCTTCTGAGTAGAATGGTCGACCAAAAGTTCAGTAGTTTGATAATTTGTAGTTTGTTTTTTTAGTCCTTCTTCCATTATCATAGATAGATATTTATTCCAAATTCTTCCATAGTTAGCATTCCTTTCCTTCTTCTCTTCTCTGTTAGTTTTTCTTCTTGTTTGGTGTAGGTTAATTATTCTTTCTTCTATTCCAGCCTTCTCCCTTCTTCTATTCCCAACCTTCTTCCTACTTCTCATAGAATCATTCTTTTCCTTAGGTAATGATTTGTATAAATAACTTTTTATCCTTCAATCATCTCTCTCTTGCTTCCTGTGCACTGTAGGATCATTTGCATAAATCCAGCTGGTAATTAAATCATTCAAAAAATCTTCTTTCCCTCACTTTAAACCGTCTTCCTCCATTCAGATTGTCATTCGGACTGACTTTCAAACTAGCGTTTGGATCGCCATTTGGACCTGTGTGTTTTCTGCATTATTTTAGGCCTTTTTCTGAATCTAATTTCTTATGCCTCTTGATCATCATTCTTCTTATTCCTCCTTAATAGTTTGAGATGTAATTTAATCTTGCTTTATGTTATTTAGAGTTTTTAATTCACTTGTTATCATTATTTCCTCCTTTCATCCTTCTTCTTTATCCTCTTGTCATCTTTCTTCCAAACTTTAGTTCTTTAATCTCTTCTGTCACTTGGTTACTGTTCAGAATGTATGAACATTGTTCCTAAGTAGTTTATTTTCAAGTGGTAGTTGATAATTGAGTTGTTTTAGTTTGTTAATCTTAAGACTAGTTTCTATTTAATGAAGATGTTCATGTTGTAAGATCTAGATTAATAATATATTTATCAAGTTTTCTACTTGCTTCTAAATCTAATATAGTTCAGTTTAACATCTTTGTTAAGTCTTCTGATTGCTTAAATTAGTTTCATGTTGTTCACATATGGATAGATATTAGTTCATAATGTTTAAAAGTAGTAGTAGTTTGTTTATTTTTAGTTTACATTTGTTTGTAGAAGTTAAGTTAGATTTGCCTCCATTTAGCTTCCTCATTACATTTGAAAGTCATTACGATACAATTACTCCGGTTACTGTTACAATTGATGTACGTAATCAAGAAGAGTGGAATTAGATGGTTTAGTCTAAATTTATGTACATTTACAAGTTCTCCCTATTAAACATCTAATATCCGTAGCTTTGATTCTGCCCATAGTTGTTATCTGGAAGTTGAACTTGGTAGTTTCTTACTTTCCTAGAAGTAGTTTGTGTTCCAGTATTTGTTTCCATCTTTCTTATTAATTAACCATAGAGGTAGAGTAGTATGATCTAGTACTATTTTGATCTGTGATTTTAATGTATTCTTAAATATTTAACTCGGTTTTTTATTTTGAAAGATCTTTCGATCTTTTTCCTTACTAATCATTTTTAGGTCTGACAAACCTAAAACTGTAGAACCTTTTCTACCTTGGCATATATTTTGCTTTCAACTCTAAGTTTACTGATCCTGGTTGATAATTAATATTAGGTGTTGTTTTTAATTTGAGATATCTCACACACCCAACATTTTGGCGCCGTTGTCAGGGAGTTGAAATAGGTAGAATTTCTCTTCCAAAACTTAGATTAGGCTGGTGGCGAGTGAGTGGTAAGACGTGAGGTAAGAACATGCCCATCTGTTATAACAGGCATCCCCAAAACCCAACAGTAGTAGTTATGTAGTCAAAGTTTCTTTCAGTTAAAATTTGTTTTCATGAATAGGTTTAGAGATTCACAAGGTAGATTTATTAAAACTCAAATTCCTACTAAAATTCCTACTAAGCTATACGGGGGACGTACCACCCCAACTACTAACTCAACAGAAATGTATCGAAAGACACCTAAAGGGGATAGTCCTACTTGGAAGGATAGAGAAACCTTCTCTGGAAACATTTTAAAGGAAATCATAGGGACATCAGAATAGTCTGTTCATAAATCAATTCCACTAGAAAAACCTCAAGCTCATATTGAGACTGAACTCAGACAAGAAGAAGCTCAGAAGGATAAAACTTCAGAACCTCTTAATCCTCTGTTAGTCCAAAATCCCAAATATACTACTTTTTCAATAATAGGTGGTCCAAATTTGGTAGATTTTTTCAATCTCGGACAAGTAGATGCTCTTTTTGGGAGCTCCACAAACATCGTCATCTCATAGATTGACACAACAACAGTAGAACCTCATGGACTAGTTTCCCACATAGCTGATCATTCTCCTCCTAAAAAGAAGAATATCCTTCCTGAAAAAGAATGTTGGGATATTCCATATTCACCAAGAAAGGAGCCACCTATATTTTCTCTCTTTGGTAATAGAATCTTCATTGAGGATGAACATGAAGATCGCGTCTGACAAGATGAAGGAGATGGAGAAGTTAGAACTGAAGGTACCTTCGGGTTTCCCATCTTAGACACTGCACAAGATGTTACTATGAAAAATATCCCTCCTTCCTCACTACCAACCTTCTATGGGAAAAGTAGTGAGGCTCCAGACACATTCTTATTTGAGTTTGACATTTTGTGTAAGAGTTACAACTACCTACAAGATGACCAAAAACTAAAACTTTTTCCTGCCACATTAAAAGATTCTTCTCTTCGATGGTTCATGGGATTGGGAAAATCTAGTATTAAATCTTGGGAAGACATGAAGAATACATTTCTTCGGAAATATCAGGATTATTGTAGACCAAAGGACTCTCGCAATGATATTTTTAGAATTCAATAGCTTGAAGACGAGATCCTGGAGGACTACCTCGAAAGATTTAACTATGTGTTACACAAGTCTAAATATAGTGATCTTTGAGAAGATGCAGCAAGAACAATTTTCCTTAAAGGAATCCTAGAATAATTCTTGGATAACCTTAATCTCATGGTAGCAGGAGATATTTCTCATAGATCTTTTCCAGAGATTTGTGAACTATGTAGGAATTATTCTAGGAGCGGAGGGAAAGGTGGAAGACACTTTCGAGAACCTTATGTTAGAAATCCAAAAGGAAACACATCCGGTCCTGGTGGAGTTATAAGGGTAGAGAAATGGAACTTGTTAGAAATTTCAAAACAGATATTTTAGGGGCTATGGGTTCTCAGTTAGATTCCTTACAAGCTAAAAAGAGATAGGATGAAGAGCGTGTAGCAATGAGTACTTTCTGCCCTAGGTGTAGAACTAAACATCCTCAAAGAGAATGTCCATTAAATAATGTTTTAGTTTGTCACCTTTGTACAAAAGAGCATCCCACTGATAGTTGTCCATTGTTGCCTGGGTTGCAAGCTGTATACAAGAGTGGAATTTTTGGTGAACCATCTAGGAGGCCTTTGTAGCTTAGGGATCAACCTTTGGGTCAGGATCCATCATTCCGATTTCCACCTTACTACCATCCTTATCAACCCCTGCAATAATGGAACACTTCAGGTTGGCAGAATTGGCTACCGCAGTACCCTCCTCAAAATGCTCAACAACAGCAATGGCCTCATGGATGGAGAGGACAAGATTTTGCTCAACCATCTCCTCCTATGCCTAACTATCCTTAGCAACCTAATATTCAACAATTTTTACCTGGATATGCACCTCTTTCACTACCCCCTATCCCAAATCAACGTCGTCATTTCCAGAACATGAACCCTCCAAGACCCACAATATTACCCGCACAACCGATACCGAATCCTAACAACAAACCAACCCAAGCTATTAATAGCATTGGGTTGTTACCTCTTCCATCATATTCTATTTCGTCTGCACCAATACATGAAGTTCAATTGCAGTCCGGAAGAGTTTTGTAAGATCATCCTAAATCGTCAGTTGTTATTCAAGAAGAAAATGCACCTAATGAAATTTTAAATGATGTCATTCTTGAAAATGAGATCATTCCTAAATCTTCAACACATAATCTTCCTCATAAAGAAGTAATATCGGAAAATAAATCACCTCCATATCCAGAGCGTCTAATAATAGAAAAACCTGTAACTTACCCAGAATATAACATCATTAATGAATTTAAAAATATTTGCATTAAGATTCATTTATTACAAGGAAATAAATATATACCAATCTTTGGTAAAGTGATAAAAGAACATTGCATTAAGAGACTAGGTAAGAAACAAAAAGACTCTCCAACAATACATGTCATAGGTGAAATCTCAGATTGTATAGCAGAACAACCTAGAATTCCAAAGTATACAAATCCAGGGAATCCTGCAGTAACTGTTCTCATTAACAACACTGCTATAGGGAACACACTCATTGATCTATGGGATTCTATTAACCTAATGACTAATACAGTTTTAGAATCTCTTCAATTAGGACCATTCCTCCTCCCTACTCCAACAATGTTAGAACTAGCAGATCGTACTATGGTGCAACCTACTGGGATATTAGACGATATTATGGTATCAGTAGCCTCATGGGAATATAACATGGACTTCATGGTTATTCAATCAAAAGACCCATCTAGGGGGCATACTATCATTTTAGGAATACCATGGTTGGCTTCTGCTAATGCATTCATAGGATGTAGGGATGGAGAGATGGTCATCTCTGATGGGTTATCTACAAGAAGACTAGCTTTATACCCACCAGCATAGCCCATAGCTGAGAGCTTATTTTGGTTAGATTGTCCTTTTGGAGAAGAAAAACTGGAAGAACTTTCCCTTGTTAGTGATCTCTCCTGAGCGCTTCACGAACAAAATATTGAAAACATGTTGAATCAGTTTATTTATTCCACCACATGTATCAACTTTCCTCAGTCTTTTTCCCAACTTGACCAGATTTTTTGAAATGAATTTCAAGAAAACATGAGTCTCTCAACATTTACAAGTACACCTTGTGTCTTTTCAATTGAGGAACAGCTAGGATCTTATACCGTACAATGTGAGGTTAGTTTCGAAAAATTCCTACATATAAATGCAGGTTTAGATGAGAGTCAACAAAAGCAATTGTTAAAAGTTCTCAAAAGTCAAACTGGAGCTTTTGCTTGGGAATACACCGATATGAAGGGTATACACCCATATACGTGTATTCACCACATTTACACAGACACAAATATACCTCCCGTTAGACAACCCTAGAGGAGAATGAACCCAGCTCTCAAAGATATAGTAAAAGAAGAATTGCAAAAACTTCTTAACGCTGGATTCATTTACCCAATTTCCAATAGTAAGTGGGTGTCTCCTCTGGTAGTAGTTCCAAAGAATGTCACAGGGAAGTGGCGTATCTGTGTTTATTTTCGAGAATTGAACAAGGACACTCTTAAAGACTTTTTCCCTATACCTTTTATAGATCAGGTGTTAGATACCCTATCAGGGAAACAATACTTTTCTTTCCTAGATGGGTATAGTGGATACAATCAGATATTAATAACACCTAAGGACCAAGATAAGACTACCTTTACTTGCTCTTGGGGGACTTATGCCTATCGAGTATTACCTTTTGGCCTTTGTAATGCACCTACTACTTCCAACATGTAGCTCTAGGTATCTTTGCTGACCTTATACACGATTGTGTAGAGGTCTACATGGACGATTTTACAGTTTATGGCAATACCTTCCAAGAGGCCCTCGACAACCTCACGACAGTTCTTATTCGATGTCAGGATACAAACTTAGCCCTTAGTCATGAAAAATGCAAGATGTTATTAACCGAGGGCATAGTTCTAGGACATCATGTCTCTCTTCAAGATATTAAGGTGGATCCTGCCAAGATAGAGATAATTGTCAATCTTCCTCCTCCAAAGACTCTGAAGGAAGTTAGAATATTTCTTGGCCATGCAAGTTATTACAGGCAGTTTATAGAAAATTTTACTAAGTTAGCCACACCTATGTTCAAACCACTCATGAAGGACAAAGAATTTCAATGGACTGAACCTTGTCAACAAGCTTTCAAAACTTTAAAAGCAAAGTTATCAGTAGCACCAGTACTTAGGGGCCCTAATTGGTCCCTTCCTTTTCATATCTCTATCGATGCATCCGACATAGGTATAGGGATAGTCTTAGGACAAAAAGAGGAAAAGTTATCTTATGCCATTTATTTCGCAAGTAAAAACTTGACTCCTGCAGAATCAAAATACACTGTTACCGAAAAAAAGTTCCTCGCAGTAGTCTATTCCATCAATACGTTTCATCATTATATCACAGGATATGAAATTTTCATACATACCAATCATTCTGCTATCATATTTTTGATGAATAAACTAGTAACCAATGGCAGAGTGACTCGGTGGCTTCTTCTATTACAAGAGTTTAATATTACCATTGTTGACCGTCCTGGTCAAGAGAATGTAGTAGCAGACTTTCTCTCCTGTATTCAAATTGACAATGATGATAGTCATGTTCATGATAGCTTCCCAGATTAACATTTATTCATTGTATCTGTTTGAACACCGTGGTTTGTAGACATAGCCAATTATTTGGCAACTAGAAAGCTACCAAGTCATCTCTCTCCACCTGAAAAACGTAGAATCATAGTTCAAAGCTCTAACTATTCTTGGGTGTATAACGATCTTTTTTGTACTGCTCCTAACCTTATTATTAGAAGGTGTGTACAAGAGGATGAGATGGCAGAGATTCTTCATGCATGTCATGGTGGACCTTGCAGTGGGCATTTTTCAGATAAAAGGACAACATTTAAAGTTTTACATTCTGGATAATATTGGCCAACCATCTTCAAGGATGCTACCAAATATGTCAAAGGATTCGATAGTTTCCAAAGAATGGGTAGACCAACGCCATCTGATGAGATGCCTTTGCAACCTCAAGTTATGATTGAGCCTTTTGAAAAATGGGCTCTAGATTTTGTTGGACCAATTTCCCCTATGTCTCATAAGAAAAAGTACATTCTAGTTTGTACAGATTATGTCACCAAGTAGGTAGAGGCCAAAGCTTTATTCAAAGCCACAGAGAAATCAGTGGTAGAGTTTATGTATGAAGAGATATTTACGCGATTTGGTGTACCTAGGGAAATTGTAACCGATCAAGGATCTCAATTCACTTCCAAGTTAATGAAAGAACTTACTAATAAATATGCTATTAGACATTGCAAATCTTCACCATATCATCCTCAGGAAAATGGTCAAGTAGAAAGCACAAACAAGGTATTAGAAGCTATCATGACCAAGACCATTAAGTTAGACCACAAGGACTGGGCCGATAGGCTCCTAGAAGGCTTGTGGGCTTATAGAATAACTTGGAGAAACACCACTGGCCACACACCTTATGAACTTGTTTATGGCAATCAAGTTCTCCTACCCATTGAATTTCAGGTTAAGACATTTCGTATGGCTGCTTAGTTAGGAATGAATTTAGAAGAAGCACAGAAACAACGAATCCTACAAATAAATGAATTAGAGGAGATTAGACAGGATTCTATTCAATGAACAATCTTAATACAGAATCAACGTAAAAAATGGCATGACAGATACATTAAACAAAAACAATTTAAAATAGGATACTGGGCATTACTTTTCGATTCGAGATATAAAAATTTTAAAGGTAAATTGACTACTCGCTAGATGGGTCCTTATGAAATTGTTACAGCTTTCGATAATGGATCCGTTAAAATTGAAACAATTGATGATTCTCAAACTTCCTTTGTTGTAAATGGCCATAGAATTATACTGTATCACCAACCTATATCTAAACATGACTTTGTAAAGAATGCCTTACAATAGCAGGAGATGGATCTGGTAGAAGAGAAAATCACTCCTCCTCCTCCTAGTCCCTGAAATTTCTAAAGGATTGTCTTTATTTGTACATATGTAAATATATTATGTTTTTTGTTTTAATTATAATAATGAAGAGTTGTTTCTAACAAGATGATTGTATCTATACAAGGAATTTCATTGTATGATCAGCTTATGAAATTTTTTCCATTAAAAACAGGAAAACTTTTCACCCTTTTTAGATTTCTTATGATTTTTTTGTACATATGTTTTGTTTTGAATAAATAAAAATCATCTAACAATGGTTTTGTAGCTTAATTACAAGGACCTTATCCGCTCATGCAATATTATTGAAAGGGAAGCACTTAAAAGAAATTTTTTTTTACACTAATCCCTTCTTTTTTTTCAATTATTATTGAAATTGACATTTTTAGAAAAAAGATAAAGTGTTCTTTATATTATCTTGCAACCATTTCATTTATGATTTCGAATATGGTACTTGATTCAGGCATGCACATATCTGATTATCATTTAGAATTGTTGTAGCTAGGGTTTTCACCCTAGCTTGTGAAAATGATCACCTACTAAGGAGAATGGACTCCTTAGTAGCAGTTCAATAAACAGTAAATGAAAGTAATAAAACAATACAAATTCTAAACTAGCATGAGCATTAATAAGCATAACAAAAACATGAAATATGGTGAAGATCTTTCTTTTTTGTATTAAAATTTTACCTCAAGTGTAGAGGTTGGTGAAGTTCTTGTAGTGATCCAAGAGGCTTGCTCCAAACTCCAACTTTGCTCCTTCTCTTTCTCCAAATGGTGGGAATGGGCCAAAAGGGGCACTCAATGGTGAAAGTAGCTCAAGGGTGATATAGGGTTTCAAGAATGATTTTGGCAGAGTAAGGGTGTATTTGACTGTGGATATGAAATGAGGGGTCTCCATCACCTATTTATAGGTTTTTAGTGGTGGAGTGCTAGCCCATGGTTTTGGGAACCATATGGTTTAGGTCAGCTGTATACGGTTTTTTCCTCCTTTTTCCTCATTTTTTATATTTTTTATTCCCTTTTTAGAGGGTTTTTGCTATTTTGGAGGAATTTTGGATTATTTTGGGGAAAAAGGGGGTTTTTTAGCCTTTTGGAGGCTTTGTTTATGGTTTTGTGGCCTTTTGGAGGCTTTTTAGGCCTTTTGGATGCTTTTTAATGGGATTTTAGGGTTCTGAAGGTAAATATGGTAGGAAATATGGACAAATGAGTCATGTAATGGGATAGATGAGGTAGTGAGTACTTTTTGGGTGTTAACAGATTGCCCCCTGATGTGTGAGGACAGGAGCTCATCGTATGGCCGATAGACATCATAAGTCTTGTATGGTTTTCCTGGGGTGTGGAGAAGAGAAGAAACAAACTAGAGCCCGGAACAACTGTCCTGAGCAAACTGCAAAAACTAAAAGTACATAAGCTCAATAATGAATGAGGAATAATCTGATCATATGGATGAGGCAGGCATTCCCATGCTCGTATCAAGATATAGAACAATAATAACAATGGGATCCAAAATATGGGGACTTGACATATACATGGCCTCAATAATGAATGAGGAAGAATCTCAATATATGGACGAGGCGGGCATACCCATGCTCGTATCAAGATACATAAAAAATGACTGTGAGGCCCGAAAAGGGAGGACCTGAAGGACACAAATCTAGGACATACTGCTAGGTTGACCATGTCTGAGCGGAAGAACTGATACACTGGAAGGACAACAGTGCCACTGAGTGTAATACCAGAGGAACTGATGAGCTGCTGGATCATAGTGACAAGGGGTCATACTCTCAATGGTACACTGAACTGGAACTGAACTAGGTACTCAAGGAAGCATATAACTGGATGGCTTACGAATAAAATCGCCAATGGAACCCGGACATCCACGGGAACATATAACTGGGCGTTCCGAAGTGACTCACCAATGTGCTAGAGTCGAGGGAAATCCGGGGTCTTCGACCAATAACTGAAGGGATATAAACCCTGCGCAATTCTCAACGATACGATCAAGGTGTTGAAGTCGAGCATGTGAGAAACAACCACTCGAAGAGGCAATGATGAATCCTCTCAAAATGATCCGTAGGCACTCACCACAGATGGTGATGGGTCCAAGGCGCAGGGACCACTGGGTCTATCCTCTGGAATAGAGGGGTTGTTATCGACAGAGGGGGACCTGCAACTATCAAGGCAATGATGCTTCCTTGACAGGAGCGCGAGGTGGAGAACCGAAGTGTGAGAGTACTAATGGTAGGACTGACATACTGTGGGGATAACTGGGTAAGTAGAGGGGGTGGACTCAAACTTCCTTTGTTCAGAGTATAATGGTGGGGATGATCGGGCAGCATATGAAACTAACTGAGGGGAAAGGTATCATAGCTGGAATGGATGAATGGATTAAGGAGAGTGACTGGGATGAGGGATACTCAAGCTGGTGTAAAAATGGCAGGAGACTGCAGACTACTCTGAACAAAGGTGACCTGATTGGGGGTGCTGCCGAGATGATCGATCATAGTGCCAAGAGGCACGGGGGGGACTTCTTCATGGGTTAAGGAACTAGAAGAAGTGTGTTTAAAATGGTACTATCATGTGGATTTATATGAGCCCAGGATAGTTCATGCTCGTGAGTGCTTTCAATTTTAAGGAGTCCGAAAGTAATAAGAAGACTCTGAAATAATGGAATGGTACTGTCGTGTGGATTTGTACGAGCCCAAGACAGTGCATGCTCATGGTTGCTTTCAATTTTAGAGAGTCTGAAAGCGATAAGAAGACTCCAGGTGGTTGCTTTTTCATGTGTTAGTCTCCAAGGCCCAAAGAAGCATAAAAGGATGCAATGAAGAACTCTTCTAGCCATTGTGACTAGAGTATTCCTTTTTCGTAATTAGTCTACCAGGTCCGGAAAAAGGTTAAACTTATACCAGATAGATGCCCTTTCAAGTACTTTAACGAGCATGAAAGGAAGCAAGATTGCTTCGCGATATTTTCATTATTTTAGGAGTCAGAAAAGAGCTTAACAGAAACTCCCTAAGTGCCTTTTTCGTAAAGGACTTGTCGGGCCCGAAAAAGCGATAAAATTATACCGAACAAATGGAATGGCCAGGCAAGGAGGAAGTGCTCATTCAAGGAACATTGATGATGACCAAGAACGAGGGTAGGGGGGAACACTGGTGGGCCTCCTTGTGGGGTAATGAATGGTGGAAAAATAACGAAATAGTTGCAGTATGACAGGAGTGAATGGCTCATGGAAAAATGTGGAACAATCCAATGGCAGCTGATGTGGTGCACAAACCAAGGCAGCAAGGTGTCAGGACACAATGTTGAAAATTGTACCAAGTGAGAGAGAGAAATGATCTTAAGCATCATCACGAGCTCGAAAAAATGAATCCGGTGATATAAAAAGTGTCAAAAATAGATATCGGCCGATGTGGTATGCAAACTGAGGTGACGAGGGGCATTTTGGAAAAATACCCAAAAAATATGGGGTGTGAGAGCGAGAAATGATCTCAAGCATCATCACGGGGGTGAAAAAATGAATCCAATGATATAAAATATACCAAAAATGGAGAGCAGTCGAAGTGGCAGGCAAACCGAGGCGATCAGTGGTGTCTAAAAAATGCTCAAAAGAAATAAAGTGGAAAAACTAAGAGAACAAGTTGACCATCATGACAGTCGCGTCCTGCTGATTCCAGTGGTGGAAATGGTTCGAAAAATGGAATTCGTATGGGTTTTAGAATGGCCAAAACAAGAAAAAGTCAACGGACTATAAATAGTGAGTGGGGTCCAACATGACAAGTGTCATTTGGACTTTTTGACTTTGACTAGTGATTAGAGTTGACCAGAGGTGAGTTGGCATTTCTAGACGATCCGACCGACCGTTTGCAGATCCGGGGAGTTACAGGTATTCCGTCAAACTCATACCTACATTTTCTTTTGGTCCGGGGGTGTGGTCGGTCCCAGGGGGGTATTTGTACGGTCCACATGGGGTGGACCGTGGGTTTTGAGGGATGGAACCATGGTCGGGGACCACGGGTTCCAGGGTAGATCACGCGGCTGGGGACCGCGAGATTCAACGCAGAATACGCGGTCTGGTACCGTGTGTTCCGAGGCTGAACACGCGGTTCAAAACTGTGAGTTTGGCTCCTACAGGAACGGTTTCAGGACCGTGACTGTAGCCCTGGTAGCCGCAGTCGAAAATCACGATAAGGGGTTCTAAAGTTGCGAGTGGGATCGGGCTGTTAGGGTTCCCCCAGGGGGGCGGGGTGCAGGTTACTTTTTTGACATGCATCTGATGAGTTTGCCTTGCGTGATTGACAGGATGCTACTGGTGCTTTTGAGAGAGCGGGAGGTCATAGATGAGATAGTGACTGTAATCCGGGAGGATTGACATGTGCGATTGGTGTTAGGATTTTGTAGACTGCTGAATTTCATGTAGGTACCTATGATGCGGTCAGCAGCGTTGCTGCTGAAACCGGCTAGTGAGTTTCTGGGAGCCGGATATTCAGGCATTCAGGGTGCAGGGTGAGAGGGTGGACCTCACCCTGGTGGATGTATACTTCCTGACGGGGTTGCCCTATCTGGGTAGGGTGGCGGATACACAGCCGCGAGTATCCACGGATGTCGATATGGAGGATATGCTAGAGTGGTACTGTGTTCCAGAGGCGAGGGTGCAGAGGAATGCACTCTGGGTGGTGTACCTACAAGATCCATCAGTACAGGACATTGCGGCATGCGTGGTTCGTGTGTTGGGGTCCCAGTCACCTGAGAAAGTGTCCGGGGGGCCAGATGCAGCTAGTGGAGCGCGTACTGGATGGTGTCTACTATGCGTGGGGCCAGATGTTCCTCACCTGTGTGCAATGGCAGCTGACATTGGTGAAGGAATCTGGAAAGGGATTTTGTTACAGATCATTTCTATGTGCGTTCTTCATGGAGCGGGTACCAACACTGCGGGCCGCGGGTTGGCGGTCAGGGCAGGAGGACTGATGGAGCCATGCATGGTGCGGTGGGGGGATATGATGCGCTGTTGGGGGTGGTGGTGAGGTTGGTAGATACTTCATGCAGGAGCTGTACCTGCAGTGGCTATAGATGCCGTTGACACTGGATGACTTTCCATACAGAGATATGGACTAAACCGGGGATCTAGAGGCACCACGGGCACCAGGACAGGCATGGGGACCAGATGGTACCTATTGATTTTACTTGCATATTATGGATGTCGAGTTTTATGTATGATAGTTTTTTGATATACTGTTACTGACTGATGGGTGATCTACAGATGTTGGCCCGAGACCACCGCTAGGGCATGTAGTGCGCAGGGGGCATGTGGGCTGGGGTACCAGCCTTACCAGGGCGAGGGGAGGTGCATCGGTGGGATGCAGAGGGGACTCTGGAGTCCATACGGATGCTGCTGGATCGGCTGCTGGTGGGAGTGACTGATGACGGGTGGCGGGACGTGGATCCGGAGGTGATCCAAGACTGTCTGAGGGCGCCACGGGAGTTCTAGTCGATCGTGATCCGGGTGGCCATCTTAGCGGACAGGGGACGGGCACATGAGCCCCCAAGGGATGAGGAGTTATCGGAGGAGGAGCGAGGGGGAGGACACAGAGGTAGCTGATGCATGCAGTGATGCAGGGTATGACTCTCATTACGGAGTGCAGGGGACTCCCCCCGATTTTGTAGCTACAGCATGTATTCTATGAGGCTTTATGGATGTATAGATATTTTTTGTATAGCTGAGTACAGGGATACTCAAGACATGTATAGCATATTGACATTCATTTTTTGATATATATATGTGCACATGTATGCACCTTTTTTGCGATGATGATTTTAGTGTACGCACGTGGATGCGCTTATGGTTTGTTATATGTTTGTACTACATGTGGATGCAAGTAGTATAGGATGTTGGGCACATCAATGCCCCTTGTGTATGTTATGTGATGTATTGTACATGGATGCAACATTATGTATGTAGGATTAGGCATGTGAATGCCCCAGTATATGAATGTGTTTTTATTTTTATTGCACATGGATGCAAATGTTTATGTGATGATAGGCATGTGGATGCCCCCTTGCAATCTTTTGGGTTTTTATATATTTTTATGAGATGTTATGGGATGATGATGCATGGTGGAGGTTTTACATGGTGTGATTGATGTGCCAATCTAGGATGTTGTTAGCCATTTGATCTGCGACACTATTTTGAGCTCTTGGGACATGGGTGAATGTTATGGATTCAAACTGTCGGCTGAGTTGTTTTGTGCACAGGAATTTTCTAAAGAGGCAGGCATCACGCACCTGGTAGCAGTTGTTGAGCTGGGAGACAAGTAGCTGGGGATTCAAGGAACACATGAAGGTGACATATGCCCATCTGGAGGGCATCAATCAGGAGACCGGTCACAACATCATACTCCACTTGGTTATTGGTAGCAGCACCTATATCATATTCCGTCAAGGTGAATCAATTCATGTGAAGGGGAATATAAGACCCATGCTGCAGAAGCTAGGTTGGGAGACCAGGGGCTTGCTCCATCGATGAATTCAATGTAATGAGGTGGAAGATGGTCCATCAGTGGTCATGCAAAAATGATGAATGTGAGATTGTGGTAAAAAAAGTGAAAAACAAAAAGAGAGCAAACTGTACAATACGGACCAATGGGGCCGCGAGTTATTTAGGGATAAAAGTGTTTAAGATACAACCCATTACAAGGGTTGTGCAAAGAGCGACCTTCTGAGTCAATTAAAATGTATGCCCCATTGCTGAGGCAGGTCTGCACGATGTAAGGGCCTTGCCACATGGATTCAAACTTCCCTTTACCGGTTTTGTCGTGGGCATGGTCATAGGCGAGGACGAGGTCCCCTTCATGGAATGTTCGAGGGTGTACATGTTTGTCGTAACCAGCTTTGGAGCGGTTCTTGGCGGCTTCAATGGTCTGGAGATTGGCATGACGGTCTTCATCAGCTTGTTGGAGGGATAGCAGATGTTGCTCAAGTGGGGAGGTGTCGGGGAGAAGCTTGACGGTGATGTGTAAGGTAGGTATCTGACACTCGATGGGGGAGGACAGACTCTATACCGTGAACTAAATGAAACGGGGTAAAACCGAGTGGCAGTCTTGGTGGATGTACGGTTAATCCCACCAGGAGGGGAATAACATGTGGTGCCAATTGGACTTATGCCAGTCAATAGTGCGTTGAAGGATGGTTTTGAGAAGTTTGTAAAAAAATAAGGGGCCTCTACTTGGTCGTTCCCTTGGGGGTAGTAAGCAGAGGAATACTGATGTTCGAACTTGAGAAGGGTGGATAACTCGTGCCAAACAGAATCTTCGAAGTGTGAACCATGGTTTGAGACAAACTATTTGGGAACCCCGAATCGAGTGATAATGTGGTTAAAAAAGAAATGGGCAGCGGTGTCGAGCGGTACAATTGAAAGTGGGCATGGCTTCGGCCCATTTGGTGAAGTAATCGACGGTGACAATGATGTATTTATGGCCGTTGGCAGATGGGGGTTTACATTCCATGAAGTCAATGGCCCACTTACAAAAGGGACCAATGGTGACGACTAGGTGTAACGGAGCAGATGGTGTCCCCAGCGGAGTCGCCAAAACTGTAGCTAGGGTTTTCACCCTAGCTTGTGAAAATGAGCACCTACTAAGGAGAATGGAATCCTTAGTAGCAGTTCAATAAACAGTAAATGAAAGTAATAAAACAATACAAATTCTAAACTAGCATGAGCATTAATAAGCATAAGAAAAAACATGAAATATGGTGAAGATCTTTCTTTTTTGTATTAAAATTTTATCTCAAGTGTAGACGTTGGTGAAGTTCTTGCACTGATCCAAGAGGGTTGCTCCAAACTCCAACTTTGCTCCTTCTCTTTCTCCCAATGGTGGGAATGGGCCAAAAGGGGCACTCAATGGTAAAAGTAGCTCAAGGGTGAGCTAGGGTTCAAGAGTGATTTTGGCAGAGTAAGGGTGTACTTGACTGTGGATATGAAATGAGGGGTCTCCATCACCTATTTATAGGTTTTTGGTGGTGGAGTGCTGGCCCATGGCTTTGGGAACCATATGGTTTAGGTCAGCTATATAGGGGTTTTTCCTCCTTTTTTTATATTTTTTATTCCCTTTTTGGAGGGTTTTTGCTATTTTGGAGGAATTTTGGATTATTTTTGGGGGAAAAGGGGTTTTTTTAGCCTTTTGGAGGCTTTTTTTTATGGTTTTGTGGCCTTTTGGAGGCTTTTTAGGCCTTTTGGATGCTTTTTAGTGGGATTTTAGGGTTCTGAAGGTAAATATGGTAGGAAATATGGACAAACAAGTCATGTAATGGGATAGATGAGGTAATGAGCACTTTTTGGGTGTTAACAATTGTTGCTTAAAAGACCTATCTTAACTGCTATGATCTTCACAAAAAAAAAGTATACTATCTTACACCTATGGATCATTGGCTTATCCTAGACTCATTATCAAAACTTGTCTCTTAAAGCATCTTTTAAAGGTAACTTAGAAGTGAATGTTATTTTTATTCTTGTGGGGAACATTACTGAATTTTTATGAAGAAGATTGATATAGATCAAAGAATAGCTTTAGGTTATTATCTTTTGACATGATCTTTAACTTTGGACATTATAAGTAAAAGTTGCTCATAAAGGTTCGTTCTAATATTTCGAATTATGCGTCTAGAAGGCTTAGCACACTCTAGTGCCAATCGTCTTCCTTAAAATATATATATATATATACATATACATCATTATACGAAGCAAACCTGCCGGGGTACTGAACATGCCTAGTAAAATCTTAAACAAGGAAGCTAGGTAAATGCAAGTAAACCCATTGGGGTATTGAACAGGCTCACTGGCAACGGGACTATGCTTGCATGGCACCAATATAAACCCGTCGGGGTACTGAATAGGCCTGTTGGCAGCAGGTCAATATCGGGTAAAAGAGATCGGTTAATGCATTTCTATGCACATGATTCATATATAAGAAACTTGCATATACAAACACATATTTTGGCCAATCATCTATACTGTCATTAGAGAATAACTGTAAGCTTAACTTGGACCTTGTCATCTAATTCAAACAATATCTAGGATGTTATTATCCTAGAAATGGGACCCATAATTATGAAAATCTCACAAGCTTTACGGTACGCCTTATCTATATCTTAGGATGACAAGAAATCTTTAAAATGAGTCATGGATAGCTAGTTTTCCTGTGGCATCTTTCATATCAAATTATATTATCATTCTTCATATGGTTCTTTTAAGCACTGTTCTATTCTTTATGATAAATTTACATCTCTGAATCATCTACATGTTTAGTTATATTTCATTTTCTTGAGAAAAGTATTACAACATTCTTCAGCTATTGATAAAATAATTGAATATCTAATGTTCTTTTTGTTGGCTTGAGGACAAGCCATATCTTTGGTTTGGGGGAGAATTAGGATTATAACTATTTTAAACTATTCTTTTCTATTTATTTCTATTCAAGAAAAAAGTTTATGTATCTCTGAAAGTGATAGATGTTTGTAGGTTAATGCAAAAGCAGAAGGCGAATTGTTTTAATTAAAGACAAACAAAAAGGTGACATGACTTAAAAGTTTTAGAAAGCAAAGTTTACAACATTTTCTATGCACTAATAGCCTTAAAAAAATTCTTTGCAAAAATCAGTTCCAGTTGGCTTCAGCAATAAAAGTTTGTATAGACAAAAGTCTGTATGAAAGGCTGAATGACGGATCGAATGTTGATCCAAATGAAGTGAAGAATGCGGCAAATAAGCAATGTTTTGAATAAAAGTGTTGAAGAAATTTTAGCTTATATATTTTCAATAGCATGTTAGATTTTTTTGAAAATCCTGAATAAGCAATGATGATAGGGATCAATCAAACATCAAATCTCGCATTTCGTTTTTTTTTTGTATTCAACACATCTTGTTAAATGAACAAATCTTGTGTCATTTTGAATCATTGTATGACCACTATGGCCTTACCTGTCGTATAGATTGATAGCTTATGGATTGGATCCTTGTGATCTTCAATGTGTAGAATATCCCATTACGTGAATTTTGTTCAACCTGTCCAAAGCTTGGCTTTGGACATGGTTGAATTTGCTATATCAAACATGCATCTACTAGATTCATGCACTTCAATACTAGCACTTAAATCAAGATCTTCAAAGAACAAGTGTGATCTTTCAAAACACGCTTTACCTATGACCATTCAGCCATCCAAACAGATTTCAATTTAAACTGATGGCTGCGTAAACTTCTGCTTCATTCTGTTCACCCTTCATTTCTCTCTCTGCGAGCTGCATCCTCCGTAAATTCCTTATATTCCCTGCATTTATCTGTTGCTTTCCCCTGTCCTCTATTAGCAATGCCTAACCGTTGCGAGCCAGGTAGCTACCAAGATCTTCTTCATATCCTTGAGTTTAAAGGATGCTGTGAGTTATTCTTTCAAGCAGGTTGGAATCCGTTTCTCCACCGTCTTGATAGTTACAACCATGAAATTTCATTGCTATTTGCCAAAGGTTTCGATGGAAAAACGACCAAGGTTGGCCATCTTGTTTTCTCCATGACAGAAGAGTCAATAGCGTTATCTACGAAGCTCCCTAGAGAAGGTGCCTGATGGCACAAGCATTTGTTTCTTCCACGAGAAGCTCATCAATTCGCTCTTATGCCCGATTTTCAACACATTACTAGCACCAAAGGTTTTCATAGAGAATGGATCAAGCCATGGTACTTGTATCTTTTTACCATTATCATTCACTTAGTCACCTGCACGGGTAAGTTCACTATTTTTAAAGCTTGCCACGTTAGACTGCTAGCTCATTTTGTCAATAATCAGACCTTAAATTTCCCATTCTACTTTCTAAAGAGCTTGGAAAAGATGTCGAGTCAAGTTAGAAAGAATATCATTAACCCTTCTAGCAGCTTATATCACCATTGTCCCATTAAGCTTTTAATCATTCATCAGCTAGAGGAGAGAGGTCAGACTTGGGACCATTTTGTTTTTGATATATTAAACATCCATTTATCTACTATCAAATATTCCCATTTATCTACAATTGGATGAGAGTTCCTTAGATTATATGCATTATGTCCATTCAATACATTCTCCTACTGAACCTAGAGAGACAAATCATGACCAGTCCATTGATCAACCTGACATTCAGACTGTCAGTCAGCCCTCATGCTCAAATATTTAGTTGAACGATCATACTTTGGAGTCCTCCCTCCTCACACTAGCTAATGCATCCATTCATATGAGTGAACCTTCTGCTACTAGAATCCCTCCTGCATGTAATAAAGACAAAAGCTCTGAAGAACATACTATTAATGTTGAGACATCTCCAAAAGAGAAGATTCCTCAAGTGGATTTGGAGCATGGTATAGAAGAACCTATTTTGAGTCAGCAAAAGTGGGATCGGTTAACCCCAAGAGATAGCACAATTAATAGAACAATGTCAAAGATATGTGGAGACAATCTCTCAGCTCCTTGAAGATATTAAGATGTTGTGTAGACAGTTGAAAAGCACTGAATGCTCGGTTAACGCCAAAATAACATCCAATGCTATCCTTAGAGTAAAGTATAATTCCTTAAGGAGTCATTTCAAGAAACTCTAGGCCAAGCATGCATCTCCATCATTCGAGTCAAAGACCACTGCTACTGCAGATCGACCTTCTTCCTAAATTACTTTTTGTTTTGCTCAGTAGGACCTGGCATGAATCCGGTTTGGGGGAATGCTGGTGTCCAATATTGTCACCATTTTGGATCATTTATTTACTCGAAGTGGCATTATTTCTATCATTTTTTCTATAGTAAGTTGTTTCTTAGCCATTCAGCCCATCAAACAATCCAAGTATGCACAAATTCGTTTACCATGCGAATCTTGTTATATTTCGTATGTTATGGTTTATTTATGATTTAAATGATGTTTTTTGGGAATAATTAACATTTATGGTTTTGATTGACAGGTTACGATTTGCAAGTTATCCATCATTCAGCCCATGTGCTACGTGCTCATCCTAAAACGATTTCAGCTCATCATTCAGCCCTCTGTTCAGCCTGCAAAATCCATGGTTGATGCATCTTAGACTGTTGAATAAAGAGGATGACATGTGGGTTCTGTTTTCCATGTGGCGCTGATGGTTAATGAACCATTGTTCCAGAAGATTTGACCTTGGGCTCGCCAATCCTGACCGCATTCTACATCCACATCAATGCTCCAAGCCCCGATTCATCTATGCATTTAGCCGAGAATCATGCACGTCTGCTCTGCTGTTGCTTACGCCATCATTCTGGAAGGATTTGGCTTGTTCACACTCAGTTGGTTGACATAACTCCCACATCCAGGCTCAGCATGTTAACATATCTCTTGTTCCTACGTCAACGCTCCAGCATATGCTTCTACTCACGATTTGAGGGAAGGAATGCTCAGCTGTTCGAATTGGAAAGGATTGACACCGAGGAGATGGGTAGATGCCCCCTGCACTTGTATGTATAATTTAATTAGCAGTTACAGACACTAAACACCTCTATTATTAGAGAGTTTGACTCTGTCGACCCTCTCACCCATTGTAACCTATAAATAGTTGCCTCTTTGATTGAGATGAGTTAGTTTTGGGAGTCTTTTGAGCCTTTGAGTCTTTTTAGTCTTTGGTTCTTTGAGTTTATGATGGTTTTCTAGTCTTAGTCCAAGTATTTGCAGTCATAGATAGTTTGAAGACAGACTCTGTAATTTTTCTCAAGTTAATGGAAGCAACAGCCTATTGTTTTTTTACTCGTAGTCATTTAAGTTGAGCTAGTTCACCCTCTGATTGCTGGGAAGGGCCCCTCATCAACTGGAGGTTTTATTTACATTTTCTGCATTTCTTTTCTTGCAATTAGCTAGTGTTGTGGGGAAAATGCACCTATAGTTCAGGGGAGAAACTACCAACTTACGGTGATAAAGATAGAATTACAAGCATTCTGCAAGTACAACAAATAAATGAAGAGATTAGGGTTTAGAGATGTAGGCACCTCATTCAGAAGGTTGATCCTAGCTTTGCCTCCCTTGCTCTTCAATACTTATCCAATGTCGCAATGCCCAGACCTATAAAACAACTTGATACCTTTCTCAAACACATTTGACTACATATATAAGACTGATATCCATGACATAACAAGACATCAAACTATAATTAAACAGTAATCAAATCAGAGACATACAAGAATAGGTCATATTTGGAAAGGAAAGAACTTCTGATCTTTATTGATGAATGAAAGAAAGTACATAAAGTTATACCTTCCTTCAAGCTTGGCACTTCACGAAACCTAGATTCAAGGTCTCCTGCTTCTGTTCTCCAAGGATTCCAGCCTCTAATCAACTGTGCTAGGGTTTACCAAATACTAAGCACAAGAGAGGGGGATGAGGGTCTCCATTCCTCCAGCATAACTTTGTAATTGGACTTAGTACCCTCACATGGCCCTTCTACCCTCCTTATATAGTTAGTGAAGGATAGGAAAAGAAGTTATAACCGAGTAGGAGGTTCCCCAACCAACTTAACTTACTCGAATTTCGAGATTATGACCAAAACAGGGGTGTACGCTACTCTACAATAGACAAAGTAGCGTACATATGGAGTTGAGTGCTACTATTTCAATAGTGGAGTCGCACTCAAAAGGTTTGAGTGCTACTATTGTACACTAGAGTAGGGTGCACACGCTACTATCATGCTTGTGTACCAGCGCTCATGTTAAAAAATGACCAAAAACAGGCTTTTCTGCTCATTTTCAAGAGATGGTTTGGTCTGGAAAAATGTTCCTAAGGGTCATATACATCAAATGGGTCAAGAATGAGGTAATTTCAACCATTTTTAGTGTCCCAAATGACTCATCCATCCACAAATGTCCTATTGTGTGACTGAACTTGATCTCAAGAAGTGTCATCATGCGACCAAGGGAAGCAAGTGTCGTCACGGATGGAGAGGTGTCATTTCAAGCTATAACAGATGCCCCCTAATGTATGAGGTCAGAGGGAGTGCGGGAAACTATGGCCGAAATACATTATAAATAACAAAGAGTTGAATCATGGAGGAACGGAGAAACCAAGAATCATAGGCTCAAATGAAGTACCTGAAAGCAAAGGCAATGTCAGACAAACTTATCCTTGGGGTAACTGTCCATGTTCAAATGGTGGAACATGACCTCCAAGAGGATACAATAATGATCCAAAATACTGATGCATCTATCATGGCCACTAAAATACAAGTGTGGATCCATGAGGAACATAAGTGTAAACATAGCCACATAAATACAAGGTGTATCTATGTCAAAACTGGAGAACATAGCCATAGAGAACAAGCTGGATATATGTCTCATCAAGAGCCCAAAAAAGTGTGGCTCAATATTGCGCAACTTGGGTGATAACATAAATGCGGTGATGCTATCGAAGATCCCAAGGTCTTCATCCAAAAACAACCCAAGGTACAAACCTATCCATGCGAATAAATGAGTTGTTGTCGAACATGGGAGGTATCGTTTGATTACCGGTCATTGATGTATACCGTTAACAAATGCGAGGGTGTCCACCAATAATGAAAGTGGAACCCAAGGCACCTAGTACATTTAAGCAAGTGCGAATAGATGTTCTTGCCGTCGAACACTTGAAGAATCCATCGGATAGGAGACATTGATGTATTCCCATCTATCCAATAGCGAGGGAAACTGCCACTAATGATTGCAATCCCCAAGGTACTAACCGAAACTCTAAACTTCATTCCCAGATTACAATGAGTTGAAGTCGATGGGAAGAAGTCCCTTGGAAGGGAGGCCTTAATGCATCCTCCATCATCCAACACAAGGGACACTCAATAGGTATGAGCTGATTTGGAGTAGGACTGAACACATGATGAAACATACTAACACCAAGGAATGGCCGACACATGGGGTCAAGGCAATTACAGAATGGCCGACACAGGTTATATCCTTGAACAATGAGCACGGCACAAGAGTGACTTTGGCAGCTTTGAACACAAAGGGACCACAACGCAAGTCTGCAATCTAGGAGACATTAACAGATTCTCCATATGATTGGAAGATGAACCAAACGGAGGAGTAAGAACTCCGAGATCAAGTTTACCCTAAGGCCAACACTAGAACCCAACTTGTTTGATAGACTCAAAACAGATGCTTTGTTCAAGGAAATAGTTGACTTGCTGCCATCATATTGAAAGATATTTTAACATTCTTCCCTTCCCTTTCCTTTTTCATTTTTTAACGAGCTTAACAAAGAACTAAAGCATGCTCGACGGTATTTTCATATTTAAGCAGTCTAAAAAACCTAGAAGAAAACTCCATACACCTATCCATGGATTTTATATCGAGCCCGGATTGGTCTGTGCTCAACGGTGTTTTCTTGCTTATAGAGTTGAAAAACTTAAACAGTCCTCTATACACCTATCCGTGGATTTTATATTGAGCCCGGATTGGTATGTGTTCGCTTGGTGTTTTCACGTTTTGAGAGTCTGAAAACCCTAAAGATGACTCCAAAGGTCCTTTTTTGTAAAGTTAGTCTCCTTCCCCGAAAAAGTGTAAAATAATGGAAGAAGAACTCTTCTAGCGCATACAAGAGTATACCTAGAGTATACCTTTTCCGTAAATTATCCACCAAGGCCCGAAAAAGGGGTAATTCTATACCTAAGTGGATGTCGGTTCAGTTATTTTAACGAGCCCAAAGAGACAACTATGCTCGACAAACTTTTCCTATTTAAGGAGTCTGAAAAGGGCTTAAAAGAACTCCATAGGGATCTTTTCCGTAAAGGTTTAACACGTCCGGAAAAGTAAACTCATGACCTCCTTACTGTTTTTAACAGGCTCAAAAGAGATACAGAAAATGCTCATAACTTCCTTACTGTTTTTAACGAGCTCGAAGTGAAGATGAAAGAAATGCTCATAGCCTCCTTACTGTTTTCAACGAGCTCGAAGGAAAGGTGGAAGACTACTCGTAACCTACTTACTCTTTTTAACGAGCTCAAAGTGAAGGAAGAAGAATGCTCGTAACCTACTTACTGCTTTTAATGAGCTAGAAGTAAAATAAGAATGCTCGAAACCTACTTACTGTTTTCAACGAGCTCGAAGTAAAAGAAGAATGCTCACAATGGGAGGAGACGAGTGTCAGGGACATGCAAAACTAGCTCCAAGTGCATGGAACAAAGCTATGCCTAATGCAAGGAACATGAGCAAGATAAGGACACTCAAGGTGTGTCTCCTCCAGGTAAAAGGTGTCAAATTTCAAAGGCAAAATGATACAAGGTTTAGCAGAAATGAGATCAGAGATGGAGGCTTATATAACGAGCTAAAAGCGTGGAAGCCGGCTTCAAGCTCATTAGCGCAAGCGGGATCATAACAGATGCATATGCAATTTGAACACAAAGATGGGAGCCTTATCAGGGATGGCCAGACATATATGAGGAAGAAATATATGAGGCTTCTTCTCAAAGTCATGGTAAATCTAAAAAGGCTCCCGAGCCTATGAAAAAAACTCAGCATGGGCACCAGAATGGCATAAGGGTGCTGACTAGGGTGACCCATGTTAGGTAGGCTCTACTGTCGGACCAGTGCACGATGCATAAAGATATGGCTAACACACCAATGTCCAATAGGTTCAACCCTATGGTGAATTTAGATGGCAAAAGGTTCAAATGCAACATAACAGTGGGGAAGCCTAAACCTATATGCAAGGTTCCTAATATACCTGACATGGTCGCACAAAGTGTCGAAAAGGACTAGTAAGAAAGTATACATCCAACTAAGAATCTTGTCTCCAAGAAACATCAGTACCAAGATCATATCTAAAACATATGTAAATAAAGACCTGATACAAGTCACTATGGTAGAAATACTTTCAACTTCATTATCATCAACAACAGGCATAAACAAGGCAGAGTTTTCAAATGAAGACTATGGTACCCAAGCCCGAGGACTTATACAATCAACAAGATCAACTTTAGGATCAAGATCAAAGTTGAAGGACATGATGGAATCTGTAGAAACAAATTCATCATCACGGGAGTTGAAAATTCTAGAAGCAGAATCAAACTCAGCAGGAACACCGATTTGCGGATCTATAGGAGAGTCCAAAGACTCAATAGTAGGAAGATCAGACTTTAAGGTCAAACTGGGGCTGGACATAACTGCGACTGGATCAACATCCAAATGAATGGCAGACTGTACTATGGACTCTAGGAAAACTTCATTGGAAGGAAGTATATCATCCCAGATAGAACACATATCTAAACATTCAGATGGAGGTGTCACTTGGTCAAAAGCTGGGACCAAGTCCCGAGAAGGTAAGCATGAACTCAGAGACTTCTTCTCAGTAGTAGTTGAACTCAAGGAACAAGATGCCACATAAGTCCCATGTGACATAGTAGTGCCTAATGATGAGGGGTCAGACTGGTCTACATTTGGGTAATAAGGAGGATCAACGAATGCAAGTTGGTCGATGGTGACAATGTTTTCTTTATGAGGGAAATGCATCACACGAAAAAGCGTAAACACCATAGCATGCATAGCATAAATGTAATCATGCTCGAGGATCATATCAAAGTCCATAGGGTACTTTAAAACCATAAAATTAACTAAGACTGTTTTTTCACCCAAAGTAACAAGTGCCTGACGGAGGAATCCGATCGGTTCACTAGGTCTTCTATCGAAGGTCAATGGCCAATTAACAGCTGGAATAACATTAGGGAAACCCAAATATCTCCAAGCATAAGTGGATAAGATACTAATAGAAGCACCTTCATCAACAATGCATCGATCAACCGTATGGTTCTTGATATCAACCTTTATCTGGAAAGGTGTTGAAGAAGGAAGACGAGGCTCGCCTAGACTATTCCAATCAAAGGAAACGGTCCTAGGGCTTGGTAGGGGTTCACATGGCACAGATGAAGTGCCCCCTTTTTCAGGAACATCCAAACTGGTAATGTAGAATACTTCAGTAGTAGGTGCATCAATCTCCGAAGGACTGATGGGATCGGTCGAAGATTGCATCGATTCGATCACTTCACTCTCCGAAGGAAGAGTGGGGTCGACCAAAGATTACATTGGTTCAAGCACTTTATCAACCAAAGGTTGATCTGACTGCAGGGAATCTATAGACAACTCAGGAATAGAGGTTCCTTCAGACATGGACCACACTCTTTGTGCCTCTGGAATGGCAGGGCATCGGTGAGTAAGGTGATCTCCCTTACAAAGTTTACAAGGTTACTTTGGTTTTCGTCCTATAGGTTTAGACTCCTTTACAACGTCAGTACTCTCAGCATGAATAGCATTGGTTGACAGCTTGCCCCCAACATGACTCATAGAGGCTGGTTGCTCGGAAGCATCAGACTTTTGACCTAAGGACCACACTTTTTGCACTTCCGGAAGTACAAGGCACAAGTAAGTAAGGTGATCTCCCTCGAAAAACTTACAAGGCAACTTAAGCTTCTGTTCATTTGGTTTGTGGACAATATAAACTCCCTCAGCATGACTTGCAGTGGTTGATCTGGTGTCTCCAATATGACTCACAGGAACTGGTGACTTTTCATTAATATGACTAGCAGTGATCAATGACGTGTCCTCAACATGACTGACAGTGGTTAAAGAAAAACTTTCAGTATGATTTTCAGTGACTAAAATTTTTCTCCCAGCATGACCTCCAGAGGCTCGGTAGGTGCCCCCTGCATGACTTGCAAAGGTAGGGTGCTTGACCTAGCATGACTCACAGAGGCTGGGTTGCTACCCCCTTGTTTTGGCATCTTCTTTCCATTCTTCCTCTGTCTATTCCTTTTAGACTACTGGTTACTAGTATTTCTACTTTCGCCACATGAGGTAGAAGGAGGAGGAGAAGATGTTACTGGCAAGGGAGGCACAGGGTTCTGATGCTCTTGATTTGAGGTGCTCACAAAAGAAGCATCAGGAGCATGCAAGGCATTCGGAGTGGAAAACAACCAAACCGGCAGCCCTATAGTGAATCTAGGAAGATTCAAAGTATCCGTTAAGGGAGTATCAATGTTTCCAATGAATGGAACAGCACAAGGATCCCCCGGAATAGGGGTACCTTGATTGGCACTCGCCGGAATGCTAGACATAGTTTCTCGCTCAAATGAACAAGAAGTTCTCTAAGGCAAACTAAAACAAGTAGCACAAAGAGCACACCACTAAAAAAAGGTCCTAGGTAAATCAAACCAGGCAAACAGATGCCTTCCGGAGAAGAGTATGGGATGATGAGGGCCCAGAACAGATCAACGAAGGATGAAGAACATTTACCCAGGGTCCACAATACAATGACTAAGGGTGCAAGCAATGGAATCACCCAACCACCCTCCCAAAGACCTGCAAGGGATTTCCTCCCACGTCTGTCCTAGGTACAACAAATATACCCTCCGCTGTCACCTGTGTATGAACCTATGGTCAGATACTAAGGATACCACAACACCGAAAACTCCTGGGGAATAGTCACTGGTCGAATCAGAAGGCGTGGGCAAGGTAACTGAGCCCGAAACTCAAAAGAGTCCCCAAACATGATCCAATCCTGGTATATGCTCAAAACATAAAGTAGAGGAGTATTCCCAACAATCTGATCTCACAAGACCTACTGCATAGATCCCAGGCAAGCTTTGAATGAAGTGGGTTTACCTATGATAGCCAAACTACGATTTTTGCATAATGTGTGATCTTGGGTGGTTTAAGGTGTTTTAAATCCAAGATCCTAACCAAGACTAGTTGGTGTAGTGTAACCTAGAAAAGAAAATGTTGCTAGTACATTTTATTAGAGTTCATTTTAAAGGTTAGTTGCTTACTCAAAAAGGTAGTGGGTGTGTGAGACTGGTTATAATAGAGATAGAGTACTGAAAATGAAATATTTACCACCAAACAAATCTTTTTCTTTTCAATGCAAGTCTTAAAATTATGATCTAGAATGCATGTGGAAATGCAATTTTTAATCTTTTGAATGCAAAAAAGGTAAAAATAAAGTCTAAATGTACAAAATTAAACTCAAAACCTAAGAATGCAGCTACTCAAGCAACTAGGTATGCAAAAGAAAACTTGTTCTTTTTTATGCAAAGCACTCTAAAATCTTTTAATCCACTTGCAAGGTACTCTATTCAGAAGATAAATCAAAATTCTTTATGCTTTCAAATGTAAGAAACAAAATGAAACTAAGCTATTATCAAAGCAAAGCAAAGAAACTTTTAGGTTCTCTTTATGAAACAGTAAAAGCTACCAAATATGACTTTCAAATTCTTATTGATGTAAGCATGCCAAACATTGGGAAAAGAGTACGAAAACTACTTTTAGACCCAAAAGAAGCAAATGACCTACGAAGAAGTATGGTTTGGTAAAGTCAGGTCTACACATAAACAATGCAAACAAGGTCTTGAACAATAGCCAAAACACTTGAGCTTTCACTACAAAAAAAAACTTAAAAGCATAAGGGAGGATAAAAAACCAATCTAAAAGAGAAATTTCACTCAAATAGATACAAACAGGGTCAAGAAGACTCAAAAGGTTTCAAATCCAGTGGAAATGGGGCAAGCAGGTTCAGTCAGACTCAAATTAGGGTACAAAACACCAAACGGGTCCACAACCCCCCAACTTGGGTCAACAAGCCCCAAAACTTTCCAAACAAGCCCAAATTGATCAAAAAAGGTTCAAATCATGAATGTAGGATTAGTACAAGGATGGGAGACCACTTACAGGGGTTTAACACAGACCTAGGGTCATCAGGGACCACAAAAATGTAGCCACAACCCAAAAAAATAAAAAATTTAAACCCAGATTTTGAGTGCTACTATCTATGAAGGAGACTAGCACCCAGGGTGCTACTGTACTGCACAACAGTAGCGTACAGGTTAAAAAAATTGAAAAAATGGGGTTAAAAAACCCCACACCTGGGTCCACAAGGGTTTGTAAGGGTCGGCAAGGGTCTGTAAAAACCCAGCAAGGTCAAACAGAGCCTACTAACTGATCCTAATCAAGAAAATGAACAAAGAGCATCAAACAAGACTGAAGAAATGACCTTGGATACCCCTAAGCAGTTAGGCTGTCCCCAGCGGAGTCACCATTCTGTTGTGGGGAAAATGCAACTATAGTTCAGGGGAGAAACTACCAACTTACGGTGATAAAGATAGACTTACAAGCATTCTACAAGTACAACAAATAAATGAAGAGATTAGGGTTTAGAGATGTAGGTACCTCATTCAGAAGGTTGATCCTAGCTTTGCCTCCCTCGCTCTTCAATACTTATCCAGTGTCGCAATGCCCAGAACTGCAAAACAACTTGATACCTTTCTCAAACACATTTGACTACATATATAAGACTGATATCCATGACATAATAAGACATCAAACCATAATTAAACAGTAATCAAATCAGAGACATAAGAGAATAGGTCATACTTGGAAAGGAAAGAACGTCTGATCTTTATTGATGAATGAAAGCAAGTACATAAAGTTATACCTTCCTTCAAGCTTGGCACTTCACGGAACCTGTATTGAAGGTCTCCTGCTTCTGTTCTCCAAGGATTCCAGCCTCTAATCAACTGTGCTAGGGTTTACCAAAAACTAAGCACAAGAGAGGGGGATGAGGGTCTCCATTCCTCCAGCATAACTTTGTAATTGGGCTTAGTCCCCTCACATGGCTCTTCTACCCTCCTTATATAGTTAGTGAAGGATAGGAAGAGAAGTTATAACCGAGTAGGAGGGTCCCCAACCAACTTAACTTACTCGAATTTTGAGATTTTGAGCACTACTATTGTACACTAGAGTAGGGTACACATGCTACTATCATGCCTGTGTACCAGTGCTCATGCTAAAAAATGGCCAAAAACAGGCTTTTTTGCTCATTTTCAGGAGATGGTTTGGTCTGGAAAAATGTTCCTAAGGGTCATATACATCAAATGGGTCAAGAATGAGGTAATTTCAACCATTTTTAGTGTCCCAAATGACTCCTCCATCCACAAATGTCATGTTGTGTGACTGAACTTGATCTCAACAAGTGTCGTCATGCGACCAAGGGAAACAAGTGTCGTCACGGATGGAGAGGTGTCATTTCAAGCTATAACAACTAGTTTATTTCTTATATGTGTAATTAATTCATTTTCTTGTGTGATTATCTTCATCTTTCTGTAATTGATATTACCCTGTCAATACAATCTCCCTTCTTCTAAGTAGGATGGTCGACCAATAGTTCAGTAGTTTGATAATTTGTAGTTTGTTTTTTTAGTCCTTCTTCCACCATTATAGATAAATATTTCTTCCAACTTCTTCCATAGTTAGCATTCCTTTCCTTCTTCTCTTCTCTGTTAGTTTTTCTTCCTGTTTGTTGTAGGTTAATTATTTTTTCTTCTATTCCAGCCTTCTCCCTTCTTCTATTCCCAACCTTCTTCCTACTTCTCATAGAATCATTCTTTTCCTTAGGTAATGATTTGCATAAATAACTTTTTAGCCTACAATCATCTCTCTCTTGCTTTCTGTGCACTGTAGGATCATTTGTATAAATCCAGTCGGTAATTAAATCATTCAAAAACTCTTCTTTCCCTCACTTTAAACTGTTTTCCTCCATTCGGATCATCATTCAGACTACCTTTCAGACCGGTGTTCAGATCGTCATTCAAACGTGTGTGTTTTCTGCATTATTTTAGGCCTTTTTCCAAATCTAATTTCTTCTACCTCTTGATCATCATTTTTCTTATTCCTTCTTAATAGTTTGAGATGTAATTTAATCTTGTTTTATGCTATTTAGAGTTTTTAATTCACTTGTTATCATTATTTCCTCCTTTCTTCCTTCTTCTTTATCCTCTTCTCATCTTTCTTCCAAACTTTAATTATTTAATCTGTTCTGTCACTTGGTTACTGTTCAGAATGTATGAACGTTGTTCCTAAGTAGTTAATTTTCAAGTGGTAGTTGATAATTCCATTTCATTGAGTTGTTTTAGTTTGTCAATCTTAAGACTAGTTTTTATTTAATGAAGATGTTCATGTTGTAAGATATGGATTAATAATATATTTATCAAGTTTTCAACTTGCTTCCAAATCTAATATAGTTCAGTTTAACATCTTTGTTAAGTCTTCTAATTGCATACATTAGTTTCATGTTTTTCACATATGGATAGACAGTAGTTCATAATGTTTAAAATTAGTAGTAGTTTGTTGATTTTTAGTTTACATTTGTTTGTAGAAGTTAAGTTAGATTTACTTCCATTTAGCTTCCTCGTTGCATTTGAAAGTCACTACGATACATTTACTCCAGTTCCTATTACATTTGATGTACATATTTAAGAAGAGTGGAATTAGATGGTTTAGTCTATATTTATGTACATTTACAAGTTCTCCCTATTAAACATCGAATATTTGTAGCTCTGATTCTGCCCATAGTTGTCATCTGGAAGTTGAACTTGGTAGTTTCTTACTTTCCTAGAAGTAGTTTGTGTTCCAGTATTTGTTTCCATCTTTCTTATTAATTAACCCTAGAGGTAGAGTAGTATGATCTAGTACTATTTTGATCTGTGATTTTAATGTATTCTTAAATATTTAACTCACTTTTTCATTTTGAAAGATCTTTCGATCCTTTTCCTTACTAAACATTTTTAGGTCTGACAAACCTGAAACTGTAGAACCTTTTCTAACTTGGCATATATTTTGCTTTCAACTCTAAGTTTACTGATCCTAGTTGATAATTAATCTTGGGTTTTTTTTTTAATTTGAGATAGCTAACACACCCAACAACTACGAATTAGAAGGACGATTCAGATCTAAGACATCATTATTGAGAAATATAGTAATAAACCTAAGTTTGTTGATGGGGCGTTGTCTAGCACAGGCTAGCTTGGCTCGACCTGCTAGACCCTCCACTGGTTTCTGGGTGAAACCTCTAAGTGTTGATAATTTTGTAATGATAACAATGCTGAAGAATTAATTCTAATTTAAAATCCTACATCTACTATAACTAGGAAATGGAACCAATTATAACCACATACCTGTTTGCTTGGGCACTCAATCCTTTCTTGTAGAAGCCTACACACTCAAACAGTAATTAGTGTAGAACCTGTTGTAATTAGCTAACCTATTAGGGTGATTTTCCTTAGCTGGATAACTTTGGGGCTACCATGTTCCTCCCATCCATGATCCTACAACCGTTCCTAGTTCTGTATCGATCCACCTGAGCTGGATTCCAGCATGCAAAAGAGATAGAGGACCTGGGGTTACTGCTGGTTCAGTTTCTTGGAGTAGAATACTTCTGTCTGATTACCATCAGAGAATGATAATGAAAAAGATAGATGATCCCCAAAACTTGGGATGTTCCCTCTTTATGTAGGGGAGTCTTGAATTATGACTGTTAGAATAATTAGTTTCTTTAAATTAGATAAATAATATTTAAAAGATATTATTTAATAAATATCTAGTCTTTTGCAATAAGACTTTTTCAATGGTCTAATCTATAAGTGATTTCTGATTTAAGCTCTTCATAATAATTATGATAACAATAATTATACTAATAATATTTCTAACCCAGGTATTAATACATTAGTAATACTATTTATAAATGTGGTTGCCCACTAAATATTAATACTCTATTAATACTATTAAATAATGTGGCATCCCACTATGCATAAACTATATGCAATAATGTTTGTTATAAATAATTAATTACATTATTATTTATAAAATTATCTTAATAATAATATTAACTCTTGTATCTTTACATGATACTTAGTTTTAACAACTTAAGGGTAAGGTCCACTTCTTTGGACGGTCTTTCAGTAAGCTACGATAGGTACCTCTAGTCTCTCTCGTTGCATGTCGGACTCTTTCATTTAACATGGTAGTTCCCGCAATATTTGATGATAGATAAAAGATTAATCATTTAATAAAACTAAATAAATGTGATGAAAGTAAAAGTGCTATTCAGAGTCTTTTCTGACTCAACACTTTGAGATCCACTAACCCCAAGTTCTCTTCAGAGCCTTTTAACTCAACAGTCTCACATTGGTGTTACGCTAATGCAATTCCAGAGCCTCTGCTCAACACTAGTGCTAGAATGTGGTTGTGAGGCACATCTAGAATATTTAAGTTGTCTCAGATATGGTATTCGTTTATCAATCTTGGAGTGCTCTAGGGCTTAGGCCCAACACTCAATGTACCTCAGGGCTTACTCCTAGTACATAAACATTCTTCTAGGTACATCGGGGCTTATGCCCAGTATGTCGGTTATATGTGTGTTCTTGAGTCCATGCTCAACACACTCATAAGTCAAATCATGTAAAAATCATAGCTCTGGATAGTAAGTAACAAAAGATCATCTTAGTATATTAGGATTTGTACCCATATCAAAGCTGAAGAACATCATTAAAACATTGGGGCCTTCTTGCCCAGTATACACTCAAATAAAGAAGTTAGTCAGGGTCCATGACTGATATGTCAATATATAAAAGAGTAAATCATAGGTGTTAGGGATTATGCCCAATACTCAAAATAAAACATAGGTGATGGGGTCGTGGCCCAATCTAACAACAAAAATAGTTAGTCCGAAATTCAGGATATTACATTCCTCCTCGCTTAGAAAAAACACCATCCCGGTGTTTCTAGGGACTAGGAATGAGGTCATGAAACAAGGCGGGGTAGGCCTCTTTCATCGTCATCTCATTCTCCCAAGTAGCCTCATCTAGTCCAAAGTGCCTCCATTGCACTTTCAGCTGAGTAATGGTCCTCCTCCTAAGCTACACATCTTTCTTGTCCAGAATGTGGAGTGGTTTTGGTGTGAACTCCCCTTCAGGCTCCACCTATAATAAGGACCAATCAATAACATGTTTAGTAACGTATACATATTTCTTTAATAATGAAGCATGAAAAACATTATGAACTTGTATATGCGTCGGTAAGACTAACTCATAAGCCATTGGGCCCTTCTTTGCCAGTATTTCAAAAGCTCCATAAAATCTTGGGGCTAGTTTCCCGCAATGTCCCAAGCTCAACGAGCTTTAATTTGCCTTTATTTTTAGAAACACATGTTCACCGACTTGGTAGTCTTTGTCTTTGTCTACATACTCTTTTGGCGGTCTTGTGCTTCTTTTAAGTTTAGTTGTACCTTGGATACTAGTTGTTCCAAGTCTTTTAGCAGGTCGGGTCCTAACATAAGTCTGTATACTGGACTGTCCCAAGTCATGGGTGTCCGACATTTCCTGCCATAGATTACCTTGAAAGGACTCA
Organism: Larix kaempferi; assembly: GCA_027924585.1. Classification (NCBI taxonomy): domain Eukaryota; kingdom Viridiplantae; phylum Streptophyta; class Pinopsida; order Pinales; family Pinaceae; genus Larix; species Larix kaempferi. Next base: position 24,582,686 of record BSBM01000493.1, on the reverse strand, counting down.
TTTTGGCCGAGTTTTGGTAACCGTTGTTGTATGCAAACTCTACGAGGTGCAAATAATATTCCCACTTGGTGGGGTTGTTCATGACATACATCCTGAACATGTCCTCGAGGATTTCGTCTACTCGTTATGTTTGTCCGTCGGTCTGGGGATGGTACGCGGTACTGAATTGTAACTAGGTTTCCAAACTGAAGAACAATGCTCTCCAGAAGTTACTAGTGAATTTTGTGTCTTGGTCGGAAATGATTTCCTTGGGTATCCCGTGCAATCGAAAGATCTCCTTTAAGAATATTTCTGCGATGTGAACTGCCTTGTAGGTAGATTTTACCGATATGAAGTGAGCTGCTTTGGAGAGCTTGTCTACCACTACAAAGATGGAGTAGTTCAGTTTCTTACTCTTGGGTAAGCTTGTAATGAAGTCCATACTTATTACCTCCCATTTCCATTCTGGAATGGTTAAAGGTTGAGGTAATCCAGAGGGGTGTTCATTTTTTGCTTTGACTAGTTGGCAGTCCTGACATTTCACGATGAACATGGCAATGTCAGCTTTCAACTTAGGCCAAAAGTAATGTTTCTTGACTACCGATATCATCTTTTGATATCCGGGATTCCCTGAATAGGGTTTCTGGTGAAACTCGATGAGAATGTTTGATATAATGTCTCCACTCTCTAGGATGTAGAGTCTTTCTTTCGACCACAGTAGTCCTGACTCGTCTATCTTATATTCCTTTTGTTGTTGGAATAATCTGTCTTCCTAGATCTTTGCAAGGATTTCTGTGTAGTAACGGTCACTCTTACATTCCGTTCAAATCTTGTTGTGTAAGTCTGACTCAGTTTGACTCATCGTGAATTCATAAAGCATATGTGCCCGACGGCTCAAGGCATCCACAATCTTGTTTTCCTTTCCTTTTATATGTTTTAGTTTGAAATGGTATTCACTAAGGAAGGCTAACCACCTGGCCTTCCTGGCATTTAGGTCGGGTTGGTTGAAAAGTTATTTCAAACTCATGTTATCAGTCATCATTAGGAATTTCTTTCCCATGATATAATGTCGCCACATCTTCAGAGCATGGATGATGGCAGCTAGTTTAAGGTCATGCATAGGGTAGTTCTACTTATGCTCTTTTAATTTCCTTGATTTGTAGCATATGGAAAACTTGTCTTCCATAAGGACTCCCCCAAGTCCTTCTTTGCTTGCATCCTTCCAAACGACGAATGCCCCATTGGGATCCGCAATACGCAAAATCGGTGCACTAAATAGTATTTGCTTCATCTTTTGAAAGCTTTCTTCACACTTATCCGTCTAGATAAACTTGTTTTCCTTTTTCTGCAAGGCGGTCATGTGACATTCAATCCGTGAACAGTTCTCAATGAACTTTCGGTAGTAACCGGCTAATCCTAAGAACGATATTATATCGAATATGCATGTAGGTGTGGGCCATTCTTCAATAGCTTTGACCTTTTCAGGGTCGACGGCTGTTCCCTTCTTGGAAATGATATGTCGCAAGTATTGAATATGGGGTTTGTAGAAATCGCACTTACTAAAGTTGGCGTAAAGCTCGTGTTCCCGTAGTATACGTAGAACAATTCGGAGATGTTCCTCATGCTCTACTTCGTTCTTGGAGTAGATCAAAATGTCGTCAATGAATACTAGAATGAACTTATCGAGGTATTTACTAAAGATGTTGTTCATCATGCACATAAAGTTGGTTGGTGCATTTGTCAATCCAAAGGGAATCACTACGAACTTGTAGTGGCCCTAACGGGTTCGAAAAGCAGTTTTGTTGATGTCCTCATCATGGATTCTCACCTGATGGTATCCAGATCGTAGGTTGATCTTTGAGAAGATATTTGCTCCTCCGACTTTGTCAAACAAGTCGTCGATTCTAGGTAGTGGATAGCGGTTCTTAATGGTCATCTTGTTGAGTTGGCGGTAATCAATGCACATCCGCATCGTTTCGTCTTTGTTCTTTATGAAGAGTATCGGTGTGCCCCAAGGGGACACACTTGGTCGAATGTACCCTTTGTTTATTAACTCTTGTAACTGAAGCTTGAGCTCCACCAATTCTGGTGTGCTCATGCGGTATGGGGCTTTAGAAGATGGTACTGTCTCAGGTGTTAGTTTGATGGAAAAGTCTAAGTCTCATTTGGGTGGTAATCCCAGTATTTCTTCGGGAAATACATCTTTGAGCTCTACGAGAATTGGAAAGTCTTTGATCTTTTGTTCCCTATCAATTTCTATGTTTTGGATATTGATGGCAAAGAGTTTGCAAGCTTTTCTAATACATTTCTTTGCTTGTAAGGTGGAGATCTATCGGACTGACACTTTCTTAGGGATACCCTGAATTGTCTTATGATCCCCATGGTCATCCCTACAGAGTAAGGATTTGTGTAAGCAGTCCAATAGGACATGGTGTTCCTCTAACTAGTCCATGCTGATAAGTACATCGTACGACCCTAGGGGTAGAATGTTTAATTCTAGCCTAGTTTGGAAACCGTTTAAGTCTATCTCATAGGTTTTAACTAACTCAGAGACCTTTCGTTTGGTACCGGTGGCTAGTTGTACTAGCCACGGTCTCTCGTGATACTCTTGGTTCAACTTACAAGTGTCCACTATCTTAGGGGAGATGTAACTTCCGCATGTGCCGGGATCTATTAAAACTGAAACGGTTGTGTTATAGATCTTACCTTCAATTTCAACCATGGTGGCTTGGTGATCTGCCTATCAGCCATCAAGAGCGGCATAAATCCTCGGTGTCTTTCCATGTCCCCAACGGTAGGTTCTGCTTGGACATTGTGTATAACACCATCTGTTTTGCTGGGGCAGTCTTTGTAGTAGTGGGGCCCTTGGCATTTCCAACAAGAAACGGTTGGTGGGACAACTTTTGTCCCTTTGTTGAAAGCTGGCCTGTTGACAGGTGGTGGGGGTGCACTTGGTCATGCTTGAGGTCGGTTGAAGCCTCTATTGGGTGGAAAACTATTGTTATGTTTCTGGTAAGGTGGAGGTCTAAAACCCAGTCTGCAGTTGTCTGTGAAGGTTCTGAACCTATCTCTGCTTCTATTAAGGTTGTCATTCCTTGGTTGTTCGTGTGCATAACACAGTCTTTCTTTATGTAAGGTCACATCAAGGGTTTTGGGCATGTCAAACTCTATCTTTTCTCTAAAATTTGGTGGCATCCCTCCCAAGAAATGTTGTATTTTGACCTTCTCTTCTATAATGTATGGCATATAGTGCAACAAGTATAGGAATCAGTTTAATTCTTTAGTTAGGGAGCCCATTTTCAACTCATGAAATTCTTTAATTTTCTTGTCAATGAATCTTTCAGACATATATTTGTCCTGAAATATTCTGTTGAAAGTCTCCCATGTTATGTCTCTCAATTCTTGTCCTTTGGTGTGTCTCAAGTCCCGCCACCATCTGGTTGTTTTACCATTCAGGTTGTATATGGCTAGTCGTGCTTGCATTTCACTAGAGTAATTATGAACTTTGAAGTACTTATTCATTCCTAGTAGCCACTCTTCAGCCTTCTCCCCAGAGTTAATCTCTCTATCATATGTTGGAGATTTTATCTTTCTGAATTCTCCTTGTAAGCTATTGTCACCTTTCCTCCTTTTCTTGCAAGGAGGTGGTGAACCTTTATCATTGGAAGAGCTCTTGCAGTCCTCTTCCATTGATGCAGGTATGTGTTCTCCCTGCTCTTCTCCCTTAGGGATGGCAGTCCTTTTTGTGTGATTGTTTCCCTTTTTAAAAGTGTTGACTGAGAGTGTGGAATGTCCGTGAGGTTTTTCCCTTGTTAAAGTCTGAAGCAATGCTTCATTTATGGCTTGCTTCTCTCTTCTTTTTTGCATGTTTTCATCTCGAAAACTTTGGAACTTTGCCTGCAAATTTTGCATAGACTTCATCAAATCTAAGTTTAGTTCCACCACCACCTCTTTCTCTCGGGGTGGTGAGTTCATATTTCCGTGTATGCTGCTACCCTGTTCTGCATTCATTTTTAGACAATGTCTGTACCTGAAATGTTATATAAGTATAAAGAGCAGAAAAATGTGTTAGTTTATTTTCACATAAAACAAAAATAAAATTTAAACCTATGTTTTTTGTTTACTGAGTATCGGCAGCGGATGTTCTGTTTGCAATGAGCCCAATAGGTCACATAGTTTTTTTAACTGAGTTCTGATACCACTTGTAATGTCCCTAAAATACAAAAATAAAAATAAAAATTCCATTACCGTAATAACTAGTTAGGAAATGATAATTGTAAATTAACTTCAGCATTGTTAAGAGAATACTATACCGATACTTCTTTTGCGACACTTTGAAGAGTCTTAGTTTTATAAGAAACATGGTCTTACTGGTTGTGAATCCTATAGCTTTGTGGAAGCGTTGTAATGAATAGAAGTGTAAATCTGTCACCATTGTACAATGTTTAGAGGATAATAATGCAAATATCCTTCTTACAGTTTTAAGAGTTTGTATGCATGTTCATTAAAGTCTAACTGATGATTCATGTGGGATGGACCCCTATTGGTGGCGGTTGAGGCCTATGGTGAGATTCTTGGTCTTTTCAAGGGAAGAGTACCTCGGCAGGGCTGCCGAGAGGTAGGGTGTAAGAAGTGGAGATTCCTGAATTACTTAGCAAGTTTCGCTAATGCATTTAATTTGTATCTATTTGCAGGTGTACTTATAGCGGCATTCACCTAGTGTGCTTTACTACATGGTTCCAATAATTTCCGAAACCAAAAGTATGTGATGCTTAAAGTTTGGCACCTTTAAAAGCCTTGGAGGTTGTTTGTGAAACTTGTTGAACTTATAATAATTGTTGACTTGGTAACGTATTGGTTGTACTAGGCAATGCTTATGGTATTTGCAATACTTGTGTGTTTATAAAACTTGTTTATCAAGCGTGACTCTACTACTATAGAGTTTTGGGTCCAAATCGAGATCTTTGGGATTTGGTGGTAGCATTGAATGCACTTTTGTGATGGAACATGGCCAACGCTGCCAGCTATGATGAGGGTTTCTCCCTTGGTTTCTACACTAACGAAGGTTCAACTTCGTGTTTCATTTCACTTGTTTTGCTATGGATGCATTGAGGGCTTCATGTACTGACCTGAGCTTGTCTCATGGTCAACACACCATATGGGGGTTTCGTATTTAGAGATGGAGACTGACCAAGAAGGTAACTTCTTCCCTAGCATAAATACTACGTTTTCCTCTTATTTCGATTTGATAGATTTTGATACTAATTCTTAGGGTTTTGACTTCGTATGGTTCACTTGTTTTGCAGGTGGTCGTGTGGCATCCTCCTTCTACATGGCTACCATTTGATGGCAAGTACCTCGACTTTGATTGTGTTGCGAATGGCAAGTTAGATTTCACCATTTCTTAACTCCCCCTCTTGCCTCTGTGGACTGTACTGTTGGTGTTTGCTATGCGGAACTTCATAAGCCTGGTTTGGGTTTACTGCAACACTTTTGGGTTCCTTGAGGTTGTTGTTGGCTGGACCACTATGAAATGTATCCTCTCGTTGTTCTTAATGGACCAGGGGTGCTCTAGTGTAGGGTTTGGCCATTCGGCTCAATGTTGATCTTTGCGGAAGTTGTAATACTAATTACCCAATATAAGACTGGGGTTTATATGTCTTCATATTTTGTTTATAAAAGAATCCTTGGACCTGTGAAATGGAGTAAATGGCTTACTGTATGAATCTATAATCGATTGGCACACTGTCTAGTTTCTGCATGTTCTTATGGTAAGAGTAGTTCGATTTATGGGTTTGCTTGTTGGTTGCTTTTAATCTGAAGGTTGTCATTTGAGTAATTTATCATAGGAAATCGTGATTTTTTCATACCTGCATTTATTAAGAGCTGAGTTTGACTCTGTCTACCATTTAGAAGAAGAGTAGGGAAGGTATTGGCCTCTACGTATTCTATTAGTCTTTATACTTGAATTAAAGAAAGATGCCTTTACTGGCCTCTTCATTTTCTTGGCATGAAGTAATGGTTATAAGTTTGGATTCCCTATGTGGATATCATGACCCTGTCTGTTTAAATGGATTTTCAATTCTTAGTTATGAAATCGCTACCAGTCACGATGTGTTGGTGGGAAGAGTGAAACTCTGGTTTGGTTTCCTTACATTCCTATGGGGATTCACTTTGGTTCTTCTTTATCTGCGTTTTCTGGTAGTTCCTTTTACATGGAAGCCTAGAGGGATTCGAACCCTGACCTTGCATTTTATGTTGAAAAGACTAGCTGTGTGTGTTTGCTAAATGATAATGAAAACGCTTGTTTGGATGTATAACTCGTTCTTTGTAAAACAATATGCTATTTGGTTGCTTGTTCTTCCTGGAAAAGTCAATGAGACTTGATCTCGTGACCTTTATTTTGATGGTTAAAAGTACTATAGTTTAAAGATGTGGAATGCACTTGTTGGTAGTGGGATTCGATACATGAGAAAAGTATGATGTTACTTTCGATTTAATGTTTGACTGTTTAAATGAAAATGTAGATATTTTGGAATGGAATGATACCATGGTTTGAAAGGCAGAAAATAATAATCATCGCTACTGTTAAATCTCTGTTTTCATGTGTAAAGTAACTAAGAGCATCGATGTTTGATTTGATGCTATTGTCATTTCTTAAGAACAAAGAGAATAACAATAAAAGAATTAAAAGAGAAACATAATTAATCCCTACACTACGAATTAGTAGGACGATTCAGATCGAAGACATCATTATTGAGAAATATAGTAATAAACCTAAGTTTGTTGATGGGGTATTGTCTAGCACAGGCTAGCTTGGCTAGACCTACTAGACCCTCCACTGGTTTCTGGGTGAAACCCCTAAGTGTTGATAATGTTTGTAATGAGAACAATGCTGAAGAATTAATTTTAATTTAAAAGCCTACATCTACTATAACTGGAAAATGGAAACAATTAATACCACATACCTGGTTGCTTGGGCACTCGATCCTTTCTTGTATAAGCTTGCACACTCAAACAATAATTAGTGCAGAACCTATTGTAATTAGCTAACCTGTTAGGGTGATTTTGCTTAGTTGGATAACTTTGGGGCTACCGTGTTCCTCCCAACCATGATCCTACAACCGTTCCTGGTTCTGTATGTATCCCCCCGAGTTGGATTCTGACATGCAAAAGTGATAGAGGACCTATGGTTATTGTTGGTTCAGTTTCTTGGAGGATAAGACTTCTCTCTTATTACCATCAAAGAATGATAATGAAAAAGATAGATGATCCCCAAAACTTGGGATCTGCCCTCTTTATGTAGGCGAGTCTTGAATTATGACTGTTAGAATAATTAGTTTCTTTAAACTAGATAAATAATATTTAAAAGATATTATTTAATAAATATCTAGTCTTTTGCACTAAGACATTTTCAATGGTCTAATCTATAAGTGATTTCTGATTTAAGCTCTTCATAATAATTATGATAACAATAATTCTACGAATAATATTTCTAACCTAGGTATTAATCCATTAGTAATACTATTAAGAAATGTGGCTTCCCACTAAATATTAATACTCTATTAATACTATTAGATAATGTGGCATCCCACTTTGAATAAACTATATGCAATAATGTCTTTTATAAGTAATTAATCACATCATTATTTATTAAATATTCTTAATAATAATATTAACTCTTGTATCTTTACATGATACTTAGTTTTAACAATTTAAGGGTAAGGTCCACTTCTTTGGACAGTCTTTCGGTAAGCTAGGATAGGCACCTCTAGTCTCTGTCTTTGCATGTCGGATTCCCTCGTTTAACATGGTAGTTCCTGCAGTATTTGATGATAGATAAAAGATGAATCATTTAATAAAATTAAATAAATGTGATGAAAGTAAAAGTGCTATTCAGAGTCTTTTCTGACTCAACACTTTGATATCCAATAACACCGAGTGCTCTTCAGATCGTTTTAACTCAACACTCTCACATGGGTGTTACGCTAGTGCAAATCCAGAGCCTCTGCTCAATACTAGTGCTAGAATGTGGTTGTGAGGCACATCTAGAATATGTAAGTTGCCTCATATCCGGTATTTGTTTATCAAGCTTGGGGTGCTCCAGTGCTTAGGCCCAACACTCAATGTACCTCAGGGCTTACTCCCAGTACATATACATTCTTCTAGGTACATCAGGGCTTATGCCCAGTACGTCGGTTATATGTGTGTTTATGAGTCCATGCTCAATACACTCATAAGTCAAATCATGTAAAAATTATAGCTCTGCACAGTAAGGAACAAAAGATCATGTTAGTATATTAGGGTTTGTACCCATATCAAAGCTGAAGAACATCATTAAAAAATTGGGGCCTTCTTGCCCAGTATACACTCAAATAAAGAAGTTAGTCAGGTTCCATGCCCGATATGTAAATATATGAAAGAGTAAATCATAGGTTCTAGGGATTATGCCCAATACTCAAAATAAAACATAGGTGCTGGGGCCGTGGCCCAATCTAACAACAAAAATAGTTAGTCCAAAATTCAGGATATTAAGCCCTAAAACTCACTGTGAGGAGTACCACAGGAACCCCAAAATAGCTAGCCCATTGAGAGAACCTACCAGTGAAAAGGGAAACAACCCCTACCTGATTGACTGGTTCCCACACATGAGGTAAACCAAAAGCTGTCATTTATGGCCAAGAGGTTATCAGTTTTACCTGAGCCATGGAGTGAGGGGTACTGCCCCAATACGCAAGCCGTCAGACAACATTGGTGGCTGAGTGAAACCTCTTAACCGTTAGGAAGCCGAGCATACCTAGGGTCCATATCTATTTCCAGTTGCACTATTGCAGATCCATCTGTTTCTAATCACTTCCACGCCATTGCAGATCCAACCGTTTCAGATCCATTCTGAAAGTTGTTTCAGATCTAGCCGTTTTCGATCCATTCTGAGCCATTTCAGATCCCGCCATTTCTGATCCATTCTGAAAGTCCTTTCAGATCCATTATGGAAAAAAAAATTCGTGTTTTCGCCATATCTCCTTTGTTTTAACTCTGTTTCCCCTGAAACTTCACTGACACCTCTACACTCCCATTCTGCATATTTCATTCCTGAGGACCTTATGCCAAATTCCACTTCCCAAAACAAGAAATCCCACATTTGTCTATTTTTATGGTTTCCCATAACTTCTTCGCTTTTCACCCAATCACCTTCAAATTTTGCCACCACGTTCATTCCCTGTTTCTGCTTCTTTGTCCCTCTCTGACAAATTTTTCCATTCTTTCACCTCACTCCTGAAATCCTCATTTTCTGCTTCGTTGTCCATTCGAAATTGTCCAAAACCTAGTCAAACCCCAATTACCCATCCGATTTTTTCCCCAATCCAAATTTCCCTTTCCTAAATAAGCTTATGTTGGTGTTTTTCTACCCATTCACAAAAAAACAAAAAAAAAACTCCTGGTTATGGTTGTCAACCATGGAGGAAGCACTTGCAGCCATCCAAACCAAACTCCAAGATCTAGATGAAAAATTTCTTGGCCTCCATCTTGAGCATTCAGCCATGAACAACAAACGATAATCCGATTCTTCATTAGGAAAAGGGTTCTCTTCTTCCAGCAATTTTTGTGTTCCAAAGCTTGATTTTCCTCGATTCAATATTAATGATCCGACTGGATGGATATACCAAGAAGAAAAATATTTCATTCTGCATAATACTTTTGATGTCCAAAAAGTTCTACTTGCATCCTTTCATTTGGAATGGGACGCCCTTCAATGGTATCATTGGTACATCAAGGCTCATAACAAGCCAAAATGGATAGATTTTTTCCAACTCCTTTTGCAACGATTTGGTCCTAGTGCTTTTGATGACTTCATAGGAGCACTCACTAAACTTCGCCAGTTTGGCACTATGAGAGAGTATCAGACAGAATTTGATGAACTAGCCAATCACACAGAAGGATTGTCTGATGGATTTTACAGGAGTTGTTTTATCAATGGTCTTAAGGATGAAATCCACTTGGAGGTTAAAATGTTTCGTCCCACAACAATGATAGAATTCCTAGGGTTGTCTAAGTTGGCGGAGGACAATATCAAAACCCAACAACACTCGAAATATACTTTTGTTCCATTCAGAAATATGGTTTCTCAATGATCTCCCATCACACCAGCTCCTCCCTTCACTGCTATCAAGCAGTTGTTGAAAGCAGAGATGCGGGCACATAGTGAAAAAGGGATTTGTTATAATTGTTATGAGAAATTCACTCGAGGACATAGATGTGTTGAGCAACAACTCTATCTATTAGATGTGGATTCTTTGCCTACCTTTGAACTTGGTGCAGAAGCTCCAGATGCACAGGATGATCAATTCGACATTCAGCAGCCGCTTATTGATCCTTCGTATCCAGATGACCACCCAGAGATATCTCTCCATACTTTAGCCGGAGTCACCACCCCACAAATAATGTGGGTCATGGGTTACTTCAAGAAGATACCTCTTACAATACTCATTGATTCGAATAGCACTCATAATTGCATTGACCATCACATTGCCAAACAAGCTGATTTTTGTGTCCATCTTTGCTCCAACGTTGAAATCATGATTTCCAATGGGGGCACCTTAACTTGCAAGGGGAAGTGTCACAATGTGCGTATCTCTCTGGATGATTATATCTTGTGCTCTGACATGTTTTCCTTGTCCTTAGGAGGATGTGATGTGGTTTTGGCCATTCAATGGTTACGCACAGTTGGCCCCATCTTATGGGATTTTGCTGAACTTTGGATGCAGTTTTCAGTCAATGGGACACAACAAAAATTTATGGGATTACAACCAAGGTCTCTCTGCATCATTAGTTCCCATCACTTAGAAAATATCCTTAAGAAGAATTCACATGGTGTCATTTCTCAGCTCCATTCCATTCAGATGCACCCATCAACGGTCTCCACTACTTCCTTGGATATATATGTAGGTGTCTTTGCTAAACCCATGGGCTTGCCATCTTCAAGAGACCTTTCTAGTTAGAATTTAGCCGCATCTACATCTGAGAAGGAAATTATGGCGATTTTGCATGTAGTACAAAATTGGCAGCCATACCTATTAGGGAATTATTTATGCATCAAGGCTGATCACCAGAGTCTAAAACATTTCTTAAATTTCATGGGTTATACCTATGCGATCACTTCCAAGAAGGGTAAGGACAATCTATTGGCAGATGCTCCTTCTCGCACATTTGATGACCCAGTTTCTCTTTCATCTATTTCTATGTTGGTTCCAAATTGATTGCAATTTGTTCTACGGGGCTATGTCTTCTATGAACTCGATGCTTCTTCATCGACAGGGCACTCTGAGTTCCTCAAAACGTATGACCGGTAACAATGTAACTTCTTTTGGCTGAGACTGCAAATGACAATTCAACAGATGGTGATTGACTGTGATACTTGTCAGGTCAACATGGGCTAAACGACACTCCTTACAGGACTGCTCGAACCGTTTCCCATCCCTACAAAGATTTGGATAGTTATTTCTATGGATTTCCTTGAGGCGCTCCAATGGTACAATACCCCATCTAAAATGACACCATATGAAGCAATCTATGGATACCGCCAGTTTGTCTTCCATACACCCTCAGCAGTTCCCTAGTTCAGTCAATTGACTCGGTTCTTCAAAATTGCAACCAACTTCTTCTCCTTTTATAGGACAATCTTCACATGGCAAGATATTGAATGAAACAATATGTCAATCAGCACCATTCTGTGTGCACTTTTCAAGCAGGTGATATGGTTCTTCTTCGTCTACAGCCTTCCACGCAATCCTCCCTGTAACTCAAAAGGCATCAGCATTTCTCTCAATCGATCACAGAGGTATTAATTCAGTGGCACTAAATTCCCTCCAAGGATGCTACAGGGGAACCACTCCTTCAGATTCTGCATAAATTTCCACATATAAAGCTTTGAGGACAAATATTTTTCTAAGGGAGAGGAAATGTTAGGAACCCGTGTCAACCCTTCTCTTTACTTTGTTAGTATATTGTTGTTAGACACATATGCTTTGTAAGTTGTCCTGTACTATTTTTTGATCCACAGTTTGTATTATTATTGTTGGAAGCATATGCTTTGTAAGTCGTCCCGTAGTAATTGTTGATCCATAGTTTGTATTGGCACATGGTATTGACCCATGGTATTGGTGCCTAGAATTAGTATATAAGTTTTTGTTTATACCAATGAAGGAACCATGGAGTTATTTGTATTGAACTTGCTCAAAGGAGGTTGCCCCCTCAAAGTGGCATGCGATCAATAAAAATATTATGTGATATCATATATTGTGCATTTTATCAATTAATTGTTGCAGGTTCCTCACACATACGAGTTCTAACTGGAGCCGGTCATGGCATGACACTTCAGGGTAGTCTAGCAAAGGAAGGATAGGATGTGAAAGTTAGATGTGAATTAGGTAAAAGGGGGTAGGTAGATAGGAATGTCTTAGATGTTTTAGAGGGAACTTAACTAGCTGTGTGTGTGCTGAAACCTCTGTTTGATTCTTGTGTTGTAACTGAGTATATTACATTTGTGTCATAAATTATTATGATATGAGTTAGTGGTAGTAGGTACCCTTCCTTGTAATTGATTTTGTAAACTAATGTGAACATAAAGATAATTAAATGAAACCTTAAATGGATAATTGTTACAAAAACTAATAATGCTAAATTAATTAGGTTATATGTATGCTCGTTCTACCTGGATGGAAGATTATTATTATTAGTTAGCATGTATGTTTATGTGAGATAATGTTTCTTATAGTACATATCTCACCAGTGCATACACTGGCCACGCATGAAAAATTTGCACATGTAGGCTAGTATCAATATTTAAATACTAGACATGTTAAATAATTGTATAAGTTGTTATGAATAATTAAGTTAATTGCACGATGATCCAACAAAAACATTGAGCATTTAAGTTTTTAAGTATATGTTAACATTGTAATAAGCAATTGGTTAAGTATCGTCATTTAGAATTTTTGTAAGGAAATTATTGTGAATAAAACATAAATATTGTTCCATATGCGTCATAAGAATTGTACTATTTAATCGTTATCATCATTGTTTTAGACCCTTAAGGGTGTTTTCTTTACAAATACAAGAATGTTGTGTTGATACTAGGATACTTGTCGGTTAAAAAAACAAATACTATTATTATTTGTTAAAAACTAATTATTATTATTTTTATTATTATTTAATTAATGTTAATAAGAATAGAATTGTCCTTTACCATAAACTATAGCGGAGCAATTCAATTATTATAAGGATTATTGAGTAAAGTAATCAATCAAAGGATTCAGTGAAGCAATTCGAAAAAAGTTAAAATGAAATATTTAAAAGATGAGATAGGATGGCATTAAAGTAATAGTGTTATTAATTTATTACCATGTAAGACAATTTATCTGGATGGGTAATACATTTAAGATACTCCCCACTACCAACTTGAAAAGTCAATACTAATAACTATTATATTATTATTTTATTCAAACATAGTTAATGCTAAAATAGTGAGTGGGAATAGTAATTAACCCATCATCTCGTGAAAATACCAAGTGAACATATCAAATATTTGTTAATGAATGTGCCTCCAACTCACCCAACTAAGTTAATTGAAATTTATGCCATTGAACTACTCGAGAAAATAGATACCTAGAAATATACTATTCTATTAGGATGGAAATAAATGTTTTGGGGATTGGAATGATTTTATAGGGACAGTGGAGTAAGCCCAAAGGGTTTAGTAGGATGAAAATATTATTCAGGAGGAAAAACATGGAAGGGAGCAAGGGGTTCGGGGAAAAGGAAAAAAAAAGAACACTATGAAGGAATGAGAAATATTTTGTAGGGAGGTATTTGAGGAGGGGGACAATTCGAGGTTTGTAGGAAATGAAATACTTGGAGAAAAAGTAGAGGAGGATTGTTTCTCATAGTTATAGGGAAACATTCATTGTTTGGACTAGTTGTACTCAAGTTTTGGGCTTGAGGGTCCAAGAAGAAATTCTTGGAGCTAGGAAGTCACCGAGACTTTCCTATTTGGCAGGGTGGAAAACCTATTTTGGTGGGTTGATTTTTCTGATGCTACCCTACAAGTATTTTACTTGTATGTAAATTCCATATTTTCCATTTAGAAAATTATATAAAATATGTAAACTGTTGAAAAAAAGATAGATAGAACTGATGCTACTTATGATTGTTCATAGTTGATTTCTACCTGTTAGAATTGTTGTCTATAACAAAAACAAAAGTATTTTACTTCTATCCATATCAAAATCCAAATATTTTACAATACCATTGAATGAAAGAAATAGAAGGAATCAAAACAAAACAATTGACACAATCTTTCAAACTGCAAGATTTCCATTAAATTAAACTGAGGACCTAGTGAGGTCCTTACATCTCATAATAAGCTTTGAGAGAATTATTTCTCCTTTCAAGAAAAATCCACTTCCTAACTGCCCACAATTCCTTGTACATTTTAAATCTAGGATTTTCATCTTTGTCTCCATTGTTTTTCAAATTATATTCTTGTTCTTGAATCAAATTAATGAAATTTTCTGTCTAATACATAGCAATAAATGGAACTTCCAATTTTTTATAACGAAACATGTGCAATATATTATATATTTATTTTATGACTTATTCCTTGACTAGCTTCTCTTTGTGTTGAGAGTCTACTTGATCATCACCTCCTGTCATGTACTTCTCTGCCAAAACACTTGGAAATTCATCCTCTAGCCTTCATCAATCATAACTATGCATGCTTTATAGGATTCCAAAGACTAACTAAAGTGTTCATTCAAGTGGGAAATTGTGGTTACATGAGACTTTATACGAAGTCTTGCATGAACATCCATAATTGTCTCTATAGCGTCAACCATGTCTTCTAGCATTGATGTAAACTAGGAACCACCTTAATGCTTCATTTTTGACAAAATGGTTTGTTCATAGTCAATATCATCATGTAGCCAACAACTCTTCAAATGTTCTTTTTCCAATTTTGTTACATACACTTCACTTAAAGCTAGTAATATCTTGAGAGTGATGTATTATTCCAACGATTCCATGTACTTCTCATAGAGTTGTTGTGCGTGCCAATGTGGAAACCGATGGTTCCTTCAAACTTTTGTACTAAATCCATTGCTACTGGGACAAGCTGAATATATACTTTACCCACCACAAAATCTCCAATGAACACCTCCACCATTGAGTTATCATGATTCTACATATTTCCAATGGTCTACTCCATCCATCAGTCACCTTACATCCACCATTGACTATGATTTTATCGACGGTCACTTTGGAAACTTAACAAAATTATCTTAAGCAACACATTCCCCAAAAGAGCATGAAAAGAGATTAAATAGACCAGAAAGTGTAAGGGCCACACCTTAATAACAAAAAAAAAAGATGAATAGCAAGCCTCTTCGAGGGGGAAACCTACTTATACAATGTACTAAATACACAAGATAAGACAGGTTTTGATGATTCAAATGAAAAGGTCTCCTTCCTATATATAGGAGACAAAGAGGTACAATTACAACTAATGGGACCAGGCTGAAATAACTAATATAATAATACTAATGACAATTACCACTAATATACCCAAGCCAACATCCATAATATGTAATGAGCCACAATATAAGGGGTAGTGTGTCAACATTTAGGGCATAAAATTCCCCTCCCCTTCAGACAAGTGTTGTCTTCAATGCTTGATTAGTTGTGGATGCTTTTGTATGAAGGACTTATCATCCCATTTCTAATATTAAACTGGTAATTTATTCCACTTAATGAAATACTCAGTAATAGCCTGGTTGCATAGTTATTTGGTCCTTGTTTCCATGATTTGTTAAGGTTCGAATATGAATTTTCCTTCTTCATCCAATTTCGGAAAGATAATTTGAATTAAGATCTTGTGTTACTACCCTAGTAATTGTTCAAACCGCATAACATTGCAACCATCAAGAAAAAAAAGAGGACTCTATGTGAACTTAATAATGGTATACATAATCCACCCTATAACAACCTAGCACGGGAATAAGACACTAGACTCACACAAAACCATGAAGAGGGTGGGTAGACTCATAGAGGAGTTGAGCTACTAGAGAACACAGGTGCAGAACAAAAAAAAAGGTGAAAATCTTGATGGCTCACCAAAGAAAATTACAATGTTCATGATAGATGTCAGTTAAGGAAAGCCTGAGGAATGGCTAATGAGATTTACCACCATGTCTGGGAACCATAACGAGCATGTATGTTGAGCCATCATGGAAACAATTGTGTGGAGGTCAAGAAACCATAGTCAGCATGAGTTTTATTAACATGATCATGAGCACAACAAATAAGAAGATCCCACATGGTTTCCAAGTCAACAAATGAAACACCATCATCGAGACCACAACCATCAAATAATTAATGTTTACGGATGCAGTGGGATCCATGTATTATGCTATTTAAAATACCTCATAAATGCAGTGTGATTACGTGCCTGTCAAGGGATGGACATGGACTGCATTGTTACCATGCTAGTTATAACGAATCACACCCCCTTATCCCAAAGTTATAGCGTAGGTATAATTGTGGGGCCAAACAAGGTTTGACTAGGGAAGAAAATACATAGGCTTAGGTCTATGTTATTTAATCCCTGTGGTAGTGCTAAGTAGGGGACCTTAACAATTTTACAAGGGAATAAACAAATGAATGTAAGGTTAACCAAGTGAAGAGATAAATGAATTAAAAATCATCGTTAGTATTAAGGGTTAACCTTGGATTGAAGTCAGCCATTGATTAAAGTCAACCTTGGATTGAAGTTAGTCATGGTTTGAAGTCAATCTTGGATTGAAGCCAACTCGAATTCAAGTCAACCATGGTTTAAAGTCAACATTGAACCTTGGATTGAAGTCAACCATGGTTCAAAGTCAACCTTCCTTGAAATTCAACTATGGTTTCAATTCAACTATGAATTGAAGCACAATTGAAGTCAGCCATGGTTCAAAGTTAACCTTGCTTACAAGTCAACCATGGATTAAAATTAGCCCTGGATTGAAGTGAACTATAAACTATTATTATCTATGGATTGAAGTCAACCATAAACTGCTATTATCTATGGATTGAAGTCAACCATAAACTGCTATTATCTATGGATTGAAGTCAACCATGGTTCAAAGTCAACATTGCTTAAAATTTAATTATGGTTTGAACTCAACCATGGATTGGAGTCAACCATTGTTCAAAGTCGATCATGCTCAAATGTCAACTATGGATTGAAGTCAACCTTTCCTAACAATCAACTATGGATTGAAGTCACCTTTGGATTGAAGTCAACTATGGAATGTAGTCAACCTTTGATTGAAGTCAACCTTAGATGGAAGTCAACATTACTTAAAATTCAACTATGGATTGAAGACAACCCTTGATTGAAGTTAACCACATTTTGAAGTGAACCTTGTATTTAAGTCAACCTTGGATTTGAGTCAACCTTTCTTAAAAGTGAAATATGGATTGAAGTAAAGCTGGAGCCAACCTTGGATTGAAGGCAACTACGAACTGAAGTCAACCATGGATTAAACTTAAACTTGGATTGAAGTCAGCCATGGAATGTAGTCAACCTTTGATTGAAGTCAACCTTAGATGGAAGTCAACATTACTTAAAAGTCAACTATGGATTGAAGTCAACCCTTGATTGAAATTAACCATGGTTTGAATTCAACCTTGGATTGAAGTCAACTATGGATTGAAGTCAACCATGGTTTGAAGTCAACCTTGGATTTAAGTCAACCTGGATTAAAAATCAAATATGGATTGAAGTCAACCTTAGATTGAAGTAAACCTAAAGTCAACCTTGGATTGCAGGAAACTATGTATTAAAGTCAACCATGGATTAAAGTTAACATTGGATTGAAGTCAACCTTACTTAAAAGTCAACTATGGATTGAAGTAAATTATGGATTGTATTCAACCAAGGATTGAAATCAATCTTGGACTAAATTCATCCTTGGATGGAAGTCAACATTGAATTGAAGTCAACCATGCTTAAAAGTAAATTATGAATTGAAGTAATCCTTGTTGAAAAGTCAACAATGGATTGAAGTCTACCATTGTTCAAAGTTAGTTAACCACCTTTAAAATTGTTGTTTTGGATTGAAGTCAACCACAGTTGAAAGTTAACCCTAGATTGAAGTTAACCATTGATTGAAATGAACTATGGATTGAATTCAACCATGGATTGAAGTCATTAATGTTATATTATTAATGGATTAAAGTCAACCATTGGATTGAATTCAACTTTGTCTTAAAGTCAACATTAGATTGAAGCCGAGCTTAAAGTCAAGCTTAGATTGAAATCAACCATGGATTGAAGTCAAGCTTAAAGTTAACCTTTGATTTGTTAGGATATTTAGACACTTAGGAGTTAGTTAAGATCAACTTGTGTAATATATCAGTGAGGGATAGTGTGTTTCTTTAGTATGCATTAGTATGCATTTGTAAATACTTAATCCGATGGTCATGATATGTTTCCGACATAGAGTGATCCGATGGCTCAACTTCTCTTAGATCAAACCTAACCTTGATCCGTGGCTTACCACCCGATTGGTCCATGATCTCTATTTAAAGAGCATGGAGGGTCATTGTTTAGTTGATCGATTATGAGAAAGTCATTTGTAACTTTCTTTCTTTGCATAATAAATTGTCCCATAGAAGCTATTTAGTCGGGGCCGTGGAGTGTTTCCCTCAAGAGGGTTTAAACCACGTCAAAACATCGGTGTGTTGATCTGTGATCTGTTTGTGTGAAGTGGTTGCTCTTGGTGTTCGGTCCTTTAGTAGTACCCTGTGTACCCGAACATGGTATCAGAGCTTTTATGAAGTGCCGCTTTCAGTTATGATCTAGATCTTGAACTGTTGTTGCCGAAACTCGAAAGGGTTTCTAGTTCTGGTATTTTTGTGCATTTCTGGGCTGTGGGAGGTGTTCCATTGTGTCCAGAGCATCGTTTCCATTGGGAAATAGTTTTCATTTGATTGAAAACGATTCCCGGTTGCTCCAAAAACGTGTATTTCATCAGATCTGAAGGAAAATAAAAATCTCATATTTCATCTTTTTTTTACTGTTAGATTTTTTTTGGTTTGGATTGTTGCTTTTCCGTCTGCGTATGCTCTTTTCCGTGCACCTTGAGCGATCTTGGCAAATCAGAAATAGAAAGGGAAAGGGTTTTTCTCGACTGCGTATGCTCTTTGCCGTGCACCTTGCGCGATCTCGGCAAATTAGAAACAGAGAGAAAACGTCTACTTTCCGGACAAGCTAACAAGATCTAACTCCACAAGTGTGGAAAAGTTTTTTTGTTTCGATTTGTGGTCTGTTTTGCAGGAAAAATGGCAAGCACGCAAACCGAGCAAGAAAAAAAAAAAAAAAACCCCTTCCTCATTCCCATATTTTACATACCTTTTAATCTAGCTCGCTTGGTTCAAAGTTGCTTTATTCCTTAATAGGTCTTGAGTTCAAGTTTTAGGAAGTTACTTTTAAAAGAAAAAGTGCATGCAATTTCTATTTTCAAGTTACTTTATTGTAAAAGTGCATCTCACTTAAATAATAAAAAATAAAAATACAAGTGAGTCACTTAAGTTTTTTATTGTTGTACTATTTAAAAGTAATATCATTGTAAAAGTGAAATCACTTATTTTACAAAAGTGGTTCACTTAAAGCAACTTTTTTGTAAAGTGATTGTCAAAAGGTTCATTTTGGGAAGAGGGGGGTTCTTTTTTTTAGTTGGACATTCTCTAGCTGCCACGTCACTATTGGGAACATCTTCAACAGTTTATTTGTTCAAGCATAACTTCATCATACAGAGTCAGTTTTCAGTGCCGTTTTTTTTTAAACCGCCTATTTTTTCGATCTCTTCACATCCAGACTATTGGTTTATGCTTTTACAGCCATTAATTTACAAATATGGCGGCCCCTTGTGATATTCTACTTAATAGTTCCAACTATTTCTCATGGAAATCTCATATGGAGGATGTTCTACGAAGTAGGGGACTTTTCAGAATTACAACAGGGAAAGAAAAAGAACCCACTGATGATGATAAGAAAATAAAATGGGCAAATAGATGTAATGAAGCTCGTGGATTGATTGGGATGTCAATCTCTACTGATTTGCGATTCCACATATCTGGAATTGATGAACCTAATGCTGCTTGGGACAAGTTGGAAACTGTGTTTGGTAAACACAATGAAATTCGAGGTCACCAACTCGAAAATGAGTTGATTTCTTTAAATCCAAGTGACTTTTCATGCATTCAAGATTATTTATCTAAGTACAAAACTCTTAAACTCTTATGTGCAGAATGTAAGATTGAGAGGGAAGACAAACAGTGCATTTATCATATTCTTTCCAAACTTGGACCTGCATATTCTGTTTTTGTATCTACATTTTACTCCATGAAAGCATCCTTGAATGCAGCTAGCTATTAAGAGCCTAGTCTTGAATCCTTTTGTAATTCCCTGATTAGAGAACAAGATAAACTCATTCATCTTGGAATAATCAACAATGCAGATACATCTGGGAAAGCCTTATTGTCCCAACAGAAAGAAAAGTCCAAGCCTCCCAAGAAACAAAATTTTCGCAATAATAAGTCAAACAAGGGTCCCAAACCCTCTCAGTCAGCTCCTTCTTTAAAAAATGACAAAGGATCGAAGCCAAAAGGCCAGAAGACTGAGCGTCATTGCAACTATTGCGGAAAAGATAATCATGATGAATCTAAGTGTTTCAAGAAGATGGCAGCCTTGGAAGCAGCAATGAAGAAGCACAACATCAGCCTAGATTCGTCTTCAGAATCTTCCTCTCATGGACATGCACTTTGTGCTTCTGGTTATTCTTATAATGCATCTTCTTCTTCTACTTCAAATGAATGGCTCAATGATTCTGGAGCATCTTATCATATGGCTAAGGATCAAGCCATCTTTTCTACTATGCATGAATGTAACACCAAACAAATATTTGTTGGTGATGATAGATCTCTAAGTGTTGTAGGAGCTGGAACAGTTCCAGTAGATAATGGTCATTTTAGTGATGTACTATGTGTTCCAAGAATTTCCTGCAATTTGTTATCAGTCTATCATATCACTCATTCTGGTGAAGGTAAAACTGTGACCTTTACACCTCACCAAGTTGTAATCAAGGATTTTAAAGATCCTCAACAGGTTCTAGCTATCGGAATTGTTGATGATATTACCAGGTTGTACAAGTTTAACAACTTTGGGTCATCACCTTTCCCTTCAGTTTTTGTTGCTCATAGTGATAACTTGAGCAAACTTTGGCATGAGCGATTTCGTCACTTAAATTATTGCTCATTGCAACAACTATGTAAAGAAAATATGGTGATAGGTCTTCCGATGGTATCTTGCAGAGATGGTGTTTGCTCCGGTTGTGTACTCGAAAAACATCATCGGGATAGTTTTGACAAACGTGCCTCTTGGCACACCTCGGTTCCCTTGGAGCTTGTGCATAGTGACTTGTGTGGTCCTCTTCCATCTGCTTCCTTTTCTGGTTTCAAATATTTCTTAACTTTCATTGATGATTACACCAGACGCACTTGGGTTTATTTCCTAAAACTTCAGAGCGAAGTATTTAACATGTTCTTGGCCTACAAGGCCCTTGTTGAAAAACAATCTGGTCATCAAATTATCAAGTTAAGATCTGACAATGGAGGAGAATATGTTAACAAACAGTTCACTACTTTCTACACTGAACAAGACATCCAACAACAGCACACTGTTCCATATACACCACAACAAAATGGTGTAGCTGAGCGGAAGAACCGCACTTTAAAAGAAATGGCTAATTGTATGATCCAATCTAAAGGACTAAGTCTTCAATTTTGGGCTGAAGCCATAAATTGTACAAATTACATAGTTAATCGCACCCCCACAAAAGCATTACAAGGTATAACACCGGAAGAAGCATGGAGTAAAATTAAACCTGATGTAAGTCACTTTCATGTGTTTGGTAGTGAAGCATGGGCTCACATTCCGGATGAAAAACAGAAAGCATTGCAGCCTAAAAGTGAAAAGTGCATATTTGTTGGACATTCTGAATATGTAAAAGGTTATAGACTTCTTCAACCACCTTCTCATGCTATAATCATTAGAAGAGATGTTAAATTTGATGAAAATATCTTGGCCTGCGAGCCTAACTCGGCGAGTGTGCCATCTTTGGCCTGCGAGCCTGATTCGGCGTTTGTGCCTTCTTCTTCTTCTTCCAACTTCCTTGACAGGTTTCCAAATCCATTTTCTGATGATGACAGTGAGGATAAAAATCCACCTCCGCCTGCTCATGTTCCTTCAGTTGCACCAGCACAAGTGCTTCCTCGATAGGTCCGTTCAATATGTGAAGCAGCTGGTGATCTTGCCGGTGATCCTAGAGAACAACGTCGAACACGTTCTGAGTTTCAGCGAGCCTCTTCTCTTTTGGTTCAAGTTTCCGAGAATCATGATCCATAAACTTTTGCAGAAGCTTCAAGGAATCCAGATTGGGATTCACCCATGGATGAAGAATATCGTTCCTTAATAGCGAATGATACTTGGGATCTTGTACCTCTTCCAAAAGGAAGAAAACTTGTCAGATATAAATGGGTCTACAGAACTAAGTATGCATCAGATGGAAGTGTTGAAAGACTTAAGGCAAGGTTAGTTGCCAAAGGTTTTTCCCAAGTTGAAGGGATTGACTACAATGAAACCTTTGCTCCCGTCGCCAAAATGAACTCCATCCGCCTTGTTCTTTCCCTTGCATCCTTACACAACTGGGAAGTCCATCAAATGGATGTCAAGTCTGCCTTCTTACATGGTGATTTACAGGAGGAAATTTACATGGAACAACCTCCTGGCTATGTTCAGAATAACTCTAGCCTTGTCTGCCGCCTTAAGAAATCCTTATATGGCCTTAAGCAAGCTCCTAGAGCTTGGTATGCCAAAATGGATAACTTTCTCCTTGACACTGGTTTTTCTAGATGCCATTCTGACCCCAATGTCTATACCAAGAAAGTAGGAAACCATCTCATCATACTTGTTCTATATGTTGATGACCTTATTCTTACTGGTAGTGACCCTAAGCTTATAACCCATGTGAAATCCAGTCTTAAACAAACTTTTGAAATGTCAGACTTAGGACATTTGCATTATTTTCTTGGTCTCCAAGTTCTGCAAACCAAAGAAGGAATCTTTCTTTCCCAGTCTAAGTATGCTTGTGACCTTCTTCATCGCTTTCACATGGAAGATTGTACACCAGCCCCTTCCCCCTTCCAGTCTGGAGTCAATCTTTCTGCCACTTGTACTTCACCTGAAGTAGATGCCACCTTGTATCATCAGCTTGTTGGTAGTCTTTTATACTTGACTCATTCCCGTCCTGACCTTTCCTTTGCCGTTGGTCGAGTTGCTAGTTATATGCAAACACCTCATGAAATTCACTGGAAAGCAGCTAAAAGAATACTTCGATATATTCGAGGTACAGTTCAGTTTGGGATTCATTACAGTACAGGGGGGAAACCTTTGTTGGTTGGTTTCACTGATTCAGATTGGGCCGGCGATCCTGATGATCGAAAGTCTACTGCAGGTTATGTTTTCAGTCTGGGATCTGGACCTATTACTTGGGCTTGTAAGAAACAACAAGCTCTTGCTCTTTCTTCAGCAGAGGCAGAATATCGAGCAGCAGTTAATGCCAGTTAGGAAGCTTTATGGTGCGACAATCAAAGTGCCATCAAGCTTGCCAAAGATCCAATTCTACATCAATGCAGCAAACACATTGAGCTACATATGCACTTCATCGGAAATCTTGTTCATGATCGTGTTCTTGAAGTGCTCTTTTTCCCTACAGATGATCAAGTTGCAAACATCTTCACCAAGTCTCTTACAGAAGCGAAGTTTTCTAAACTTCGATCTATGTTAGGAGTTCAGGAACTTGTCATTAAGGGGGGATAGGCTCTAATGCCTCCTTCCTTCTCCTAATAGTGTCACTTTTGTAAATCCTTCAATCCTATTCCAAGTTGTTCTTAAGGGGGGATGTTAGGATATTTAGACACTTAGGAGTTAGTTAAGATCAACTTGTGTAATATATCCGTTAGGGATAGTGTGTTTCTTTAGTATGCATTAGTATGCATTTGTAAATACTTAATCCGACGGTCATGATATGTTTCCGACATAGAGTGATCCGACGGCTCAACTTCTCTTAGATCAAATCTAACCTTGATCCATGGCTTAACACCCGATTGGTCCATGATCTCTATTTAAAGAGCATGGAGGGTCATTGTTTAGTTGATCGATTATGAGAAGCTCATTTGTAACTTTCTTTCTTTGCATAATAAATTGTCCCGTAGAAGCTATTTGGCCGGGGCCGTGGAGTGTTTCCCTCAGGAGGGTTTAAACCACGTCAAAACATCGGTGTGTTGATCTGTGATCTGTTTGTGTGAAGTGGTTGCTCTTGGCGTTCGGTCCTTTGGTAGTACCCTGTGTACCCGAACATGATTGAAGCCAACCATGGAGTAAAGTCATCCTTGCATTAAAGTGAACCTTGAAGGAAACCTTGGATTGAAGTCAACCATAGATTGAAGTCAACCATAGATTGAAGTCAACCATGGATTGAATTTTACCATGAACTATTATAAGCTACTCATTGAAGTCATCCATGGATCAAAATCAACCTTTCTTAGAAGTCAATTATGGTTTGAAGTGAATTATGGGTTGTTTGAAGTCAACCATGGTTTAAAGTTGACCTTTCTTAAAAGTCAACTATGGATTGAAGTCAACCATAAAATATTATTATCTATGGATTGAATTCAACCATGGCTCAAGGTCAACCTTGCTTAAAATTCACCTATGGTTTGAATTCAAACATGGATTGAAGTCAACCATAGTTTATGTGAGCTAGTAGAGGAATATGGATGCACCAAAAATAAAAATAATTGTCTCCTAATTTTTAATGATCATAAATCATAATTGTCACCATCAAAGGTTTTCCATGAACCTATTGAAATTAATAGATTTCTTACCTCTTCGATTTCTTCTGGTAGCTCTTCTAGCACCATCTTCGATCTTCTTGGTTTTCTCTAATATCAGTGGTCCTTCAGACTTCAGATCTTCTCGAAAATTGGATAGAAACTCCAAATCTTCTCGGAAACTGGATAGAAACACCAGATCTTCTCTGCCCTTTTCTACACAGGTTTTTCTTGGATCGATCTCTGCAAGACTTGATCTTCTGCAATCAAAGTTGGAACATTGTCCAATAATTTGGCTCAGTGTCAGCCATACTTTCGCTTAAAACTGGATCTAAACTATGCTCGTCTTCCTGTTCACCATTGGACCTGAGATCATCTTCATGTTTAGGCTTGCCATGGTTTATGACAACTGTTAAACTGACTATCGCAGGCTTCTAACTGACACAGGGTGCTGACAAGGTGAACCAGACAAAATTTATCTATGTAAAGGCAGATCGTCGTACTTTTCCTTCTAGCAAGCTAAGATAGTGTCGCAGTTTGTCTTCAGGTAGGGTGAGACACTGTCGCAGCCTGTCTTCAAGCAAGGTGCGACACCACTGCATTTTTCCTTCAGGAATGGTGAGACGTCGTAGTTTTCCTTCAGGAAGGGTGCGACAGCCTCTTTTCAAGGTTTTTTTTGAGATACCCTTCGCCGAAAGAAAGAAAAAACATGCGTTGATTTTTTTCTTTTAAATTGATGTGGCCCAAGTGTTCCATCTCCATCCCATGCTGCAACTTCTAGCCGTGTGTGTGTGCTCTCCAGCTTCTGAAAAGTCTTACCCAAAAAGCAAGATCGAAGGATTAGGCTGTCAGCTTTGATACCATGATAAATTTTGCAATACACAGAACATAAAGAGTAGAAACACCAAGGGAATATTGATTGCCTTCTCATTATTAAACACGCATATATATAGTTTCACATAACACCAAAACCACTGGCTAATACTATGGGCTAGTGTATACAATGGGTCGACTAATGAGCTAGTCAACAACTAACTCAACTAACATATGACCATTGACTCAACTAACTAACCAACTTAAAACCATTAAGATTACAACTCTTAACATGTCTTGGTGTATGTGATCGACAGTCGGGCACTCAGACTTGGGAAATGGCCATTTTTGGGATCCCATTGGATGCCTCTTAACTAACCCTGATGGTGTTCTCCCTTTTAGTTCGCCACCTCAATACCTCACAGTATGGGAAATATCCCCATGAAATCTTTGGTCTTATGATAGATTCAACCTTACTGGAGACTCATGCAATGGAAGGACTGCAATTTATGGTGCTCGATGGCTATTTATGGCTAGGTTCTATCTGAGAACATTTTTTATCAATTTTCGTTTTTGATGAACTTAGTATTTTATGTACCTTGTCTATTCGTGCAATTCTCTTCAACTCAATATAAAGCTCAGCAAAATACTCTGTGGAGCCGTACCAAGGTATGGTTTATTATACAATGTATTGGACAAGTGAAATGTCCCTAAAAACTGAAAATCAAAAAAATGTAATGGGTTAACAAAATTACTAAGATCTAAGTGTTAATCCAAACTAACTTCAGCACTGTGAAACTTACTACGACAGTTACTTGAAATCTTAACATATGCTCTTACCGTTGTCTAACATAAGATGGTTAGTTATCTTTCTATGATACTTATGTCGTTTGTCCTGTATATTTAATTTCTTGTGTACTGCATTGGTGGTTATCTTCTAGTTCGGTTTACATACTTCATGGTTTTTTATAAAAGGAAGTTTGACTTATCTGTAACCTCATTCTTGTTTCAATTATAAGGTTGTGGTGGTCTTAAAATATCTTAAGGTAAGGAGCCTTGTAAACTTGGGCTTACTTAGTTTTTTATGAACTAAAATATGGAGAACATTCTTGTATGTAGGTACTAGGGACCAAATCTTATGCTAAGTATATTATCTTAAGGGAAGCATATTTGACCAAGATTAAATGTCTAACTTGTAACTCAACGTTATGTTTATAAGGTGGAAAACCTAACTACCATGATGAAGGAAAGGTAACTATAGAGGAGGGGTAAGATATCTAAAAGGTTGTGGGGGTCATTGGATCATTAAGAGGGCCATGTGAAGGCCTCGTGTTACCTTCCATGCTGGCACAAGTATAAGTGGAACTCCTCAGGTTTTCGAAAACCTCTTTGCAAGTAGTGTTGGGGTAGAGGAACGATCTACCTGTTCAGAGTCTCTTGGAAATTGCGTGGACTGTCTTACAGGTTGCGTTGACAGGGTTCATATCATTGCACAGTCATCCCAAGGGTAAGTGATCTCCTTTTGATGTATTGTATCTATGTTTTCGGCTTCATTTTAACTCGTTTACTTCTTACTAATCCATGGCTCTATCGTGTGGAAGTGTAGTGCAACATCTAATCAGAGTTTGGAACTAAAGGGGAGAGATACCATTCATCAAAACTCTTGTAAGCCCAAGTTTACATGCCCCTCTCATGTGGGTGATTGTTTCTATTTTCTAAAATATTTGGGGGATGTGCTGCTTGGATGGCTTACCATCCAGAGTTACAAGGGATAAAAGAAGCCTCTCGGCTTCGCCCAGAAGCGAGTCAAAATGATGATTTGAATGTTTCTACGGTCAGGGTTTAATGTTATGTGATCCAGTAGGTGTTTCGAAGAAAATGTAAACTTGATCGACACTCACCTCTGAACCTGTAGAAAACTTACACTTGTATTCTTGTTCTCTATTTTTATATATATGGTATGGCGTTAATGTTTCTGCTGAGAAAATTAATGGAATAAATCGTGGGTTTATTAATGTTGTGCCTTTGAATATTTAGCAAAGCATAGTTCATTCCTGAAGCTTAGATGTTGTTAGGGAAAATTCAAATCCTGGAGGTGTTGCTCTGTGGCTAAGAGTTTATATTTATGGAGATTTTGGTTTATAGTTTGGGCATTTTATTCTTGGAAAGCTATGTGTGGGCAGAGTCCGAGTGCTGCTTTGTCCATAAATTGTATTTTTCATTAAATTTAATTTATGTTCTGCGTTTTTTGGAAGGAGAAATGATATCTCTTTGGGTTAGTTTAAATAGTGATTGAATCTTCCTATAGGAAATCGTAGAATTTCTAGGGCCTGCCATGACTCTGTCAGGAGTTGGTATAATTCTGTCCTATGTGCCTTATGAAATCTAAGTGGGTTAAGTCTGTAAATTTTTTTGTTGAAATTTTGTAACTTCTAAGAATATTATATTTGTACTTTATTATTCCGGAGATGTTTCAATCCTCCATGGAGACCCTATTGTATATATCGAGATGTTTATTCCTCCATCATAATGTGGTAACTTGCGTTATTAGAATTCCCTAGTGGGGTCGGCCCAGAGTCAGTTGTATGGGATGTTTAAGTCCCCTAATGGGGTCGTCCCAATCAGCATTATGTTTAGTGGTAAATTTTGGGCCGACCTAGCTAAGGTTAAAAGACAAGTGAAGTAGTGTATAAATAGAGGAGGTGTGTTCCTCATTTAACACACACACTCACTTGTGAAACTCACATAGGAGAGGGATAGATATTCAAAGGAGGATAAGGAGATCATGTTTGGGGATTACATACTTGTATTTGTTGGTCATCTATATTGAGGAAGCTTTGCTAGGTTTTCTACCCCATGAGGGTTTCCCAAGATAAATCTATGTCTCTTGTGTTTATGTTGTGCTTGTTGTTCTTTCAGTGATCCTGTATATGCTATTGTTGTGAAATGGAATGTAATACTGATGTTATCTATATAAGCATATTGAATCTTAACATGGTATCATATCTATCCTGAAGGAAGGAAATGTATGGCACTTACGACACTTGCTTCACTTGCGACAATTTGAAGGTTAGGGTTTTATATAGCAAAAACCAGTCATCGTGGCACTTTCACTATAAATCAGTTTTGGCGAAAGTTCGGGATCTAAAAATTTTACAGGTCAAAGATAACATCCCCCTGTACCGCGTGTTTGAAGTTCATCCTCATTCTTGTTGTACGTTGTGATTTATGATTCGTACAAGTTAGGGTTTCTGCCTCTTCAAGAATGCAATCCTAAATAGGTGACCTAGGGAAAAAGGTCATATCTCAGGCTAGGAAGCTCCAAATTAAATTCTGTAAAAAGTGACAGTTAGGGAATAGACTGTAGTTTGACAGGGATGCTTTTCAAAGGCCGAAGTTGAAATAGTGACACGTGGAACTCCATACAAGTTCACTATGTTGTTTCATCCCATAAACAGGTCACGTTGCGACACTTGGAATATCTCTCTCTCAGAGAATCCATTAAAGATCAGACCTATGGGGTTGGAAAGATGATAGGTCAGGATACCACGGGCCAAATGTTCAGACCCTATGGATCTAAAATTAAAGAGATACACTACAAACAATATGGCACATTTGAAATGGATCAACAGAGGAAATCTAAGAAGACGACGAAAAAGCTCTCACTTAGGGTTTTCAGTTTTTAGGTCCGGAAGGACCTGTTGCAATGTTGGAGACACCTGATACAACATTGGAAGCTTTGATAATGTATTTGAGATCCATTCATCATAGCTATTGATCCTCCATCAATGTTGTGGGAGGAAGGAGATTGAAAATTAGGGTTTCCAAGTAAGAAGAAACCCTAGCAAAGTTGGGAGACTCATAGGGCAGCAATAAATGAGGTTTAAATGGAACTGATATTTATCATCCTAGAACCATGAACATACATAAGATGTTTACAAGTTATCTACCTTGGATGGTTAGGGTTTTACCCTTATAGAGAGGACTACTCGACAGGTATGACTTGAGAAGATACAAGTATGTTGTGAAATCTGTTTCATGATTAAGTTCATAATATGTTTATCTTCATATTGATGAGGTTATTACAATCATGATTAGTTTTAGATTGTTTGATCACCTTAGTAAAAGTATGAATGCATGTGAATGATAGAAGACATTCATTGATTAGGGTTATGACACTTATGATTGTACTAATGCACCTGTGGTTTTGTATGAGGATGATGCTATCTTCTAACAAGATACATGTACATCAAGAAAGACAAATCAAGTTCTATGACCATAATGACATGAAGACAAGTACTCATCCATAGTCTTTGATCACATAAAATATCTACTTACAAGGTATGTATGACTTTGTTCTACCATGCTTAACTTATGAGATATGCAAGTTCTAGCACAAGGTCTCTAAATCATTGAAGAGAACAAAGAAGATATTGTTTGGGTATGATAAGACATAGCCAAGCATGATAATCTAGGTATGTTTTCCTATATCAAGTTAGAATCCTACTTTGTGTTAGGATCTTAGGTAAGTATACCTGTGTATGAAATAATCATGACCATACATACTTAAGATTATTTAGAATCATAATGTTCTGATAGTATTGAGATTATACTAATGAATGTATGATTATGTATGAGATCATGAAGATGACATTAGTGCACACTTAAGCATGCATAGTGGTACTTAATGGATAGAAGTTCAAAGACATATAGAGATCAAGCGGGAGGAAACCACACAAATATAAAAGATAATTATTTGAGTTGTTATTTGAATCTCTGAATAGTTAATGATATTGCTCGTAATAGTTGAATGCATATTGTAAGCATTCATATAGCATTGAATAGTATACTTCTAATATGCATATGATGGGTAAGTTGGACAAACATTCCATTGTTGCTTGTCTAGAATGCAACCTCTTTGCTAGCATGCTGAGACCTATGCACGCTCTTGATAGTATGTTCTAGTAGAGATGGAAGGCATCTAGATAACCACTATATGCATACAGGATATGGAAAAGTGTTGTGCCAAAGTGTTGGTCAAGATAGTTTCATAACTATGTGAATCATATCTGTATGCATAATAAGTTATCATGTCAACATGATTTGATGATTATGCAGTATTACTAATCATGTAATTAGATTTTATTTGTATGAAAGATCATGCGATGTGATCTACAAAAGAAGGATGATGAACACCAAACAAGTGATGGATGTTCAACAAAAAGACTTACAAATCAAATGTACTATAGAAGGCTCATGGCTAGAATATTCTCTTAGAAAGAGGAAGAGGATCATGACGAGATGTTTGCTCCAAATGGCTAGATAAGACCATTCTCTTAATGGTGTAATTGAAGAAGAAGTACGAATCAAGAAAACTCCCAGGATTCAATTGAAGAAAGCTTTGTACATGTACCCAGGATCGACAGTCATTTGATGAGATTAATGATCACCATGAGTGATGCGGATTTCAACCTTTTCTACAAGGTTGAAGACGGTTTCTATATACAGATGACATTCTTCTCTTAGATGGATGAAAGAACGAACTCACCACAGAGTTCGAATGATCTTGAGGCTCATATAAGTAGACCCATCTGACAAGAGATGGCACGGATAGATATGTAGAAGATCACTCAATGCAAAGTATGAATGATGTTGAGTCATAGAGGGAGAATTGATAGCTTCTTGACAAGCTTGGGATTTACCAAAAATAAAGTTGATCCTAACCTTTACCTTAAGGTTATGAACTTGTCATACTATTACTGTATGTGGATGATCTCTTTCTGACAGGGAATGAGAAACAGATCATGGAAAGCAAGAAGAAGCTAGCTACATAATTTGAGATGAAAGATCTCGGATTGATGCATTACTTCCTAGGTCTGGAAGTATGGCAAGGCCTAGAAGGAATCTTTCTCAACGAGAGAAAGTATGATGTGTAAATCTTTGGAAAATTTGATATGTTGGAATGTAAATCCATGACCACTCCCATGGATTCCAACTTGAATCTGTTAGCTGATGACTCATTAGAGTTAGTGGATGTGACTCTGTATAGATAGATTATTGGGTCATTGATGTATGTGATGAATACTAGTCAAGATATATGCTTTGTTGTGAACACCTTGAGTCAATATCTAGTGGAACCTAGGCGTGTTCACGTGATAGCTGCAAAGCATGTGATGAGGTACCTAAAGGGTATGCTAGAATTTGGTCTATGTTATCTTGGAGATCACGACTTCAGATTGTATGGCTACACAGATGCTGATTGGGCAGGAAGTGTATCAGATAGGAAGAGCACATTGGGCGGATGTTATTTTCTAGGATCTTCCATGATCTCATGGTTTAGCTGAGATGCACCTACAACAATTAAGTACTAAGAATATGTGAAATAGCAGAAATAATAGAACAGAATCACTTTCATATTGATCACGGGCCACTTCGAGGGGGCAACCTCCTTTGAGCAAGCTCAATGCAATTAACTTCACGGTGCCTTCAATGACCTCAACACACACTTATATACTAAGTCTATGCCCAATACCATGAGTCAAAACCATGGGACATATAATACTACAGGACGACTTACAAAGCATATGCATCCAATACTATGGGTCAATACTATGGGCTAATATAAACTACGGATCAACAAATACTACGGGATGACTTACAAAGCATATGCGTCCAATAATAATATACTAACATAGTAAACAGAAGGTTTTACATAGGTTCCTAACATCCCCTCTCCCTTAGAAAAAGATTTGTCCTCAAAGCTTTGGTTGGAGAAATTGCTGCAGAAGCTGAAGGAGTGGTTCCCCGGTAGCATCCTCGGGTTGCATTTCAGGCCACTGACGCCTTTGGAGTGTCAAGGAGGATTGCTTGGAAGGTTGTAGATGAAGAAGAACCCTGTCAGCTGCGTGTAAAATGCACTCAGAACGGTGTTGATCGACTTGTTGATTCAGGCGAATTCTGGCCATGTGAAGATTGTCCTGTAGAATGACAAGAATCTGATTTCGGTTTCGAAGAACCGAGTCAATTGCCTGGACTGGGGAGCTTATAAGGGTGTATGGAAGAAGAACTGGCGGTGTTTGTCCATAGACCACTTCATATGGTGTTTTGTGAGATGTGGTATTGTACCACGAGAGCGCTACTAGGAAATCCATAGAAATAGTTGGCCAAAGTTGTTTAGGGATGGGCAAGGGTTTGAGCAATCCCGAAAGGAGTGTCGTTTCACCCTTGTTGACTTGGAAAGTATCATCGTCAGCCACCATCTGTTGAATTGTCATTTTTAGTCCCTGCCAAAAGAAGTTACATTGTTCTTGGTCATACCTGTTGCAGAACCCAGAGTGCCCTGTTGATGAAGAAGCATGGAGTTCATAGAAGAGAGAACCCTGTTGAACATATTGCACCCAATTTGGAACAAGCAGAGAAAGAGTTGTAAGAGAAACTGGGTCATCAATTGTGCAAGAAGGAGCATCTTCCACCATATTGTCCTTACCCTTCTTGTAAGTGATCACATAGGGATAACCCATGAGGTGGATAACCCATTTCAGGTGTGTTGGGGAGGAGACCCATTGTTCCAGAAAATTTTCCAGACTCGGGAGATCAGTCTTGATGCAAAAATAATTCCCTAATAGGTATGGCTGCCACTTCTATATTGCATGCAAAATAGCCATCATTTCCTGCTGAGAGGTAGATGTGGCTAAATTCTTATCGGAAAGGTCTCGTGAAGGTAGCAAGCGCATTAGTTCAGCAAAGATACCTGCATATCTATCCAAGGGAGTAGTGGAGACTGTTGATGGGTGCATCTGAATGGAACTGAGCTGAGCGATGACACCATGTGAATTCTTCTTAAGGAGTTTTTCTAGGTGATGTGAACTGATGATGCAGAGAGACCCTGGTTGTAAGCCCATAAATTTGTGTTGTGCCCCATTGACTTTAAACTGCATCCAAAGTTCAACAAAATCCCATAAGATGGGGCCAAGTGTGCGTAACCATTGAACGCCCAAAACCACATCACATCCGCCTAAGGGAAAGGCAAACATGTTAGAGCGTAGGTTATAATCTTCCATAGAGATACGCACATTGTGACACTTCCCCTTGCAAGGTAAGGTGCCCCCATTGGCAACCATGACTTCAAAGCTAGAGCAAGGATGGACAAAACAATCAGCCTGTTTGGCAATCCGAGGGTCAATGAAGTTATGAGTGCTACTAGAATCAATGAGTATGGTAAGAGGGAGCTTCTTGAAGTATCCCCTGACCCGCATTGTTTGTGGGGTGGTGACGCCAGTTACAGCATGGAGAGAGATCTCAGGTGGGTCGTCCTGAAATGGGGTGTTAACAGGTGGGTGTTGAATGTCGATCTGATCTTCCACTGTATCTGTAGCTGCTTCACCAAGTTCTAAGGTAGGCGAAGAATCCACATCCAAGAGATAGAGCTTTTTTTGAACACATCTATGTCCCCGAGTGAATTTCTCATCACAATTATAGCAAAGCCCTTTTTCTCGGCGTGCCTGCATTTCTATTTCAGACAAATGCTTGATAGGAGTTGGTTGAGGAGAAGGCGTGATGGGAGGTCGTTGGGAACCCATATTTCTGAAGGGAACAAGGGTGGGTTTAAAGCATTTTTGAGCTGCAATCTTGTCCGCAGCCAGCTTAGACAACCCTAGGACTTCCATCATTGTGTTGGGACAAAACATTTTGACCTCTGAGCGAATTTCATCCTTCAGACCACTTATAAAACAACTCCTGTAGAATTCATCAGACAATCCTTCTGTGTGATTGGCCAATTTCTCAAATTCTATCTGATACTCTCTCACTATGCCAATTTGGTGAAGTTTAGTGAGTGCTCCTGTGAAATCATCAAAAGCACTAGGGCCAAATCGTGGCAAAATGAGTTGGCAAAAATCTGTCCAGTTTGGCTCGGGATGAGCTTTGATGTACCAACGGTACCATTGAAAGGCTTCCTATTCCAAATGAAAGGATGCAAGTGGAACTTTCTGGACATCAAAGGTATTATGCAGACTGAAATATTGTTCTGCTTGGTATATCCATCCAGTCGGATCAGTATCATTGAAGTGAGGAAAATCAAGCTTCGGCCCACGAAAAGTGTTGGAAGAAGAGAACCCGGTGGCTGCAAAAGAATCTGGCTGTCAGTTATTGGTCATGGCTGAATGCTGAAGATGGAGGTTGATAAATTTTTCATCCAGATCTTGGAGTTTGGTTTGGATGGCTGCAAGTGCTTACTCCATGGTGTTTGCTCCTGCACGGGTGACAACCATAACAAGTTTTTTTTTTTTTTTTTAAAGACTGAAGTGGCTACGGCTCGAAAGGGATTTGGAACAATGCCGAATGGATTGAAAATGGCTGAATCTGGAACGGCTTGCAAATGGATCTGAAACGGTGCAGTAGTGATCAACAATAGTTCAGCTGAAAGTAGATATGGACCCCAGGTATGTGCGGCTTCCTAACAGTTCAGGGGTTTCACTTGGCCACCAATGTTGTCTGAGGGCTTGCGTATTGGGGCAGTACCCCTCACTCCACGGCTCAGGTAAAACTGATAACCGCTTTGCCACAAACGACAGCTCTTGGTTTACCTCATGGGTGGGAACTAGTTAATCAGGTAGGGGTCGTTGCCCTTTTCGCTGGTAGGTCCTCTCAATGGGCCAGCTACCTTGGGGTTCCTATGGTACTCCTCACAATGAGTTTTAGGGCTTATGCCCAAGTACTTCCCACAGCGGATAGGGATGATTCCCAAATCCGAACCTGCAACAGAAAAAATTTGGGCAGAAATTCCACCCAATGTTCAAAAACCGGATCTATATTGCTCATAATCGCTATTATAGCATGTTTCCGGAACTGGAACAACCACTCTGCTTCTACCCATGAAAGCGGAATAGAAATCTGGGCAGTCGGTCAAATGATTTTCTCGCCGCAATTTCCGCGGCCGTCACCGAAATTCTGAAAAATTGCTGATTTTAAATCTGCGATATCTCCACTTTTAGAAATCCAAATGAGATGATTTGTTTTTTGAAACTGCGTATTTTTGAAAGAGGAATTCAGATGTGCAATCAGTTTCTTCTGATTTTGTGCAGAAAGTTTCAGAAATTGATCTGAAATTCACCACCCAAAAAAAGAAAAAAAATTTCCCACTTGTGCCAAGGAAAGTGCTCTGATACCAGATGAGATGCACCTGCAACAATTAATTACTAAGAATATGTGAAATAGCAGAAATAATAGAATAGAATCACTTTTATATTGATCACAAGCCACTTCGAAGAGGAAACCTCCTTTGAGCAAGCTCAATACAATTAACTTCACAGTGCCTTCAATGACCTCAACACACACTTATATACTAAGTCTATGCCCAATACCATGAGTCAAAACCATGGGACATATAATACTACGGGACGACTTACAAAGCATATGCGTCCAATACTATGGGTCAATACTATGGGCTAATATAAACTACGGATCAACAAATACTACAGGACGACTTACAAAGCATATGCGTCCAATAACAATATACTAACATAGTAAAGAGAAGGGTTTACATAGGTTCCTAACATTAGCAGGAAGCAGTCTAGTGTGGCTCTCAACACAGTTGAAGCGGAATAAATTGTTGCTTGCTCTGCTAGTTGTGAAGCGATATGGCTTTGGAAGTTGTTATCAAGATTATTTGACTTAGAGATGGACCCCACTTTGATCCTATGTGACAACCAGAGTTGTATCAAGATGACAGCGAATCCAGTGTTCCATGATAAGTCAAAGCACATAGAGATCCAATATTTCTATATACGGGATATGGTGCAGAAAGGAGCTATAAATCTCGAGTATGTGAGCACTGACGAATAAGTTGATGATGTATTGACCAAACCTATATCTCGAGTAAAGTTTGAGTATTTTCGAGACCAGCTTAGTGTAGTTCAGAAGGACCCTCCTCGAAAGGGAGAGTGATATGGTCCTTGATGATGAGGATACTTGTATCGATGATGAGGATATTTATATCGATGATGAGGATACATGTATTGATGATGTGGATACTTGTATCAATGATGAGGAGACATGTATCGATGATGCGGTTACATGTTTCGGCGATGAGGTCGATGATGAGGTTACCTGTCCCAATAATGAGGTCGATGATATCAATGATAAGGTTGAGAAGTGGTCCATAGTGGACGAGAGGGATTGTATCATCCCTGGACTTCGGTCCATGAATTGATCCATAGACATATGTCTCCGAGAAGTGGTTCCTAGTGGAAGAGAGGGATTGTATCATCCCTGGACTTTGGTCCCTAAATTGATCCATACACATATGTCTCCGAAAATTAGTCCTTGGACTTTTTCTAAGTGTACGTGATAGGACTGCATCGTCCCTGAACAGTTGGTTCAAAATGTACGTGATAGTACTGCATCATCCCTGA
Source organism: Larix kaempferi (assembly GCA_027924585.1). Taxonomy (NCBI): domain Eukaryota; kingdom Viridiplantae; phylum Streptophyta; class Pinopsida; order Pinales; family Pinaceae; genus Larix; species Larix kaempferi. Next base: position 24,545,493 of record BSBM01000493.1, on the reverse strand, counting down.
ACAGTTGGTTCAAAATGTACATGAGAGGACTGCATCGTCCCTGAACGTTTGGTTCAAAATGTACGTGAGAGGACTGCATCATCCCTGAACGTTTGGTTCAAAATGTACATTAGAAGACTGCATCATCCCTAAACATTTGGTTCAAAATGTACGTGAGAGTATTGCATCATCCCTGAACATTTGGTTCAAAATGTACGTGAGAGGACTGCATAGTCCCTGAACATTTGGTTAAAAATGTACGTGATGGGATTGCATCATCCCTGAATGGTTGGTTCGAAATGTACATGATAGGATTGTATCATCCTTGCACATATGTCCTGAATTGAGAGGTATTGACCATCCCGTAATTGGATCATGTGTATTGCAGAGTATGCTGCTGTGATGATGATGTTGATCGAGAGGGTCTAGATGATGATCATGTTGATCAAGAGATCTAGATGATGATGTTGTTGATCGAGAATATCTAGATGATGATTTTGTTGATCGAGATATCCAGATGATGATGTTGTTGATCAAGAAGATCCAAATGATGATGCTATTGATCGAGAGATCTAGATGATGATGTTGTTGATCAGGAGATCTAGATGATGATGTTGATCGAGAGATCTAGATGATGTTGTTGATCGAGAGATCCAGATGATGATGTTGTTGATCGAGATATCTAGATGATGTTGTTGATCGAGAGATCCATATGATGATGTTGTTTTAGTTGTTCAAGTGTTGCAGAAGATGAAGACTCAGTACTTAAGATGTTGATGTTCTAGTATTGAAGATCTTGAAAATGTTCTAGTAACTGTTTGAGTTACTGATGATGTATGAAGAAAGATTCCAATGATTTATAGATGTATCATGTATCATGCAGTTGATGACTCCTTGCTCCTACAGATGTTGTTATAATATCCTTCTTGTTAAGGTGGAGTGTTGAAATATTCTAACTTCTAAGAATATTATATTTGTACTTTATTATTCTGGAGATGTTTCATTCCTCCGTGGAGACCCTATTGTATATCCGGAGATGTTTATTCCTTCGTCAAAATGTGGTAACTTGGGTTATTATACTTCCCTAGTGGGGTCGGCCCAGAGTCAGTTGTATGGGGTGCTTAAGTCCCCTGCTGGGGTCAGCCTAGTCAGCATTACATTGATTGGTTAAGTTGGGGCCAACCTAGCTAAGGTTAAAAGACAAGTGAAGTAGTGTATAAATAGAGGAGGCGTATTCCTCATTTAACACACACACTCACTTGTGAAACTTGCATAGGAGAGGGATAGATATGCAAAGGAGGAGAAGGTGCTCATGTTTGGGGATTACATACTTGGATTTGCTGGTCATCTATATTGAGGAAGCTTTGCTGGGTTTTCTACCCCATGAGGGTTTCCCATGATAAATCTGTGTCTCTTGTGTTTATGTTGTGCTTGTTGTTCTTTCAGTGATCATGTATATGCTATTGTTTTGAAAATGAATGTAATACTGATGTTATCTATCTTAGCATATTGAATCTTAACACGTTTCATCTATGGTTTGATTGGAAATGGATTTGATTATTAGTGTTAGCTCTGTTTGCAAAGAATTTCGTATCAGTTCCCTTTATGTGGAGTTGGTTCCTATGTAATGCTTTTCTTATTATGCCTTGGAACGTGCTCTTTAAATTAAAAAGCGAGGGATGGATCCATAAGGTTTAACCAATCTTCTAGAACTTAGGGTTTGGATTAATTTGATTCGTAGAAGTCTAGGTGTTTTACCCTAACTTTGTCCATGAATTCTTTTAAAATTAATTAGGGATAAACGTCGCTCTCAGCCAAACACTATGTAAACGTTTAAGATGTGATCTCTGGAAAGATAATAAATACATAGGGTTTTATCCCCAAAGGGATTCGATCCCTGGACTTGTATTTGCTTGTATAATGTAAGTGGTTTAATTAAAAGGATATTATTGTAATTTCGTATTGATGCTAAACCTTGTTTATTTGTTTTCTCATGAAGTACCATTTTTTATTTTAAGTATTCTTAACAATTATGTTGGTTAAATTTATGTGTGGAGGCGAAACGCTTCACACCTGTTTAGGGATGGATTAGACTTGGCATGAGTTCTCTTTTTTTTGTGTAGTTGTGAGAATGAAAAGAATAATTCCGATTAATTTAATTATATTTAAAACCTTGGATGTAATTTTTATTTTTAAAGAGATTCGATCTCTGAATTAAATGACTCTGTTGTAAAACATTTTCTTTTAGATAGAAGCTTGTTTATTTGTTCAGGATTATGGCTCTATAGATCTTCCAGGGTGTGGAAGATCATAACGTAATCTTGTTTTGAAATTATTAAGGATAATTTAATATGGTATTTTATGTAAGAAGTATGAGATCTAGCACAAGCTAGCTCTACTAGATCGAAAAAAAGGAAGAATATTTGGATTGTAAAAAGAAATATAAAGAACAGTTGTGTGTAATTTACATTTTCAACATCTAAGAAACAGATTAATATTTAACCCTAGGCTCCATTGCCTCTGCCATTACTCCTAAATTAATAGTGAATAGCATAAATCTAATAAAGAGTAACTTACAGCATCATAAGGGAATTTTGCTAGGTTTACATAATTCCACTTGCAATGCTAAAGAAAACTTGGAAATGTAAATATAAATTCTCGCATGCCACCCTACAGCTTGGATCTCCTTTTCAAAGCCTGCACACCTTAAAACACTAGTTAATGGAAAACAATTATTCTTTAGCTGACCTATAGGATGAAAACCAAATAACCTTGGAACTGCCATGTTCCTCCAAACCATGACCCAGAACCATTCCTGGTTCTAAATCGGATCCCCCTGAGCTGGTTCCAACATGCAAAAGAATCTAGAGAACCTAAGGAAGAAGGTTGATGCCAAATGAGACTTGGTAATTTCCTCTTACAGGATTATGAACAATTTCTCTCTTGATACCATAAATAATGATAATAAGATAGACCCCTCTCTTTGGAATTTGTTCTTTCATTTATAGGAAATATTTGGAATGGGAAGTTGACTTAATAATATTATTTTTAATATTATCTTTAGTTCAACTCTTAGTTTGAATTATATAATATAATTAAAAGGTTTATTTTAATTATAAACTCGAGTTTATCTAGAACTCTCAATTTGTTCCCTTTTTAATTGATTATTGTAAACTTTATATTTTATTTATTTAATTTATAAGTATAATATAAATACATGTATAATCCATTTATGTGGATACATAGACTTTATAATTTATGTGTCCTTTATTATTCTCATAACTTTTTATATCTATCTATATATATAATATCTTTATATATATATATATATATATCAGTAGGTAGACATATTTCTTTTGTACATAAGTGAGGCTCTTTTATAATTAACCACTTTGTTTAATCCAGGTATTTATATAGCATTATAACTTTGATGTTTTATTAAATAAGGTACATTCTTTGACAAGGCCTTTGGTAGGTTTGGATGGTCGACTAGGTTACATAGCCCTAGATCCCTTTTGCATGTTGGATTACCTCGTATGTCGTGGTAGATTCCTCAGTCCTTGATGAGAGATGAGTAGTGATTCAATTATTCAAATTAAATAAGTATGATGAATGGTGGTTCTATTCAGAGCCTTTTCGACTCAACACCTTTAATTAAAGTAACCCCGAGGTCTATTCAAAGCTTAGGCTCAACACTCTTACATGGGCATTACGCTAGTGCAATTCCAGAGCTTCTCTCTCAACACTAGTACTAGGATGTATTTGTGAGATACACCTAGGGATACAATGGCCAAAGATCTGATGCTCCAGAGCTTATGCTCAACATCATGTTAGAGTGCTTCAGGGCTTATGCCCAACACTCTATGTACATCGAGGTTTATGCCTAGCACATAATAAAAGTCATCTATGTACATTAGGGATTACACCCAGCATATAGGGTATCCATGTACATCGGGGCTTACATCCTGCACATAGGTCCTCCATGTGATCCAGAGCCTACGCTCAACACATAATAAAAGGTCAAAGTCTCGGGATATTACAACAAGTTGTTTGTACAATATGTTGGCTAGATTTGTTTTGAGATGTTTCTCTTATCGAATGAATAAACCAGGGTTTGTATGGAACCTTTAACGTTTTTCAAGAATTATTTTTTAACCAAATGCTTAAACAAGAGGGAAAACTATTAAGATACTCACTTTTTGGTTAGAATTCCTCATGAGTGAAATTTCACATTTTAATTAAAAATAAAAATGCGTGCATGTCTTTGAGGTATATAGAGAAGGTAATGTATTTGGGGATTTTACCAAAATCTTCTTGGTGAGTTGGAGGTCTTGTTCAATCTTATGGACAAAAATGTAATTTTCAATGTTCTCAAACTAATTGATTTTAATTTATGAGTAATCACTTAAGTAGGTATAAGAATAGATGGATTTCATTCCATCCACCCAGGTTCAATTCTGTTGAGACATCTTTTGGCTTGCTCGACATACCAGTCACGATATGTTTATTTGGATTTAAAGATTTAAACTGAAAATGAAATATTGCAAGTATCATATAGAAATATTAGATTATTTTATTTATATTTTAAATTGTTGTTTACTAAGTTAGATGAATGGTTTGATTAATCATTATTTATCATAATTACATCACTAGCGACAAGTTAAGTAGCTATGTTAGTTTATTTCATTAAAGATTTTATTATTAGTATTAGTATTAGTATTATAGTAAAATCACGTTAATTCAAATTTATAGCAATTGTTTGGAAATAAACCCACCGATTTAATGGGATCTCCTTTATTCAATTGTTATTCTTTAATTATGTAATGTCCCTAAAACTGTAAAAATTTAAAATTTTCTGTACACCTTTTCACTGCCCATATTTAAGTAGATGTTCAGTAAATTAACTTTAGCACTGAGAAAATAACTATAAGGTTTAATAATATAATGAAAGAAATGCATGGTTTATATTCCTACTCATGGACTACTGTATGATGTATCCACTATGGTTGGTTTCACTTTTAGTAGTTATGTGGAAGCAGTGTAATTGGAATTTTGTCTTTAAGAACCAAATTGGATTTATGGTAATTAGCTCAGTTTGATTGATAGTCTCGGCACTTGGTTGAAAACTCCTAAAGCTATTTTATACATGTATCTGGATTATATGTCCTTCCTTTTAAATGTTGTAATTATGTGCCCACTTTAAACTAAAATAGATCAGCTTGGATATATGTAAGTTACTGTGTTTTAATGATCTTTATATGGCTCAGGGGATGGACTTGGTGGTGGTTGGCCATGCTTACTTAGCATTTCATACTAAAGTCTTACTTCATTATGTCTTGTAGATAATTACTAAAGGCCATCTAAATCTACTTTCCAAATTCTAATAACTATGTAAGGGTTTAAGGATGTGGTTTTGATCCATATTAAAATGTAAAGCCTGCAATGTAAAATAGTTTACAACTATATGGAGTGGGTTTATAATCTAAATGCCAGTGGAAAGGATGGTGCATTCAATGTTTTAGCTATTCGAAATGGGGTCAGCTGTATGTAACTAAGGAACCAAACCCTAAGGTTTGTTTTGACCCAATGCAATATCGCATAACTTGGTTTGGAGGGGAAGGAAGGGCTATACTCTTCGTGTGTTGGAAGCATCCATGGAAGCAGTCGACCTGCTATGAACCAAATAGCGTGGAGCGTTCGGGAGATAACCACTGTACCCAAACTTATTTCAATTCTTCCATGTAATAATTTGGTTTGCTAGTTGTAACATAAATCGCTTTTGTGTTAGCTTGGCAAGGCTTCGGTGGTGAGTTTCAAGCTTGGCATGGGGCTTTCGTAGCTTGGCGTTGATGGGTAAGTCTAGCCCTTGCTGGTCATTTCCTCCTTTCAAGCTCAATTTGACTAAGGATTTGTTTGCTCTAAGATTTACGAATTTGGGAAAGGGTTTTACATCTAGAGTTGAACATAATTGTTGATTTGGTTATTCCCATCGTGGTTATGCCTTGTAGCATACTCTGTAATATATAATCCTCAGTACTTGACTGAGTTGTAGCCTATAAGGCATTTTTCTTTGATATGGAGGGAGATTTTAAATAATGCCCCTGTATAATTTGAAATACTGTTTACGAAGAAGATTGGGGAAACTTTTAAATTAAGAGAGAACTCTTTTATTTGACCTTTGTAAAATTTCATGGGTGCACTTTGTTATTCCTGTCAGCTTATGCGTGATTAATTTAATACTGAAGCCCGAAGGAATTAGAAGTATAAAACCTCAGAATGTTGGTATGTTTGCATCTTCATAATTTTTAAGTGATTTTGATAAGTTCTAGGGTTTAATAAATGTGTATGGGAAACGCTCAGCTATCCTCTGTCGTTGTTGGCGTTTAACGAAACCCTGAGAGACATTTCTCAGTTTTGACTAAGGCTTAGACTATGTTTTTACCCTATGTTTTCCTCTCTAAGTTATAGCTCAAAGTGACTTTTATTTTTACTCCCATCGTTTGTTATTTTAAGCTTGATTCAGAAAAAGAAACTTCTTGAAGACTGAGGAATTGAAATCGGCTTGTTTTAAATTACTAAAGGGAAAATCCCTAGCTGGATTATGCATCGGTTTTACTCATGCCTTTGGATATGAAATTGATTTGCTTCTGAAATATAAATGTTAATTTTTACAGTTCATATTATCATTATTCTAATGGGGAACAAGACATAGCTATTGTAGAGAATGATGACCCTACATTTTTAGCTAAACCTTGGAGGATGAAAAATTATCTAGGTGGAAACGTTTGATTTCAATATAGGGAAAAGCGTACGTAATGGTTTCTTGTTTTAATTTTCTTAGGTGGCTTTATAACCTAGCCCTAACGTTGATAATGAAATTGTGTTGTTCCTTTTATTGGTTCTGCGTTTATGGCTTGAATATTTTTATGGGGAGGCAAAGATCCACGCTAGTATGATCTCTATAATGAAGTTTATTTGATGATAAAGGGCATGGGATTTGATCCTGAAACATTAGTTTTTAATTTCTATAACCTAGAATGCTAGATGAGATAATCAGCTTGTGTAAGGCGTCTTTGATATATAAATTCTGAAATGATGTTTAAATTTCTTTTACTGTATTTTTATCATGGATTTAAAAGTCTTTCGGGGACTTTTTTCTGAGAGATTTGATTTATTTACATAAATATGTATATATGCAAAGGATTGATATTTAATGTTTTAATTTTTTAGTAAAGCATGGAATCGTATAAGTTTGAGAAGGACGTTCTGCACCATTGCTTGACAATGATTTTGGTTATGAAAGTTTTATTTTAATTTACATCATGAATTCGATTGTTTCGATCTCTATAGGAGATGATTCCGTTGTATTTACTGTGTAGGAACAATGCTTACGAATGTTTTATTTAGCTAACTAGGGTTTAAGGTCGTCAACTAGCATTAACATTTTAATTAAAAAGAATACCCAGGAGAGCCAATACCATAGGCCCTTGCTCTTGATTAAATAACTACTGCTAGGTTACCATAAAGGAGAAATACTTGATAGAATTAAATTTCTAAACTTAATAGCCTAAATTTGTTTTAAAAAGAACCTAAGAATAACTCATACCTAGATAGTCACAGCTTGATACTACTGCTGGTACAACTTGTACACTTTCAGACACAAATTAATGCAAACAAGTATGTATTGATTTGGCTGACCTGTAGGGTAGTTGAACTGAATGACTTTGGGACTACCATGCTCCTCCCAACCTTTACCCTGAACCGTTCCTGGTTCACTAATAGACCCCCCCGAGCTGGTTCCAACATGCAAAGGACAATAGAGGACCTAGGGAAGACTGCTGATGATAATCAGATCTTGGGAAAACAAGAAGCTCCTTTAGTTCTGTGAAAAGTTCTCTTCTCTTACTATAAGAGAATGATAGAAGAAAAAGATGATCCCTCTCTTGGGAATTGTCCTTCTTTATATCGATGAGTTTGTTTTGAATATAGCTGTTGAGTTTAAATAATAATATTTCAGTTTTTAATTTAAATTGAATTATAATATTTATAAAATATATTTTACTAACTACTCATTCCTAGTTTATCTAGGATTTTTATTTTGTTACAACTAGATGTATCTTTAAGTTAGATCACAATCTTTTCTTTGACTATAATAATAATATAAGAAATATCCAATGCATAACTTTTATGCACACTATTTACATAAATGAGCTTCCTTTTATAAATAACCAATATGATTATTTAATAATTATATATCATAGTAACTTTTTGATTTAATGATGCAGGAGCATCGGGGCCTAGGTGAATCAATCAAAGTTGATCAACAGAAGGGAGCCGACCAGATGGAGTGCCAACAACCACTGGTGCGTGAAGAAGATTGACTCGTCGAATTCAATAAGTCGAGAAGAAGTTGTCGAAGGAGTCGACACGAGTGAAGAGGTCGAGGGTAGATATATCAGTGTCCAAAAATGATAGTCGATAGTCGACATGTTAATATTGATAGGCAACAAGTTACCACGGAGTCATGGAAAGGTTGACATGTTGTCGAAGCACAACATCGACAGGTTTTGGGCATGAGTCAAGCGAGGAGGAAGGGGTGGAGTAGCAAAGCCTAGGTGCAGAGTAAAAGCCGACAGGTGAGTCGAAACTGATGAAGGACAGTATGGCCGACGGGATGGTTTATTGTAGCTTGTCAAAGGAGGCGAAGAAGTCAAGGATAGTACTTGGAAATAGTTTAGGGTTTCTAAGCAAGTTAATGGCAGTTATTGCAGGTGGGTGAATACATGACAGATGTTGTCACAGGAAGAGGCTATGCAGCACCGTCGGGCGTTGACAGTTCAAGGTCTGCAGGATCATGTAAGGATCGGCTGATAGGAGAATGTGTGTCTTGGGGATCGCAGTGGTCTCGGGAACAGCAACAGCAGGGTAGAAGATGAGAGAGTTTTGATCAGTTGAGGACTTGGAATTTTGGGAAAGTAAAGCAGATCCAAAGGGAGGATTGAGCCATAGCTCATAGTTCAGTAGTGAACCAAGAGAGGGTGAGGTTGACACACTGAGAGAACACACCGCAGTTACTTCTATATTGTGATGGTTGAGGCTAACAGATAGTTAGTTATTTGCATTTATAGTTATTCCTCATTGTAAGCGATTCAGAGAAGTAATATAAGCCAGCTTCGAGCATGTTGTTTGCATCTTGTTTGTGTGAACGTTTGTGGTCATGTCATGTGTATTGTTAAGCTAGAACCTTGTTTCGACAGGGTGATTGGCATCAGGTGGTATTAGAGCTAGAATATTCTGAGAGTCAAAGCATAGCCATATCAGAGTAACAAGTGAATTCCTGTGCGCAGAAGAACATCAGTTGATATTGAGCCTACAAGTGCGTTGAACAGCTCCAGCGGAGGTTGGGTAGAGTTGTGCACGACTTGTTGAAGTCCGGTTGCGACTGGATGAGTGCGAGTATCAGCAGAGGTTGAAAATGGCTCACAAATGCATTAATGTCTGAGGATGAAGAGCGTGTGATGCAGCAGTCACAGTTGATCATGAGATGTTCGATGAATGTGTCTGAACGATGCGAACTTTGAAAATGAAGTTGTAGCGATCAAAGAAATACAAAGGTGTGGTTTTATTCCTGATGCGTTAGACCACAAAAACAAGGAAGTTGAGGAAGTGGAACCACGGGAAGCAGCGAAAGATGAACCAGAAGAAAAACTCATCAAGCTTCTGATGGAGATGAGAGGTCGGGAAAAGATAAACGTTCATACCTACTAAGGAAGTCTGGATCCAGAAGACTTGATCGACTAGTTCAGAGAGATGGAGAAATACTTCGACATAGAGCAGATCGAGGATCCTAAGTGGGTTAAGATTGCATGTCTGAGGTTGAAGGGTCATGCCTCATTGTGGTGGGACAATGTACAGGATGACAGAGTCAAGAAGGGAAAGGAAAAAATCAAGTCTTGGGACAAGATGGTCACCAAGTTGAGAGGAAAGTTCTTGCTGAATGAATATGTGATTTCCTTGTTTAGGAAGTTGTATAAATTTTGACAAAAGGAGATGACCGTGAAGAAGTACACAGAAGAGTTCTACAAATTGTCGATAATATCAGGGAAAACCGACAAAGGAGAAGAAGTTGTTGCTAGGTATGTGAATGGCCTGAAATATGCCATTCCGGATGAGTTGAGCATGTCCAAATTCAGAGTAGTGGGTGAAGCCTACCAGTTAGCTCTAAAAGAAGGGCAGAAACTATCAAGAAAGTCTGCAATGACCTGTGAAAATCCTCACTGCATATCTAAGAGATGATGTATCTCACAAGAGAATAATTATGATTAAGCAAGAAAATAGAAGAAGAGTGATACATGCAGTATAATGAGCAACATAATAATATGGTACAGTAGAACTCAGATAGAAGCAATAATACTTCGGTCATACTAAATTATTAATCACAAATGGACATATAAATAATACAATGCATGAGGAATTCGAATGCCTAAGGTGGCAATTCGAATTAGCCTTCATGGAGTGATCAAAGGATCACTGGAGTGTCATCGGAGCACAACTAGGTGTCCTCATGATCATCGAAGCGCAACTGGAAGTCTTCATCATCATCAGTGGAGTCATCAATGCTCAAGTAACTGTCAACCATCATTCAAACTAACTCTGGTAGGTGTAACTCAGTGTAACTGAGTGTAACTCAATGTAACTAAGAGTAAATGAGTGTAACTGACTGTAACTGAGTGTAACTCAATGTAACTAAGAGTAACTGAGTGTAGCTGAGTGTAACTGGACTGGTAGGTGAAGAAGGGCGAGTTGCTCCCTAAAATCAAGGAAGAGGGCACATTAAGCAACTGGAGGGCTAAAACTGAATAGTGAGAAGCTCTTGGGGGCTGGCTAACTGAGGGCTAGGTGCTAGACTGATGACTGGGATGCATGCAAAATGCATGCAAACCCTAGAATGCATGCAAACCCTAAAAGGTGCATGCATAACTGAAAATGTAAATGATCAAAATACTGGTGGGACTAGGATGGAGTATAGGAATATCCTAACACCCCCCCTTAATCCATCCTGGGCCCTGGTAACTAAGACCAAAGGTCACCCAATACAATGAATAATAACAATCAATAAACCAAGGAAGTGGGAAAATTTCATGGGAAACATACCCCCTCCTCAAAAAATAGACTGTAAGGCACACATAAAAAATAAAAGCTCCAAACTCAAGCATGTGTGATGCTTGGTCATATGTCTGGAGGTATCTTCTTCTTGGGAAGAAGTGGATCATGCTCAAAAAGCATGTGCTTGTACTTGCTCTTCAGATCGAATGTGATGAGAACAAATCCAACAGTATTAGAATGATCCTTGAACCTGTGATTCGAATCAGCTGAGGTAGGATCAAATTTTTGAATGTGCATATAGTCCTTTGTCTTCTCCTTTGAACCACCATGGGTGAGATTATGCCAAAAAGAACTATTACATGTTTGCTTGAAATCAAAATCAGATTTAAGACTTTCAAAACAGTTTCTTGAGATCTCCTTTGAACCAATAGGGGTGAGATCAAAACTATCATATGCATGAGAAATTTTCCCAAGCAGTAATTGCTTAGAACCCAAATTAGATACAAGACTTGAATCATGGCTTCTTGAGATCTCCTTTGAACCATGAGAGGTGAGATCAAAACCAGTAGATGCATGAGAAATTATCCGAAGCGAATGGCAATGGCCATATTCTTCAATGACCTTCTAAAAGCATGAATTTATGATCATATAGTAGTATAAAAGAGATGTTTGCTGAAGAGGAGCGAATGCATTACCTCCATTAGCTGATTTGACCTCTGAAATAATCATGTGATCATGATGCAAACCAACAAACTCTGGTGCAAGAGAGGATTTAGGACCTTCTGCAATATCTAGAGTGTGAGCTGGCACAGAAAGAGAAGAAAGTTTGAGCATGAGCGGAGAATCTGTAAGTTCTTTGTCAACAACTTCAATATGAGATGATACTAGTTCATGATCTGAGAGACCATCAAGAGGAGCGAATGCATCACTTTCTTTTCTTTCAAATGGGTTGGGACCAAGTCCTTCATTCTCTCAGCCAAATTTTCCATCCAGGTGATCCCATATCTCTTTTGGAGTCCATAACTCTCTTGGAATTTCAACACCATCACGGTATTTGAATTGGAATCTCTGGTATGCATACAGAGAAAACATTACTGCTGCAAAGTGCATGTCTCTTTTATTTAACCAGTCAATCTTCTCTTCAGGGGATTCTAACTCTCTTTCAAAATAACAATAAAAAAGATCATGGATCTTCAAGTCTGCTATCATTCTTGGTTTCCATTCATCATAGTTGAGTGGATCAAGAGGAGTAATTCCTGATGAATACATTGAAGCTGTAGAGGACCTGCAAAAACAATATAGAATAACTGCAACTGCTACTGCTGCAAAAATGTAGAAACTGTTGCAACTGCTGCACTCGAAATCTTGGTAATAACCTGCAAAAAAAAACTCTCAAGAATGGAGATAAACAATTCTCTCAACATGCTCTGATACCATGTGAAAATCCTCACAGCAGATCTAAGAGATGATGTATCTCACAAGAGAATAATTATGATTAAGCAAGAAAATAGAAGAAGAGTGATACATGCAGTATAATGAGCAACAAAATAATATGGTACAGTAGAACTCAGATAGAAGCAATAATACTTCGGTCATACTAAATTATTAATCACAAATGGACATATAAATAATACAATGCATGAGGAATTCGAATGCCTAAGGTGGCAACTCGAATTAGCCTTCATGGAGTGATCAAAGGATCACTGGAGTGTCATCGGAGCACAACTAGGTGTCCTCATGATCATCAGAGCGCAACTGGAAGTCTTCATCATCATCAGTGGAGTCATCAATGCTCAAGTAACTGTCAACCATCAGTCAAACTAACTCTGGTAGGTGTAACTTAGTGTAACTGAGTGTAACTGAGTGTAACTCAATGTAACTAAGAGTAAATGAGTGTAACTGACTGTAACTGAGTGTAACTCAATGTAACTAAGAGTAACTGAGTGTAGCTGAGTGTAACTGACTGTAACTGAGTGTAACTGGACTGGTAGGTGAAGAAGGGCGAGTTGCTCCCTAAAATCAAGGAAGAGGGCACATTAAGCAACTGGAGGGCTAAAATTGAATACTGAGAAGCTCTTGGGGGCTGGCTAACTGAGGGCTAGGTGCTATACTAATGACTGGGATGCATGCAAACCCTAGAATGCATGCAAACCCTAAAAGGTGCATGCATGACTGAAAATGTAAATGATCAAAATACTGGTGGGACTAGGATGGAGTATAGGAATATCCTAACATGACCAAAGGTAGGATGACTGGTCAGGGGGCGAGAACTGTTACCACGAAAGGCCAAAGTAGTGGTTACAGGAAGGAAGCTGTCGAAGATAGTCAACATGCAAAAGGGACATCGACAAGGGAGAAAGAGCAAGAAAACCAACGCGATGGTTGCGAGACTCATGGTCAAGGTGCATATGGTCGAGGTGGTCCATCTGACACAAAAGGAGCTAACATACCATCCATAAGCTTTTAAAAGTGTCATGGAGTGAGACACAAGGAATACGAATGCCGAGAGAACCTACATGCTACAGAGGATTCCAAACCTAGATGTCGAAGGGATGAGCAATTCAACGAGAGGGAAGAATCAGTATCCAACAGCAGTGGAGATGGTAAGAAGAAAAGTTGGGCAATGAAAGCCATAAAGACACTGGTTCTGGATGACAGATGCGATGAGCAAGAGCCGGCACAATGGAAGGTGATATTTTGAAAGAAGGTGCGAATCGGCGAATGGCGTTGCAAGAGCATAGTTGATGGCGAAAGCACTGAGAATCTTGTATCGACAGAGGGGATCAAGAAAGAAAAGTTGAGATGTTGAGAACATCCACACCCTTACAAGATCTCATGGTTGCAAAAAGGACACCATGTAAAGGTGACTAGACAGTGCTTGATTAACTTCAAGGTTGGGAAGTTAGAGGATAGTGTACTGTCCGATGTAATCCTAATGGACACATGCCATCTGTTGTTAGGAAGACCATGGAAGTATGATTGGAAAATTATCTATTATTGTCGAGCCAACACAGTCACAGTGTGGAAAAATGGCATGAAAAGGAACCTTAAGCCAAAAATGGAGGAGCAATCTGATGGTAAACAGCGTGAGAGAAACTTTTGGAAGAAGTGCGTGCTGATGTGTTCAGTGAAGGAATTCCTTGCAGAGGAGGAAAATCAGTCGGGGTGTTATGTTATCATTTTGAAGGGACCATGTGCCAAGAGTGCGACAGTGGAGGAGAAAATTTTGTTCGATGTCGAAAAGATGCTCAAAGAGTTTCGCAGCATAGTGGTCGAGGAGACATCGATGGGATTGTCGCCGATGAGGAGTATATCCTATGAAATTGACTTGATTCCAGGTTCGAGTTTTCCAAACAAGGCACCGCATAGGATGAGTCCGACAGAAGGTTAGGAACTCAATCGACAGGTCTAGGAGTTGTTGGACAGAGGGTTGATCAGAGAGAGTCTGAGTCTGTGCGCTGTAGCAGCAGTATTAGCGCTGAAGAAAGGTGGAGAATGGAGGATGTGTACAGACTCCAGACCTATCAACAAGATCATGATCAACTATCGGTTTCCATTTCTGACAATGGACAACTTGATGGACTGTTTGAGTGGAGAGAAGTACTTCATGAAGATAGACATGAAGAGCGGTTATCACCAAATTCAGGTTCAAGAAGGAGACAAATTGAAGACAACATTCAAGGCCAAGGAATGGCTGTATAAGTGGTTATTCATGCCATTTGGATTGAATAATGCACCCAGTACGTTCATGCGATTGATGAAGTACTGAAACCATTCTTGGGAAAGTTTGTCATAGTGTATCTAGACGACATTTTGATTTTCAGTCGACCCAAGGAATAACACTTGGCGCACATTCGACAGGTATTGCAGAAGTTGTAGGAAGAGAAGTTGATGGTGAACCTGCAAAAGTGTTTCTTCATAAAGGAAGAGCTTGTATACTTGGGACTTGTAATCTCAGATAAAGGGTTGGTGATGGACCCAGAAAAGGTGAAGGCGATATTGGATTGGCCTGAACCGACAAGCACGACTAGAGTAAGGAGTTTCCATGGACTTTCCACTTTCTATAGGAATTTCATCAGGGGATTTAGTCGTATTTGTGCCCCGTTGAGAGAGTGCATGCGCACAGAGGAGTTCAAGTGGATGAAGGCAACCCAGTGAGCTTTCGACAAGTTGAAGGAAAAGGTCACTGAGAGCTCGGTGTTAGTGCTCCCAGATTTCGACAAAGTTTTCCAGGTCGATTGTGACACAAGTGGAATCGCAATTGGAGCAGTGTTGAGATAGGAGGGTTGACCAATTGCATTCTTCAGTGAAAAGTTGGATGATTCGAGCAGAAATATTCTGTCTATGACCAGGAATTCTATGCTATTGTCCAGGCATTGAAGAAGTGGAGGCATTATTTATTGCCAAAGGAATTTGTGTTGTACATAGATCACCAAGCACTGAGGTATCTGAATACTCAGTCGAAGTTAAATCAGCGGCACATGAAATGGGTTGAAATCCTACAGGCATATACGTTCATGTTGCAACATAGGTTGTCGAATAAGGTTACCGACACGCTGAGTAGCAGAGTTGCATTGCTGAACATGGCGACAGTTCAGGCAACAGGTATAGAGTCAGTGAAGACAGAGTATACAACTGATGAATGTTTTGCGAAGGCATGGGAAGCTTGCTGCGAACCATGGAGTATCGACAGAACTCGATATTTGGAGTATTTTGTCCAAGACAGGTACCTGTTCAAGGGATGACAGTTGTGTATTCCTAGAGGATTAGTGCGAGAGAACCTAATCCGAGAGTTGCATAGCGGTGAATTAGCAGGTCATTTTGGCATCGACAAGACTAGGGCATTGGTCGAAGAAAAGTATTATTGGGGAGGAATGGCGACAGATGTTGGAAAATGGGTTTGAAAATGTAGAGTTTTCAAGTTGGAAAAAGGAAGAAGTTAGAACACGAGATTGTATACACCGTTACCAGTATCGGATACCCCATGGGAACACTTGAGCAAGGACTTTGTGCTACGATTTCCGAATACGCAGCAAGGAAGCAACTCAATATTTGTTGTAGACGACAGATTTTCAAAAATGGCACACTTTATTCCTTGTCGGAAGACAAGTGACACCATGAGCATTGCTGTACTATTCTTTAAAGAAGTAGTCAGATTGCATGGGTTGCCGAAGATTATCACATCGGATAGAGATACTAAGTTTATGGGGCATTTTTGGAGAACCCTATGGAAAATGCTCGACAGGAGGTTGCAGTTTAGCTCGAAATATCATCCGTAGACAGATGGACAAAATAAGGTGGTGAACAGAAGTTTGGGAAACCTTCTGAGATGTTTAACAACTGACAGACCCAAGCAGTGAAAGAATGTGCTTGCACAAGAAGAGTTCACATACAATAATTATGTGAATCGATCGATAGGTTTGAACCCATTCCATATTTTTCAGGGAAGAAGCCCACACGGAGTGGTGGATTTGGTTGAGTTACTGACATAAATCAGAAAGAGCACGGATGCAGAGTCATTCGAAGAGCACATCAAGGAATTTCATAAATATGTGCGAAAGCGCATAGAAAAGAGCAACGTGGCATACAAGTTGCAATCCGAAAGAAAGAAGAGCCTATAGTCGTTCAACGAGGGAGACTTGGTCTATGCTCATTTGCAGAAGGAGAGATTTCTGACAAGGACATATAACAAACTGAAGCTCAAGAAGATTGGACCATGTAAGATCTTGAGAAAGATTTCAGACTACGCTTATATGTTGGAGCTACCGAATGAATTGAGAATTTTGCCAATGTTCAATGTCTCAGATCTGTACAAGTTTGAAGAAGGTTCAAACAGCGGAAGCGCATGAGTGTCAAACACTGACTGGGCAGCACATATTCTAGATCGACAAAAGGAGGAGATCGCAGAAGTGATAGAGGAACGCAAAGTCAGGCGTGCGCGCAGTTCGTGAATGAAAGAATACTTGGTGCGATGGAGAGATTGTTACAACATAATTTTCCACCTTGTGAGCATCGACACTCTTTGGCCTATAGGATCCATTTCACTGACTCAGATCTAATTTATATCCTTCAGACACATTATTTTGCCTTATTTTTTCGCCTGTACGCTAGTTGCATCACCACAATGGGCGTACCTATAAAATTAGTCACAGCAGATCTAATGAACAAGTAAATCAATCACAACAGATGAATATAGAAAATATGGTGTAAAACTGTGCAAAACATGCATCAGTGCTCGATATCCCAATGAGGGTGAATAATTACAATACAATACAGTTACAATGATTGAGCAATTCGAATTGCCTAAGGAGGTCATTCCAATCACTGAATGGAGTAGCTTGACTCCAACTAGGAGACCTCATCATCAATCGGTGGTGGTCATCAATGCACAAGAACCAGTCATCCAGGTGTCAATCTGAGTCTAACTGAGTGTAACAAGTGTAACTGAAGTATGTAGCATTGATTAAGGGAAGGAGGCTCAGTGGCGGGTGCATGGGAGGCTAACTGAAGTCAGAACAAGTCATCTAGTCAATCTGGAGGTCCAACGGAAGTGAAACAGTCAGTCAGGAGTGAAACTAGCCTCAAATCAAGGAGAATCGGAGCTAACTGAGTGTAACTGAAGTGGAACTGCAGTGGTAGGTGAAGAAGTGCACCCTTCTCTGGTAGTAGGTGAGAAGTGGGAGCCTTCTAGACTAGGAGGGATAAAACTCTGAAGTAAGTGGCTCCCGGTGCTAGAATAAGGTGGCTAAGGTGCTGGAGGCATCAACCTGGTGATTGGGATGCATGCAAAGTGCATGCAAACCCTAATTGCATGCAAGATCCTGAAAAAGATGATGTGGATATCTAAACACCCCCCCTCAAGCTAGACTATGATGTGCAAAAAATAATGTGGGGCCCTGGTAACTAAGACCAAAGGTCACCCCAATACAATAATCCAAAAAATGCTGAAAATAAACTAAGTGAGGAAAGAGGGAAAACCCAGTGGGAAGAAAACCCCTCCTCAAGCTAAAGCATAATAATGGATCAATCTGTCTCCACCATGATGGAACTCACCCCCAATAGTGAACGGAGGTAAGAGAACTTCTTCTCAGTGAAGCTCTTGGTGAAGATGTCTGCAATTTGCTCATCAGTAGGGCAATATTGCAAAATGATGGTGCGGTCATGCACCAACTGTCGAATGTAATGCATATGAATCTCAATGTGTTTGGTCCTCTGCCACTGAAATGGATCTATGGAGATCTTGATATCACTTTGATTGTCACAAAATAGGACAGTCGAAGTAGTGCCACCAAAGCCAAACTCGGAAATAATACCCTGCAACCAAACTGCCTGAATGCAGGCATTGACTGCCCCTAGATACTCTGCCTCTGCTGAAGAAAGTACAATGGCTACTTGTTTTTTGCTGGACCAGCAAATAGCACCATGACCAATCATGAAAACATAACCGGAAGTGGACTTCCGATCAATGCTATCACCTGCCCAATCTGAATCAGTAAAACCAATGAAATCAAGCTCAGAATCTGCAGCATAATGTATGCCAAACTGTCTCGTACCTTGCACACACTGCAAGATCCGCTTGGCTGCTCGCAAATTAATCTCATATGGCTACTGCATATATATTGACACGGCACTCATGACATATGAAATATCAGGCCTTGAGTGTGTCAAATAAAGTAGTGAACCAATCAACTGTAGATATATACTGCAATCTGCAAGCGGTGTAGAATCTCCCTCCTCAAGACTGATTCCTGAGAGGAATGGGAATGAGGCTGCCTTACATTCAGCCATATTAAACGTCAATAATAGGTCGGAAGCATATTTTTTCTGAGATATAGTGATCCCATCGAAATTTTGAGCTATCTCCAAGCCCAAAAAGTGACTCAGCAAGCCTAAATCGCTCATGTCAAAAGCTAGATTTAAGGCAGTTTTTATCTTGTTTATTTAAGTAAGAGTGCTACCAATAATGAGAATATCATCAACATAAAGTACAATAACCAAAAAATTACCTTTAACTCGCTGAAGATACACATTCGTATCAGATTTGCATCCTTGGAAATTCTGAGAAAGAAGGAAGGAGTCCATCTTTGCGTACCAAGCTCTTGGGGCATGTTTTAACCCATACAAAGATTTCTTCAATCTGCAACCTAATGATGGATTTGATGTGTATCCCTATGGCTGCTGCATATATACCTCTATAGCAAGGTTTCCATGTAGAAATGCACTCTTCACATCCATGTGGTGCACTTCCCAGTGCTTGGATGCGGAAATAGCCAAAACAAGGCGGATGGAATCCATCTTTGCAACCGGTGCAAAGGTCTCAGTGTAGTCCACTCCTTGGACTTGGGAGAAACCTTTTGCCACCAACCTTGCTTTGTATTTTCTGATAGAGCCATCAGCAGCAACTTTCGTGTGGTAGACCCATTTACACTTCACTAATTTTCTTCCAGGTGGAAGAGAAACTAGCTCCCATGTGTTGTTCTTTTGAAGAGAACTGTACTCTTCATCCATGGCACTTTGCCATCTCAGATCTCGGTGGTAAGAATAGTATGATGTGGGATCTGAACCAGCCATCAAATAAAAAATCTTAGGAAGCAATGGATCAGCAATAGAAAGATCCATACCTGCTCATTGAAAGTCTGCTCTTGTTCGTCTCGGATCAACAGGATTTCCAAGGTTCGAACCAGCAGATTGAAGAGTGTTTTGGGCCCACTTTGGTAACTGAGGAGGATCATAATGGTTGGATTCCGAACCTGATATGTCATGATCATCATATGCTTCTGAAATATCAGAAATATCAGAACTCATACCTTCATTATCGCTGCATGGATCTTCTTCTGGTGAAGGCGGTGAATCGGTAGTCTCTTCCTCGACTAGTTGCAATTCTTGAAGTGGTTCTTCAAATTGCACACTGCGCTCTATGAATATCTTTTTAGATCTGATAATTATGAGTTTATATGCTTTTGATTCTTCCCCATATCCTATCAGTATGCACTCGATACTTTGTGGATCCAAAGCTCGTCTCTTCTTGGAAGGAATTCTAGCCCATGCAGTAGAGCCAAAAACTCTCAAATTTGATACATCCGGTTTGTGACCAAAGAATGCTTCGAAAGGAGTCATACCTTTCATGGATGAATGTGGAACATGGTTCTGTATGTATGCAGCAACATTGATTGCTTCAGCCCAAATATTTGCAGCCAAACCTTTTGATTCAATCATGCATGTAGCCATCTCTTTCAGTGACCGATTTTTCCTTTCCACTACACCGTTCTGCTGGGGTGTGTAGGGAACTGTATGTTGGATCTGAATTCCACTTTGGGCACAAAGTTGCAGCAAATCAGACTTAATATATTCTCCACCATTATCATATCTAAGAGCTTTGATCTTGCTCTCAGTGGCGGGTCTCAACAGAAGCCTTAAAATCCTTGAATTTTCGAAGCACCTCTGACTTGTTTTTGAGAAAGAATACCCATGTAAAGCGGGAGAAATCATCAATAAATGTCAAAACATACCTTGAACCATTTGATGACATATGGGGCAGCGGACCACATATATCAAAATGTATCAACCCCAAAATTGTAGAAGCTCTGCTAGATTTTCCGCGGTCAAATACGTGCTCGGGGTGCTTCCCAATGATGCAACCAGTGCATATTCCCTTCGAGGAACAAAGTTGTGGAAGACCATCTACCATGGATTTGTTTGATAGCAGCAGCAAATACTTATAATTAAGATGTCCAAATATTTCATGCCAAATCCTACTAACCTCATTACCATGTGTGCGAAGAGCAGTGGGGTTTGCAAGCGGAATAAAGTGTGAAAGTTCATAGCATTTTGCAGTGTGGTTTGCCTTTCCGACTGCAACAAGTCTTCCACTTTTGATATCAGAAATTTCAACTGTATTAGGGATGAATGTAACTTGATTCGGTTCACTAGTGTGTGTCATTTGATACATAGAAAGAAGATTTGAAGCCAAGGAAGGCACATAGAGAACATTCTGAAAGCTTCCATGATCTACATGAATCGTACCTTTTCCCTTTGAAGAAATTTTTGAGTCAACTCCCAAATGGATGGGGATGGAGATGTTTGGATCGAATGAAGAAAAAGAATCAATATTTGCATCCATATGATTCGATGCACCCGAATCTATCAAGAAAGTAGTGGGCTTCAAAACAGTTGCCATGAGTGCTTGTCCTCTTTCATGATCATCATTCCTATCCTTCTTCCTTGCACCATCAGGAAGAGTTATGTTGTTCTTTTCCAAAAGGAGGGCCATTTTATCTATAGTCTTCTTCATACATGAACTTTCGGGATGAAAGCCACGGTTGCAATAAGTACATTTAGATTTTTGGTTACCTTCTTTCCCTTTTTCCTTGAACTTCGAACTGGATGGTGCATCCGTTTGTTTTCCTTTCTCTCTTTGCTTGTGAGGCTCGAATTTGGGCTTCTCCTTCTTTTGCTTTCCTTTACCATTCGAGATCTTGGGTCCTTGAACATATAGGGCTGAATATTTGGAGCTTATGGACCCCTTTTGAATCAGCTTGTCATGCTCTTTTGTGACGGACTCAATGAAGGCATTCAAGGTAGGCATCTTCCAATTCGGGGTAGTTAGCCGACCGGAATTGAAAGTAGAGACAAATACCGAATAATCTTTCCCAAGCTTACTGACAATGGAGAGGATC
Organism: Larix kaempferi; assembly: GCA_027924585.1. NCBI lineage: Eukaryota > Viridiplantae > Streptophyta > Pinopsida > Pinales > Pinaceae > Larix > Larix kaempferi. The sequence goes on along the minus strand of BSBM01000493.1, from coordinate 24,523,732 downwards.
AATTGTTTATCCTCTTTGATAACTCCACTGTTCTTCAAATGCAAGTTCAAGTTCTTGAATTTTGTGAAGAATTCATTAATGGTCTCGAAATTCTCAGGACTAAGGGCAATCAATTCATTCTTTAATTGAAAATCCCTAAGCTCATCCTGCTTGCCAAATAGTGTTTCAAGTTGCTCCCATATAGCTTTTGGAGTCTTCAATCCGCTTGGATGGAAGTGAATATCTTTGGAGATGGAGAGACAAAGAAGACCATAATCTTCATCAAGCTTGTTGTAGTGTTTGGTTCTATCTGACAAATTGTTTGGCTCCAATTCAAGACCAAGAGTGACTCGGTAGTAACCTTTTGAACGTAATATGATCTCCATATCATCTTTCCAATCAAAATAATTGAATGGGGTGAGGATAGGCTTTGAAGAAGAGTATTCCATTGCTAGGAGCGAGTGCACACTGATGTAGAGGAGCTTGCAAGGGCAAAGTAGCGAATGCAAATGATGGAGACAATAAACCTGCAAATCACAATAAAACCAAGAACAATGAGGTCGAACAATCCACCCTTTTAGAGTTGCATCACACCTGGGGTTGGAGACCAAACAATGTTGAATGGGTCCAATGTATTAGATCTAGGAGTTATGTGGAAACTCAAGCTCCTGGAGTGGTATTGGATGTATTTTCAAGCTTTGCATGCACAGGAGCGAATGCCCTTGATATATTTCATGCCAAAAATTTTTGCAATTTTTGAGCAATTCACTCAAATCTTCTTGTAAAAACACCTGTAGAAAAGAGATCTTGTCCCTGCAATGGCTCTGATACCATGTAAAATTAGTCACAGCAGATCTAATGAACAAGTAAATCAATCACAACAGATGAACATAGAAAATATGGTGTAAAACTGTGCAAAACATGCATCAGTGCTCAATATCCCAATGAGGGTGAATAATTACAATACAATACAGTTACAATGACTGAGCAATTCGATTTGCCTAAGGAGGTCATTCGAATCATTGAATGGAGTAGATTGACTCCAACTAGGAGTCCTCATCATCAATCGGTGGTGGTCATCAATGCACAAGAACTAGTCATCCAGGTGTCAATCTGAGTCTAACTGAATGTAACAAGTGTAACTGAAGTGTGTAGCACTGATTAAGGGAAGGAGGCTCAGTGGGAGGTGCATGGGAGGCTAACTGAAGTCAGAACAAGTCATCTAGTCAATCTGGAGGTCCAACGGAAGTGAAACAGTCAGTCGGGAGTGAAACTAGCCTCAAATCAGGGAGAATCAGAGCTAACTGAGTGTAACTGAAATGGAACTGTAGTGGTAGGTGAAGAAGTGCCCCCTTCTCTGGCAGTAGGTGAGAAGTGGGCATCTTCCAGACTAGGAGGGATAAAACTCTAAAGTAAGTGGCTCCCAGGTGCTAGAATTAGGTGGCTAAGGTGCTGGAGGCATCAACCTGGTGACTGGGATGCATGCAAAGTGCATGCAAACCCTAGAATTTGCATGCAAACCCTAATTGAATGCAAGATCCTGAAAAAGATGATGTGGATATCCAAACAATACCCGCAAGTTGCATCACTATATCCTACGGGTAGCATGTCAAATGGTAAAAATCACTAGTTAATTACTTTTTACTCCTGAAAAGCAGTCATAGGGTGACATTTGGCCCTCCATTTTCCCCGTAACACCTCGAAGTGTCCTTTCACTTACCTTTGAGAGGACTATATATTGAGCACATATGGATTATGGAAGGGAGGAGAAAAGAGAGAGAAAGAGAACTCTAGTGGATTTTTTCCCTATCTTGAGTCTACACTCATTGATCCTTGTAGTTGTGAACCCCTTTATGTTCACCTTCCAAACTGCTATCATAGTTTGAGTTTTCCATTCCATGCAGGATTGAAGTGGTGGAGGCACAAGTGGATTGATCCAAATCTTGGTTCAGATTGGTTGCCGGCAAGAGGTCGTATCATATTGTACTTCTTGCTGGTTATTAATAGAAATACTCATATTCTCATCCATTAATGTTGTGAATGTTGTTTATATTACAATGGGTTGCATTTACTTATAATATCATGGACCATTGCTATTGATGATGTTAATGCCATTTATATATTATATGCACTTGTTGTATATTTCCTGTCAAGACTAATTTGCGGGTTCAAGTGCACACATTGAAAGCTCCAATGGGGATCTACAACAAACGTTTGGATTGAGGTTGGTTACATTCTTCATTATCTTAGCATTGTCATTTATATAGCATAGCACTGAGAATTGAGTTAATTTCTGGTAGTCAGCTGTCTGTTGTTGTCTACCCCAAGCCATAAGAAGTTTTCTCCAATACAGAAATGGAAACTCCGCTGGGGAAAACATCCATTTTTCGGTATTTTTGAGCATTAGTCCTTATTTAGAGTTTTTGTTTGTCAAAGCTTTATGTCACTGATTGGCCATTGAGATACACCATAGAAAACTGGTTTTTCCTGAGCCACTGGACTCTTTCTTTGCCCATTTTATTTTCCCTACCCGCGGGTGAGCTTAGCTCTGCCCGCGTACACCCGCCTCTGTTTACACTACTCCTCGCGGGTACCCACAGGTATTCCTTCGACAATAGCGTACAAATCTGGATTTGGTTGTTTCATGACCCTTGGTTGTTGTTGGGTTGGATTTGTATGATCCTGAGTCTTTGTTGGCCTGATTCTTGACTGTTCCATGCCTTGTTTATGACTAGAACTCTTCTCTTGTCTTGGTTGAGCCTTGTTGGTTTTTTACCCATCTTTGGATTTACCCTTGTTGGTTTCTTCCTTCTCAGCTCATTCCGTTGGCTGAGTCTTACTGTTTAGGATCTGTTGGGTTGTCTTAGTGATCTCCTTGGCATTTCACTGACTGATAAGTAGGATTTTGCTTGCATTTTCCATTTCATTATATTGAAAAATACAAAAAAATATAGTTTTGCATTTTTCTTTCGCTTATAAGAGAAAATACAAACAAAAAAAAAATTATGTACTGCAGTTTGCATAAAGCACTGGCTGCTTTCATTTAGGTTCTGCTTGTGTATTCAAATTATAAAAGAGTTGCATTTTTATTTTGAAACTATTGGATTGATTTTGCATATTAGTGGCATTGTTTTTATTGGATAGACGAGTCTAGAGTTTTAACGATTTTGCATATTATTGAGTCATATACATCACTAGTTTCACGACCATATCCTTTGAGTAACCACAACCATTAAAATTAATGCTTAATCTTAAAATTGATTAGAATGATTTTATTTATAGGGTACACCAACTAGCATAGGTTTAGAGTCTTGGAATAGATCATTGTCAGTAAACAATCCAAGACTACTAGACAAAACATTATGTGTCTGACCAGGGAGTGGTGAAATCCATCGCATACATCGGTGTTCTCAGGAAGCTCTACTCAGACCAGAGTTAAGCACGAGGTCACGGTAGGTTGGTTGCGGAGATATACCTCCAATACCGGTTGAACATGGGAGATATTTCCAAGGTTTGTTCGTATCTGGGGATTCTTGGGGGATTTGACCCTCTCGAGTTTTGGGCTTAGCTACCCTGCCCATACGATGGATCCCACCTGCGACTGTCCCCCTGAGCATTGGTTATACTATGATGACCATAGTTTCCTTACCTAGGTATCGCATAGGGTACTTGCAGTGGTTATACTGTTTTTGTCCTGAGTCAGATAGGGGTTGGACAACACAGTTATTTGTTGCCGAGGGTTACGACCCTCTGCAAGCAGTGAAGCCTCGGTGCCTCTATAACTGATTTTGTTACCTCCGGCTATAGTTTGGGAGTCTCAAGCCTCTCCTAGGTGAGACATACTAGCTCTAGTGTTGGGAGCTCATTTAGACACTCTGTTTGTCTGCTCTTGATTTACTATTTTTTATTGATAGTTGGTCGTTAGGGGATGCTGTGATTTTATATTCTCTTCAGAGATATCAAGGCATGGAGTCCTACTCTCCGTCGATCCCGTCGGTTGGCTAGTTTACAGCCTGCCGAACATTCATGTCGTGTTGCTAGGGGATGCCGAAAGGCTCCCTCTGAGTCTTTGGATTCTTACGATACATACATCCTAGACGTCAAGATGGCTGCACACTCTGACATGGTAGAAATCCCTACGACTCCATCGGGTAGAGTCGAACACACTTCAGACATCCCTACTCCTTGTGATGTGTGGGGGGGTGATCCACTTGAGACCCAACCTAGTTTGTTTCATCCGGATCCACCCAAGACTCGACCTAGTTTGTTTGGTCCGGATCCCTTCGAGAACGACCCATTTGATCCTTCATTTCCATATAATTATTTCTATGGGATGCAAGAGTTACATGATGACTCAGGCCCTACGATCAACCCTACCGCATTCTCATATGGTATGCCGAATTACACCACAGTTGATCCTTCCACTGCTTTTGGCAGTCATGCTAGCACTAGTCATGGTGTTAGCTACACTGCACCCACTGGGGGTAGTACCCTCACCGAGGGCACCACATTGTCCACTCACACACATAGTATGGGTATTGGTCATATTCCTCCTAACAATGCTAATGTTGGAAGATGGCCGCCTCCTAGGGCTACCCAACCTAATAGGAACACTATTCATAACACGACTTGCTATCCACAACCTAATACACATGCCGCTACCCATCAACCTAGGACCACTTTTGCATATGTTAACGCTCCTCCCAATCTAGGGGGTGGACATATACCACATACTCTTGTGTCTGCCTTTGTTACTAGTAATACTAATATAGGATGTGGGAATATACCTCGTTCTCACAGTCATAACGCCACCATTCCTGCTACTAGTAACACCCATGTTGGGGTTGGGAATAAATCGCATGCTTATGGTCACCACACGACTTCTCACGCTAATCCTAATGCTTACGTTGGGGGTGGGAACATACCTTACCATCATGGTCATTACAACATGGTTCCTGCTACGAATAGTACATATATGCCCCATCCTTATGGTGGCAACCCTTACTACAAAACAGTCAATGCTGGACACCATTACAACCCACCTCAATATGGTGCTCATAACACATATATACCTGCTTACTCTCATATGGGTCAGGTTGGAGGAGGTTATCAACCTTATGGCCATGGTCAAGCTTATGGTTAGTTAGGTCCGTATAATCAATAGTTTAATGCTCATGGTCAAGCATTTGGTCTATCTTATAATTTTGTTCCATACAAGCAACCTTTTATGGGATCTTATAATCAAGCTTTCCAGCCGCAACTCCCATTCCTTGCACGTTTGAATCTTCCGAATCTTTCGAAGCTCACGAATGATCCGGTGTGTCATGACCCTAATTATCCTTCGGTCCCTACCAAGATCCCTTCGTAAATTCATAAGTTTGAGGGGAAAGGTGGTGAGGATCCGGGTGATCATGTCATAAGGTTTCACCTTTGGTGCTCTTCCAACTCATTGAATCATGATTCCATTCGATTACGACTATTTCAATGCACCCTGATGGCGGCAGATATGAAGTGGTATGTTGAGTTGTCTAGGAACACTTATAGGGGTTTCAATGAGATCACTTTGGTTTTCTTGGATCATTTCCAGTTTCCAATTCGTGACGATACTGGTACTGAACTTTTGTCTACCTTCCATCAAAACAAGGCCACACATATTTCTGACCACATTCAAGAGTGGCATCGGTAGAAGAGGTTAGTGAAATCCAACATTCCTCTAGAGTTTCTGTTGGAATGGTCCCTCAAGTATTCACTCTCATATATCGCTAAGGATGTTTCGATGTTCGGCATCATGACTGAGGAACAAACCATCTTAAAAGTTTAGCAGATAGATTTACTATACTCTCAGTCTGGCATTTTGTATGACATTATTCCTGACGCACCACAAACATGTCATGAGACCAAGTCAGTTCCTGGACCACATCCCGATGGCATTGTGGGATCCGCAAGTACTCACCGTGTTGATTTGGTCGCTAATCAAATGCAAAATTTGTCGCTTAACCAGTCTACTCCTGGACAGGTCCACACCTTGTCCACTTCCACCCCGTCGTCCAATGTACACAGTGTGCAATCGATGAACCCATTGGGTAACCAGCAACCTGGTGGTAATAAAAGGGGGAGAAACAACCATAAGGGTGGAAACAATGGGATCAATAATATCAATTGCAATACCCCTCGTAAAGAGAATTCCAACCCTCCTTGGGAAGGTAGAAATGCTAGTGAGGACCGTAAACCTAGCCGTAAGGTGAAATTTCCTTATAAGCTTTGTGGGAAGATCATCTTAGTCAATTATGTCCTCAAATCGAAGAAGCATCAAAGCATTTGGCACAGATCCCATCTATGTTGAAGGATCCCCTTCCGCATCATCAAAACATGGCTTCGCATGCTCCCGCCACTGGTTATGGACCTAATGAGACTGCAACGTCTTCTTCCAATACTAGTGGTTATGGATGCGTGAATATGGTTCAATTGGAGGTTAGTGTTGCTACTCATCAACACGATTATGGTGCACCACAACGTAATATGGGGAGAGAACCTCCCCCTCCTCCTGATAATTCCTTGCAGATCGAGAAGCCCTTTAATATGCCACGGATACCGAAAGGTGTTCTCAAGCACTCTACGCATAATCCCAATGCTCGAGCCACCCAGAACTACTCCATTGTAGAATATTTGGGCCAAAATCCGTGTGCCATGTCGGCTCTTGAAGTTTTACAGGCATGTCCTTCTCAAAGGCATGCCCTTTTGAGTGCATTAGCAGTTCAGGATGGGGGAAATCCCAATGTTATCAAGTTCAACACTATTGATATTCAACCTCGCTTACATTACCACGTGGCTTTTCAAATCCATGTGAAGTGCCTTCAGAATTTCATCAAAATAACGGTGGTTGACGAAGGTGCTTCTGCGTCAGTGATGCCGTTAGCTTGTTGGAAAGCTCTTGGCTCTCCTCCTCTACTCACGTCTAGAACCATGCTCATTGCATTTGACGGTCAGTCATTTAAGCCACATGGGATCATCCCTTCCCTTGTTGTCCGCTTGGGGGGTAAACCTGTGCCTATTGAAGTCGAAGTGGTTAATGCACCCATAGAATACAACATTTTATTGGGTCGGAATTGGATGTACGCTATGAAAGTTGTCGCGTCTATTGTCTTCAAAGTTATCTGCTTTCCACACGAAGGAAAGATTGTGACCATCGATCAGCTAGATTTTGTTAATCCTCCTTCCACAGCATCTACGGGATCCATAATCCTACAGGATCTCAGCTGGCAACTAGGAACATGGGTGTTGGTATGTACCCCTCATTGATGGGATCTTATGATTTCCTTGCACCCATGAATTTTATTGGAACCATTTCCGACCATGCGTCTCCTCCATTGCATAATGTACCATTCTGGACTTTATATTTTGATGATCCGTGGACTTTACCTCTATGATTTCTACGTCTGGAGATATTATGCACGTCGGGATGTCTATGCCATTGTCTGTAGCTAAGCTTGCCTACCAAGATATTCAACAAGCCACTGCAGAGCCGGATCTCTCTTCTTCTTAGACAGATGAGGAAGATCCCATTATGCTGGCAGTTTGGGCAGCCAACTCATCTTGTTTCAATGATTTCCTTGATGGTACTTTACCTTCATATGATGCTATTATCGAGGCCATGTGTGGTAGTGAGAGGCCTTGGGAGGATATGCACCATCACTCTTATTTCCTTCCCAACCTTGATCTCACCGAGCAAGAAGAGTTTAGGATGACTCTTGCAAAGATGGTTGGTCACCCTGTGGCCCTTTTGGGTTCACATGAGATTTTTGCGGACGGGAACATGGCTAATGTTTCCCGGACTATACCGATCAACATCTCTTGTACTCCCGGAAAGATTGAAAATGTTTACATTGGTGAGAGTTGCTCTTCTGAAGAGATTGCCATCTACATCGAATTGTTTATAGAACTTCAAGAAGCTTTCGCCTCATCATACGAGGAGATGCCAGGAATAGACTCTAGTATTGTCGAACACAAGATTAGAACGTATCCTCATGCTAAACCAATTCGACAACGTCTTCGAGCTGTTAACCCTAGGAAGGCAGCCGCTATCAAGGCAGAGGTGGAAAAACTGCTCAAAGCTGGTTTTATCTACCCCGTTCCCCTTACCGAGTGGGTGTCAAACCCCGTTCCTGTGGATAAGTAGCAGGGAACGATCCGCATGTGCACTAATTTTAGAGGCCTGAATTGTGCATGTCCGAAAGACAACTTCCCCATGCCATTCATTGATTAGATCTTGGATGCTTGTGCAGGAAGTGAGATTTTTTCATTCATGGACGGCTTTTCAGGGTATAACCAGATACCAATCAAACCCAAATACCAACATAAGACTGCTTTCATTTGTCCTTGGGGTACGTTTGCATAGTGGAAAATGCCCTTCGGCCTTAAAAACGTCGGAGCTACGTTTAAGCGTGCCATGACCTACACCTTTCATGACCTTAAAAGTATAATGGAGGTTTTCTTGGATGATCTTACTGACCATTCGCACAGGAGAATGGACCACCCCAAGCACCTCCAATGGATTCCCAAACAATGTGTACGCTACAAGATCTATTTGAATCCCAATAAATGTATATTTTCAGTGAGGTCAGGTCACCTTCTAGGATTCATAGTTTCAAGAGAGGGTATTAGAGTCGATCCTCTCAAATTTGAGGCAATACTTTGGTTGCCTCCTCCACGCAACTTGTTTCAACTTCAGAGCCTCCAAGGTAGAGCTACTTTTCTACGTCTTTTTGTAGTCAATTATGTTAATCTTACCAAAGGTTTCGTGTCACCTACCCAAATTTTGAGAATATTTATTTTATTTGCTAAATACTTTATGTTAAACTTTAATTACAAAGTTTTGTAATTATGACCAAATCTGGTCAAAGATGACTGTAATAACTTATTATTATTATTTAATAAATTAAAATAGGAGACAAACACCCAAGGAAGCTATTAAATGAGTGTTCATTGACCCAGTAGGAGGAATGGAAGCTGCTAGAAGGCATGGGATAGATGGAAGCATTTGCACTCCACCACTAGCTATTGGTTATGGGACAACTACCCCTAAATTTGTGGCATTATCCCCCAGGTGGGTGGAAGAGAGAAGTTAGCTCATTAATGACCAATTAACCACTAAAAGGCCTAGGCAACCGACATAAGGCAATTCCAATTGGGCAGGCAACCCTTACAATATTTTCTATAGAAATATTCCTCAAGTGCATCAGGTGATCACATAGATATTTGAATAGGGAGGCTATGTGAGAGTGCAATTGTGAGTCTACAAATTATTCTAAGGAGGAAACCAGAGGTGTTGGTGCAGGTCTCTTTGACTGCTGAATCTTCATGACTGATAATCTACATTACTACTGAAATTTGAAGGACCTAAAGCTTATACAGACTCTTCCTCCTGGTGGTTCAGTGAACAAGCTCAAGGGTCCTAAGGAAGACACATTGGCTATTTTCAGGAGCAGGTTGGGAGGAATAGGCTCCTTGGGTGATTTGTTGTCCTACAATTTATCAGGTTCTACATTTCTGTTATTATTTCTAGTCAAGCAAGTTTTGCATTATTCAGCAGGAAAATAGTTAAAAGCATACATAAGAATTTATTTTTCTTTCTGACCTAAAATGTTTTCTAAATGAAAATGATATAATAGATGAAATGATTGATAAAATGACTTCTCTGCATTTTTCCCCATGTTCGTTTCTGCATCATACTCTAGTACAAGAAGTGTAATAAAAATCAAATAACTGATGGGCAGAATGCCAAGTGAATAGATAGATTGATACTGTAGTGTTCTTCTAAATTCTAAAATTCACATGCTTAAACTCAAACTGCAAAGTATCATATCAAAAATAGTCTGAGCAATCATTTTCTTCACTAATTTTCGAAAGAAAATATCTGTCGAATAACTAGGGTTTTTATCTACCAAACATCTATTTCTTCGAAAACGTTACCATGCATTCTATTCATCTTTATTCCCATATTTTGTTATCATTTCCCAAAAGAAAACGAAGTACTATTTTTTTTATCATTTCTTCCCAATCAGTGAAATGATACATTTCCATCTATTTCTGATAACATCATTTTAAAAGCTTAACAGTTGTAAATTATATTTCTCTTTTCAAAACTAATACATGTATTGCATCCTCATTTTTTTATTCCATTCACTATATATTCATGGTTAACTTAAAACATTGTTTTCCATCACTTAAACATACCCTGCTACATTACAAATTTTTAACAGAATAGATGTACCCTGAGTTTTCATATTCCAAATTCATATAGTTCTATAATAGGAGACTATCAAATTTCTACAAATTTGCAAACATGATTGAGTTCATCTCAAAACCCTAAGCTATTGTAACCGATTACAATCTACACTTATCATTCCAACCTAACATATTTTCACAAGTTTTCTAAGCCTAAAAGCACCACCATTTTCACACTATCACCTTTTACGATAGTTACAGGTTACACTTCATCAAGCTTTTAAACTTTCCATAATTTACTAGACACGGGTTCGAATCACCCTCGCCCAGTTCATCAACTGTAACCAAAATTTATAGTTTCAAACCCTCATACTTTGTAAACACCTTCGCAATGATTCCATAAGTTTAACAGGGTAAAAATGTAAACCCTGTCGAGCAAAGCTCATATCCTTTTTAAAGCAAAAGCAAACATCTTCACGGCCATGAAAACCATGCCAGAACTCTAAAAAACATCAAACTCTTTTTACATTTGCACTCCAGCCACCTCATGCCTAGGGTTACTAAAAAGAAGTGAACCTTCAAGGCTTACCCAGTGGCCGAGCAACCTTGTTATTCCTCTAAGTCTCATACCCTGCAACTCCAACGATGGTTGATACCTGTCACATAAAAACACAGAGGTTAAACATTGTTAAATATCTCAGAAATAGCTTGAAATACTAAATGCATTAAGACTGTAGCGTGAAAAACTTTACCAACATTTGTTTCTCCATGAGAAAGACGACTATAACTTTCAACAATAGTATCTCCTTGTAATAACTTCACGAAGGAAGATCAACTCCTGAAAATCATCATCGGTGGCTCGGCTCTTCATCATTTAGAATACCTGGAGCTAACAGGTTCTTCCCATAGGTCTTAGGATGGAAACCTTCCAAGTTAACTCTTACAAACCCTACTTTTCAGTAGCCTGTCGGCCTCACAACTCAAACTCCAAAATATGAAAATGATTTCTGAGGAACCCTCCAGCAATACATTCAACGAGATTCTAGGGTTTTCATTCAATGATCCAGATCTAGTGTGATCGACGAGCGAGAAGATGCCAGCCTGATGCTTTGAGAATCAGAAACCATAGTAATGATACTTCATTTATTGCAGCAGCTACGACGATGCCAACATTGCATGCCAAGGGGACATTGTCATGTATAGCTCGAAGGAGAACCGCTTATTCACTATGCATAGTTCGATCCTAAAGTCACATTAGAAATCGTGTTTCACATGGATGGACTACGTGGATAGACATCATCACATTCCACTAAAGAGTTGGTTAAAAACCATTAATGCTTGGGCGAGACACCACCTATGTGGCACTTCGATGTAGCAACGAAAATTAACAACCGTCACATCCTTACTAACATCGTAATAGTTGCTTAGTGTAGAACATCATTCAATATCAATGCATTATGGTAAGTTTAGATTGCTTTTGTATATCGTTCCATCACTATAGTATTAACCTTCAAATGCATGAATACATAAATCAGATGTTTGCATTCGTAATAATCGCATGCATATAAGAATTAGATAGTTAGAACTTAGGTTAGAAAGTATCGTAGGTATATTGTAATAATATTACAATAAACCATATAAAAGTTGTTATTTACATAATGCATCAATATCACATTAGATTTGTTCACCCTATAGTTAAAAAAGGGTCCATACATATATTGTAATTTGTTCATAATAAAAATATGATTTTTACATTATAAATAAACAAGATGATATCTACATATATATAAATTATAAATGGAGAAAGTAGAACTACCATAGTTGTTTTAATAGAATTTTCAAGTATTGAAATAGTAAGAGAATCTTGATGCTATAGTATAGTAATATTGTTTTAAATTGAAAATGTTCATCAACCATTTCACCTGGTAATAACAGTCTTCATGAATTGGAAATTTTGGTAGAATCATCTTAGCATTTCATACTTCATAACCTAGTAATTATTCCTAAGATTCTTAAGCATAGACATTTCTACTAGGACAATGCACAACAGAATCCATTATAGATACTCTTGACTTTTGCAAACTTGTATTTCGTCAAAATAATACATTTAGATCTTGGATAGAATTCCATACCTGAAGCAAGAAGGTACATATAATTTCATTTACCAAATATGATGGCTAATTGAAAAACATAAATACTCATACACTTGTCGTACTACTCTTACCTACGAATCTGCGCAAGACGGATAGGTACAAATGCTTTAGCTAACACAGCTAAGTAAGCCTTAGGGTACCTCATAGGACCCCTTTCATCGCAGTCAAAGAAACAAACTATCAGTACCTTGTCATGAAAACTTGATCTTATGATAGCACAAAGTATAGTTAACACAACCAGAATTAAAGTCGTAAGCATGTTAATTAAAGGATGTCGTGTCGCTGTCATTAAATTGTATTTAGCTAAGAGACTCAGTAATTAAATTGTTTCTGCATTAATTATTTTTTTATTCAATGATGTCTTGTTAAGCATTTATTACTTCCGCAATTTAAATATTAACATTTAATGTTGTTTTAAAAACTTTTAATTTTTTATGAAATTATTGGGATGTTACATTTCACGCGCTTGTTGAAGAAAGACACACTGTTTATATAGGACGAGCGAGCCCAACAGTCTTTCGATGCCCTTAAGAAAGCTTTGGTATCAGCCCATGTGCTTAGTCCACCCGACTTCGAACAAGATTTTATACTTTATGTGGCTGCGTCTCAAGAGACAATTGGCATGGTCTTAGTTCAGGTTGATGATGCACTCATCGAGCATGTCATCTATTACCTCAATCAAAATTTAGTAGATGTTGAACTGAGATATACTCACATGGAAAAGCTGGCACTTGCAACTGTCCATGCAGTCCAGCAGTTATGACACTATATTTTGCTTAGAACAACCACATTTGTAGCGCATATCAATCCATTTCAGTTCGTGCTATCACGACGCCTTATAGGGGGGAAGTACAATAAATGGATTGTGATCGTTCAAGAATTCAATCTGGATTTTGCTTTGGCGAAGTCAATGAAATTGTTGGTGTTCGTTGAGCTTAAGTCGGACCTCCCGAGACTTAATGAGGATGTCATCCATGAGGATTCCTTTGTGGATGAAAACTTATTTTTTATCTCGTCAGAGGACCCTTGGTATGGGGATGTCATTGTATATATCCAAACTTTGAAGTTCCCTTCGCATTATTCACGGGATGAGTGACGGCATGTGAAACATCACGCTAAAGATTTTACTATCGTCGGTGACACTTTGTATCGCTGAGGAAAGGATTCTATTCTCCGTTGTTGCTTAAATCATGAAGAAGCGGAGCGTGTGCTTAATGATTTCCATGTTGGGGCGTGTGGCGGTCACTTATCCGGGCTTGCTACATCCCAACATATTTTGAAAGCAGGTTAGTTTTGGCCTTCAATCTTTAAAGATTGTATTAACGCTGTGAAGAGATGTCACCCTAGCCAGGTGTTTTCTCGGAATATACACCTGCATCCAGTGCCCCTTCATCCGGTCATCATCGTTGGTCCCTTCACCAAGTGGGGGGTGGATTTCATGGATTGAAGACCCGCTTCGGCTGGGGGGGATCACCATATCATAGTGGCCGTGGAATACTTTTCCAAATGGGCTGAGGCCATGCCTACCATAAAAGTCGATGGTGCTACAATAGTCCATTTCATGTTCAATCAGATTATTACTCAATTCGGTATTCCAAAAGAGATTGTCACTTACCATGGCAGTCACTTTCAGAACAAAATGTGGAGGATTTGTCACTCAAGATTGGGTTTCGTTAGGAGCACTCATCTTCTTACTATCGCCAAGTGAATGGTCAAGTTGAAGCAATTAATAAGTCTTTAAAGACCATTCACCAACGTACCATCCAACAAAGCAAGCACAACTTGCACATTATGTTATATCCTGCTTTGTTGGCATATGAAACCGTAGTTAAGACTGCCACCGAGTTCTCACCGTTTCAGCTAGTACACGGTGTGGAGTCGATTTTACTGATTGAATGCGAAATTCCTTCACTTAAACTGGCCATAGAGATCCTCCTTGATACAACAGGTATTGAGCAACGTTTAATCCAACTTGAGAAACTTGACGAGCAACGTCGAGATGTCGCTGTGGCTATTGATGCCAATAAACATCGTGTTAAGGTACAATATGATAGGTCTGTCCGTCCCTGGCAGTATGCTGAAGGTGACTTGGTCCTCTTATATGACCAATCTAAACAACCCTTGGGGGCAGGAAAGTTCAACCCCATGTGGCACGGTCCTTACATTGTGAGGCGTGTCTTATAAAAAGGAGCCTATGAATTAAAGGATTATGAGGGGAATGTCTTGAAGGAGCCTAGAAATGGGCTCTACCTCAAGCGGTATTATGCTTGAACTTCTAGTTCGAGCTAATGCCTTTGTATACTATTGTATAGTTATTTATGTACATAGTTTAGCTTTATTTTAGTCTTCAGGTCAGCTGATTCACTTTCATTTGATTGGAAGATGTCAGCGGAGTTTCCTACATTCTTAGGTTTTGTAGATGGTGCTAGCCATCATATGCAGCAGCTTGCTTCTGCTGCCTGGGTTATTTATTCACCTGACCACCTAGTTGTGTCTTCAGGAGGTGCTTGTCTTGTTCCTACATCTAACAATGTGGATGAGTATAGTGTCGTGATTGAGCTACTTCGGGATGCTATTTCACATGGCATCCAGTCTTTAGAAGTCCGTCTGGATTCACAACTAGTTGTATCTCAGTTGAATGGTCAGTACCATGTGAGAGATCCTACATTACTATGGAAATTCTTAAGGGTAAGACTCTTGGAACGACATTTTGTTTCAATTACATACATTCATGTTCTAAGAAGTTTTAATCATATATCTGATACATATGCTAACTATGTATTAGATTGACATTTGTCACATTCACATTGAAGTACACAAATAAAAGAAGACATTCATACATTTGTAAGTTGTAAATTTTTATTACTATTTATAATTTTCAAAACCCACTTGTATATAGTTTTTGCCATTATATGTTGTTTTGGACTAATATAAAGTCTTGGAGTAGCATTTTTTACCAGATTTCTTCGATGAGAGATGTTTTGGACCCTTTCGCACCTATGACAGGTATACACACCTGGCATATAGGTTAGATGTCATTTCCACATGCACTATGCATTTGACCTTTTGACCATTTTCATAAACCCTAGGTGTGACCCCGCTTCTCAACCGACACAGAACCTTCACACTATTATAGAAGTGTCGTTATCTGGCGGTGGGGCCTTTCCGAACATGGGTACCCTAGTTAGAACCCCCTTTTGCATTATGGTGCCCATGCCGTTGTGTGTCCTTAGGATTGGGAGTCCTTTGTAGTTATGCCATGACTTTGCGGTAAAGATTCATACTCTACTTTGTCTTATGCTGGCCATCTCCCATAAGGACTCCCCCAGTTATATCAAGTTGTGATTGCATTGCATAGTCCTGCTTGCCGCTTGAGCCTTGTGTCGGCTCCTGCTCACTCAGTTGATAGACTGGTGCCTGAGCACCTTTTTCCTTGTCGAGCCTTGCAGAACTTCCATTTATCCTTCATAATTTGATGACCTTTTGACCCTGAGGGAACACACCCTCGAGTGTCCTTTTGACCCTGAGGGAACACACCCTCGAGTGTCCACATCCTGCATACGCTTCCTTGCATTGATCATAGGTATGTTCCACTGCTTGGGACTAGTCTACTCGTTATTTGACACTCATTACCTCACTTGTTGTACTATAAGCAATTTTATTCTTTTTCAATCTTTTCCAAAATATGAAAAAGACCAAAAAAATCAAATATTCCAAAAAGCCGGACGGGATTATGGTTACTACTTCTAGTTGGCATTTGTTGTGTCTCCTTTGAACAGAGCATTCATTCCACTCCATACATTATGAGTCGGGACTATAGTTGGACCTTAGGATCTGTACTTGTTTCTCAGTTTACTCCATCAATTGGTTAAGCTTCCAGTCATTAAGGAGCCCTTTGTGGTGCCTCCTGCATTGCACATTCTATATTGAGTCTATGTTGCCTGAGTCTATCCATCAGCTCATGCTCTTGTTCAAAGGATCTCCTGAAACCAGTGTCGGTCACTCCTAGGATTTATTAACTACTACATGTCGGCCATCCTTATTGAGTCATTCTGTTTCACTTGATATCTTCCAAATCTTTCAGCGTAGCTGGTACCTCGTGTTGGTTGATGGGGGATGCCTTAATGCCCTCCTTCGAGCGAGTCTCATTCCGTCAACTTCAACCCATTTATTCTAGGACTTGAGGATTAGAGTTCGGTTGAGTACCTTGAGGCTTGCAATCATTAGTGAGTACGAGGTCACCTTCATTGAAACCCGAGGTTGAATGGATTTTTCATACTGTGCTTTAACGTGCTTTTTATGGGCTTCATTACCTAAAGTAGCATCTCAGCGGGTTTCATCTAGCTTGGCTAGGTATAGAAACTGTTCTTCTTCGGAGGTAGTATTGGGAAGTAGCTCTACGGCTATTTTGAGTGATGGGATTTCACATTCAATCTGTAAGATGGCTTCCAGGACATACACCAGTTGGAATGGTGTGAATCTGGTAGCACTTTTCACTGAGGTTCAGTATGCCCACAATGCCAAAAAAAGATTTGAGTGCCAATTAGACTTATCGGTACCCACAATGCTTCGAATCATGCATTTCAGATCCTTGTTAATGGCTTTGACTTGGCCATTGGCCTGTGGGTAGTATGGGGTTGACTTTTCATGACGAAAACCCAACTTGGCGTTCAATTGTTCGATCATATGGTTCCTGAAGTGGGATCCATGATCGGTCACGACGGATTGTGGGACTCCAAACCTAGCTATGATGTGGTTGAATATGAACTGTGCCACTATTTCATCGTCTTCAGCATAAGTAGGCAACGCTTCAGCCCATTTTGTGAAATAATCCAGAGCTACTATGACATACCTATGCCCCCCGGCTGAAATGGGATTACAGTGCATGAAATCTATACCCCATTTGGAAATGGGGTCGATGGCAATGACAGGATGAAGTGGAGCAGGATGCGAGCGTGTCTTACTGTGAAAGGATTGGCAGGGTGGACATTTCTTAACCGTTCAATGCAGTCTTTGAAAACCGAGGGCCAGAAATATCTCGCTCATACTATCTTCTGGGCTGTAGCCATCCCAGAGAGATGACCACCACATGCTCCAGCATGGCAGTCATTAAGAACATGTTCAGCCTCATCTAAAGTTAAACAACATTGAAGAATGGTATCAACACCACGACGGTAAAGGGTATCGTTAATTATAAGGTAGTACTTGGCATGATGTCGGATACGTCGACGTTCATCACGGTTGAGGTCGGGGCGAAAACATTGGGTTTGGATATATAGTAGAATATCCCCGTACCATGGGTCGGACGTGCTGATGAGGAACAACGATTCATCAGGAAGAGAATCGATGGGCTCAGGTTACTCAGTAGCACGAGGAAAATTAGAAATCAACTCGGCAAAGACAAAAAAATTCTTGGATTTGGATTTCGCAAATTCCAAGTCAAACTCTTGTAGGATGACAATCCAACAGAATATTTTCCCCCAAGTACTTGACGTGTGAGGATATAGTACATTGGATTGAAATCTACTATGACAGTGGTTTGGCGGAGTAGAATGTAGTGACGGAACCTCTGGACAGAAAAGACTCTTGCCAGAGCCATCTTTTCAATATGTGAGTAGTAGGTTTCGGAGTCAAGAAGACTCTTGCTAAGATAATATACTACATGTTCTATGCCGTTGGTATCTTCTTGGACTAACACCATGCGAATGGTGGAAATCGAAGTTGCAAGATATAGTATGTAATCTCGTGTGTAATTGGGGGGTTGAATCACAGGATCTTTAGTTAAGGCTGCCGTTAGATTATTAAAGGAGTGCTGGGCTTCGTCGTCCCAAAAGAAGGGGGTGTCCTTCTTTAGAAGCCTCATGGAGCCTTTTGTTATCTCAGCAAAATTGCAAATGAAATGGCGTAGAAAGTTTGCATGCCCTTGAAAACTTTGAAGTTCTGGTATGTTTGTGGGGGAAGGCAGGGCTAAAATAGATTCTACCTTTGTGGGGTCCAATCGTATACCGTCTTTGGAGATTATGAATCCGAAACATTTTCCGGATTCAACGCAAAAAACGCATTTATGTGAGTTCAAACAAATGTTGTAGCGATGACACTGTGCGAACATAGCGCCTAAGTGATCAGGATGATCTTCCCGAGTCTTAGAATGAGCGAGAAGGCCATCAAGATATGGTTCTGCAATATGTTTGATATCGTGAAATGCGTACGACATCGCCCGTTGGAAAGTTGCCCCGGCATTTTTCAGGCCGAAATGTAGCTTTCAATATCCAAAGATTCCCCATGGGTAGATAAAGGTTGTTTTATGTTCGTCTGCTGGGAGTATCTCGATCTATTTATAGCCAGAAAAGCCATCCATAAATGAAAATATGACACTCCCGGTGCAGTTATTGATGATTTGGTCGATGAACGGAGTTGGGTAGTTGTCCTTTGGAAAAGCTTTGTTCAAGTCACGGTAATTAACGCAGACTCAGATCGTACCCTGTTTCTTGGCTACGGGAACAAAATTAGATACCCATTTTGTCAGTGGGAGAGGATAGATAAAACCAACACGCAAAAGTTTTTCGACTTCTGCTTTGATAGCAGATTCCTTACGGGGATGGATGGGTCGAAGTTTCTGCCGAATAGGTCGAGCGCCAGGAAAGGTTGGAATCTCATGGACCACGATAGAAGGGTCTATTCCTGGCATCTCTTCATAACTCCAAGCAAAAACATCACGGAATGTTTTAAAGAAGGCACCGTAGAACTCCATTTTGATGGGAGTGCATGTCTTGCCAATATGAATGTTTTCCACGACACTAGGCTTCACTGAAATGTCGATGGGAGTGGTCGCCATGAGATTGGCCAAGTTTCCCTCAGAAAATATTTCATCGAATGAAGTGGGAAACTCAATTTGAACCATTCCAAGTGAAGTGTTGGGTTTGGTATTTGGCTCAATTTCCTGGATAGTGGGGAAAACAGATTGATGATGGAAATTTCCCCAGGGTGGTTCATCACCGCACATAACCTCCATGATTGATTCGTCAGTAGGAAAAATCAATGTGAGAGGATCGATAAGTGGTGGGGATGAACTGGCCTCAGATGAGAGCTGTACCACTGTGTGATGGATAGTAGGATTGACCTAATCAGTGGTTGACTGGATTGCCTCATATGCTGCGAGGTTCTTGTTTAACGGCATGGAGTTGCCATAGTTTTCAATCTCGGTAGGACTCGGTATCACCCAAGAATCAATGGATGGGGTGATACTTGATGATATCATGTTGATGGGATGTATGGGGGACCCGAGCTCTGGGAAAACTCTAATAAGGGAGGAATCCTTCATAAGACCAATGCCAACATCTTGGAAATGGTACCAAGGCTGATCCAATAATGGGACTGTGTTGGCGGAGTTAAAATGAGAGTCTGGTATGTAGTAATCTAGCTGATCTATCGTGACAATCTTCCCTTCATGAGGGAATTGTACAAGTCGAAAGACGGTAGATGATATGGTGTTCATGGCATAAAACCAGTTCTAGCCAAGTAAAATATTGTAATCTAATGGCGCATCTACGACTTTGATGTGTATAGATACTGTTTTTCCCCCCAGTTCAACACTGATTGCAGGAATGCGTCCGTAGGGTTGAAAACCATGTCCGTCAAATGCTCTCAGAGTAGTGGGAGAAGTCGTGACTTTGGGTGAGCCTAAGGCTCTCAAACAATTCAAAGACATAATAGACATGGAAGCACCCTCATCTAAGATAGTGCGATGGATTTTATTTCCACGGATCTTTGTATGAACCTGAAAGGCTAACTGATGGGAAAGCTGAGGTTTGACATACTCCAAGTTAAACATGATGGTGTTTGAGGTATCCAAGTCTACTACCCCGAGTGCTAAAAGTATGGTGCTGTGCTGCATAGGGCAGTGTTGGAGAACCTCGAGAGTCAACATCGTGCAAGGTGCTTGAGCTAGATCCTCAACAATGTTGTAATTTTTGGAAGCTCGCATGTTAGGATTGAATGTCGCTGTTAGGATAGTGCCTTTGGGTGGGTGGAGCACTGTGTCGGTAAGCAGTCTCTCAATGTGGAGATGGCCGTTAGGGGGAGGTGTGAGAGAAGGATCTTCAACAGGAGACTTGCCTTTAGCTGTCTCTAGTTGCTTGTTTGAACTTGGGGGGTTTTCATATGTCTTCAAACGAGTGGTTATATGAATCTCTTCATTACTCGTCATCAGGATTTCACGATTTGCGGACGTCTCTCCACGAGGTGGGTTGTTCAGGTTTCCCCCTTGCGAGGAATCATGGGAAACCATCTGTTGTTGCTATTGAGGGAAAGGATCGGTTAATACTTCCAAGCGGGAGGATCCTTTAACGAATTTATTGAATTCGTCCTTGTAGGGACAGTCACGTGTATAATGATCTTCTTGGAAAATAAGGCAGGGAAACTTTGCCTTTCGACGTGGTTTCGGGTCGTTGTGGGTGGGTTGTGGCTTGGGGTTCTCCTGCTGGTTAGAAGTTTTCTTAGATTTTCCACAATTGTTCTTCTTCTTTCCTCTAGATGATTGTAACGTAGATTGAATTGCATTCACCTCAGAGGAAATAGCAGAGGAAGTAGAAAATTTTGAAACAGCCTGGGGTAGAGCGGGGCAATTAGGAGATTGTTGCCCCATCAGCTTAGTGGTATTTTGGGCCTTGAATGAACCAACAATACCGTCGATAGGGGGTTCAGTGGCAGACTTAGTTGGATCAGTAGTAATGTGGGTGGCATGGGGAAGAAGCTCATGTAAAGTGCCGGATTGGGTATATACTAAATCCATGTACTGAAAAAAAAGAGATGGCTTGTTCCTCCATGACTGGCCCGCGCATAGCAATGTCCCTGGCTATGGGAGGCAAGAAAGACTTTGTGAACCAATCAGCGAGTAACTGGTCTGGAATGGGTGCCTTGATTAACCTACAGCGTCGAAGCCACTCATAGATATGGTCTGAGATATGCGTAGAAGTGGTTTGACGTAATGAGGTTAACAGTTCTGTTCCAGTCTCGTACCGGATGGGGAGCTGGAAATGAGTCAGAAACTGCATAGCCAAGATATTAAAATCATGAAAGGAGTGTTGTGGCACCTAGATATACCATTTTTTTGTCGTGCCAGTAAGCGTACGCTGGAAGATTCGGAGTCGAATGGAGTCGTCCATCAATGAGTTGGATGAACACCAAAGGTGGAAGGTCATCACATGGTTCTTAGGATCTTCCCCGGGCTTGGCATCTAACTTAGGAATGTCCGATGGAAGTTTGGCTGGGATAGGTGGCCAATGAGGTTCATGCCATATAGGATTGTTTATGAGCCTCTACAAATAAGGTAAATCTAGCATGGCCAAGAAAGGAAGTTGACAGTTGGGCTGCGGGTATGAGTAGTAGTTGTACGGCGCAGAGATGCCTGAGGGGCCCTACACAGCATATTGATGCATGTTGTACCCATACATGTTTCCTGCAGGGTATTGCTGGAAGTTCTGTTGGTAGTAGGCCATCTAGTTAACTGGTTGTGTGTTGGAAGTCATCGCCTGACTCAGAATCACAGTGGTAACCGGTTATTGGACATTCTCCTAAGTGGCGATGGTGGGTATTGTACCCTGGGGTTGTTGTGTCCTAGGAATGTTTGTTGCTCCTTGTTGGGGAATGGTTCCTTGGGGTTGTTGAGTCCCAGGAATGTTACCACTACTTTGAGTAGGTGTAGGATTTCCCGTACTAGGGTTAGGGGGTAGCTGCAAGAATGGTGTCCATGGAATATGGGTTCCACCCTAATGAAGAGGTGGAGGTTGAAGGGATGGGTTCCATGGAGCTGTTGTAGCCGAAAGGTAGGGGAAGTCAAAATTCAAGTTGGGGGAGATGTGAGGTTTCCCCCCAGCTTGGTTCCAGTTTCCAAACAATGAGTACCCCCCTCTTTGTGAGATTTGAGATCCCCAAGAAGGATGCATGCCTGACGAGGGATGTTGAGGATGATGCCCGGTTGCAATACGGGCATAAGGTTGTTCGCTGCCAGGTGTATTATACATACCGAACTGAGGAGATGCTACTGGTTGTGAGGGTTGTTGAATGGTGCCAGTGGGGGCATTAACAAGTGGGAATCCTCCAAGTGAAGGGCCTTGTTGAGCCGGTGGGAAGGATGGAGGTATTTGTTGAATCGCCCCGCTTGGAATGGTACCGAGGGGTTTCCCTCCAGCAGGTGCATTGGATGGTCCTATGGGGGGGGTTGGTGACTAGGAGAGGCGTTCCCAACAAAGGGTTGTCCTCCTGTATGCTGGGTTGATGGCCCGCTAGGACGGGGTTGGTTGTTGGGATTAGTGGTTCCGATAGTCGGTTGTCCACCTCCTGAAATGGTGTAGATGGTGGTTGAAGCTGAACCTCTGGTCAGCCTGGATGATCCAGTAGTATGACTTGATGTTCTTCCGACACTAGAATGATGTGATAGTGTCGATTGGCCGATGGTGCCAAAGGTGTCGATTTGTGGAGGGGGTATTCCATATGTTACAAGCGGGGACGGAGAGAACACTGGGTTATCCCTCATAGAATGTGCGCCAAACATACTTGACGGTAGTAAATGTGGGGAATTTAACCAAGGGGTATTAGGAGTTTCATCCATAGAGTCTTGAACAGTAGCAGGACCATCAAGGACCATCAAGGATTTATATCCTGGAAGGGGTTGAAAGTGCGAGCTGGGTGTTCGGGGTCTGGAGGGAAATGAGGTATAGTAACATCTGAAGGTCCGGAGCCGTCTACATAGGAGTGATGAAACTCTGTGCTAGACAGAACGTTGGGAGCTCAGTAGTCGGGAGGACAGGTAACAGGGGGATATCTAGAAGCTATTGAGAGCATTTTCTCTGTATCACTTTTAAACTATTCCGACGC
Source organism: Larix kaempferi (assembly GCA_027924585.1). Classification (NCBI taxonomy): domain Eukaryota; kingdom Viridiplantae; phylum Streptophyta; class Pinopsida; order Pinales; family Pinaceae; genus Larix; species Larix kaempferi. The sequence continues at coordinate 24,500,501 of BSBM01000493.1, read as the reverse complement.
TAAAGCGGAGTTAGCTAGACTAACCATACTAGATTGGATCGATGCCATGATTTCATGTCCCAAAGGGAGATTGGGGAGGGATATCGTACGAGGTATGTTGCTAGAAGAACCGGTTTCCTGTGGATGAACATTTGACGGCGCAGTGATAGCATGCGGAGGTTCCTCCTGGGAAGCAAGAAGGTCAAAGTCAAGTTCAAAAGGTGTTTTAGGGAGTTCGGTTTCTTCGATAATTTCGATGTATTCATCCAGAACTTTAATCAGTTCCGATATATCTTGGTCAGATCCTTCGGTGGTTCCAACAGATCCTTCCAGAACATCGTAGAAAGTATCTGGTGGGAGGGTAGTGCTAACATCGGGCAGGATGATGGCCTCCGGTATAGAATCTTGGGTAGTACTAGTTTCAACCACTGCAGTGTTCTCTACTGTGGCAGATATATCAAGACTAACAGTGGGTGAAGTGACAGTCGAATCTCAGGTGTGTGACTGGTTGCATCAAATGCAAGGGGTTCTAAGACCGTACTTTGTGTAACATTTATAGGCGGAACTGAAGATGTAGTGCGGATCAGTGGTGGAATGTTCCCTCGGTCGACACTATGGCCAGGAGGGACAGGAATATGTGATGTAGGTGGACCAGAGTTCCATGGCAGTGGTGGTGGGCTTCATCCCTATACTCTTCATGATCTCCATGGTTCGGACATAATGGTAGGAATACAAATTATGGGGGCGGTCTCGTAAAAAATAACTCAAAAACCCTAATGCAGCTGAGTGTGCATAAGGGGAGCTAGAAAAAGCAAGGCTCGCAGGCAAAAAAGAAAGCTCTAAAAACTATACCGAGTCCAGCGTCACAGTAAGTGAGCTGAAAATAACAATGGGCAGAATGCCAACAAGCAATCACTAAAAGAAAAATGACCCTCTATGAAGATGAGATAACAAGCAAAACCTCCTAACTAAGAGCTGGAGACCTCAACAAGTTGTATCCTTTGCAAGGTGATGAAATCCAAGTCGAACAATACAATGTGAGAGACCAATAAGAGAAGGATGTCCCTCTACCAAAAGGGATCTTGGGTAAAAGAGCCCTAGTAGAAAAGTCACTAAGCTACCTCGTTCATGATACGTTGGAAAAGGTTTTCGGTGCTTCTACCTTATCACCCTTGTATCACCAATATGGTGGCCAGAGAATACAAGGAAGACAATGATCGATGTTTCCTTAGGGCTAAGTGGAGTGTGGCATTCCACAAAGTCCATTTGGTTCTCGATCTCGTGGTGATTTAACCCCTGAAACAACAGGAGGCCCCTCCACAAACTGGTGTATGACCATGTCAACAAATACTAGAGGATTTTGGTACCCTAGAGGACAACAACTATGTCTCACATGATAAGGACAAGGGGGAATTATTTGGATGCCTATCCCCGGTGTCCTACCTATCTAACAAGTTCGTTTTCTCCTCAAGTGAGGTTATGGTTTGTTTAGTCAGGGGGTGTAAGTTTTAGTGGATGTATTACTCAATCGGGTAAGTGGACGTGAAACTTGGTGATGTGGTGACGACCCAAACCATGCAAATGAGAATGAATCAAAATGATCCTTTTATTCGATGAAATCTAGCTACAAAAAAGAGAGATTTTTTCGATCATCATGCATGAATTTTTTAAGAACAATGAAAAAAAACCACAGCAAAAACAAATTTTTTGTTTTCTTTTTCCAAGCAAGCCAAACTGAAATGAACACTACCTCCAAATGTAACTGATCTTACAACTATAATGCTTCAAAGTGAGAATTTATGTGGCAAATACAAATGGATGATTCACTCCTAAGCATGCAAAAGAAGGACCAGATCTTTTCAAATGAAAGAAAGACAATGTTCTTCAAAAATAATTTCCAATATTAATGTTATAGCAGAAATGGAAAAGATAGCATTTGTAAGAACAGTGTGATCTTCAACATTATATAATCAAGGGAAAGAATCAAGCTAATGCAAAAATGATGAAAGGCTGATCAATGTGCAAATTATGCCACTAACTCAAAAAATTCAAACTCAAACCAACAATGCAAACAAACCAAAAGACTTGCAACTCGATAATGGTGAGAGTAAAAGGTAGACAAGTAGCAATTGGGAATGAGGTAGTAAATATGGTGATAATGACTGACCGTGGACCCAAATTTTGAGAGTTGTGTACAAGGCTTTATACCATAAAGTGAAAGCACTGAGGCTAAGCAAGTTGCAGGATGTTTATGAGAAACAGGAAAATCAATCCAATGGCAGAGAAGGTCAAAAATGACCTCTAGGAACCAAACAGGGTAAGATAAACAAAATAAATACAGGACTACCGCATGCAGGCCATACATCCAGGTGCGGTACTGTTCACTACCACGTTCTAGGAATTGTTCAAGGCGTAGTACTACCACTTTGGAAGAGGTTATAGGGGCGTGGTACTGCTGCAAAAGATGAAGAAAAAAAGGCGCTACTTTGAGAAAAGTTTTGAACTTTTCAAGGGTGTGCAGACCCAGAGGACTTACTGATCAAGAGTAGAGAGCTAATACAGAGGGAAGGAGGGTGGGTGGAGGTCAAAAAGACTGAATTCCACTACTGGTTTGAAGGAGGAGAAAGATCACACTCAAAACGACTGAAAGTGAAAAAACTCAATCAAACAGGGTTCAAACCAGCGGAGTCGCCAGTTTTTTTTGTAGATATTTCTCTCTATGGATAAAGAGAAATTCTCTTAGGATAAAGTAGATTAAGCTAGCTCTAAGCTAAGACAAAAATGAAACAAATGTAATCTTGGATCCTGGACTAAACTAGTATTTCAAAGATTTTACATTAGAAGGAAGGAAAGAAAGTAACTCACCTCCATTCTCGGCGTTTGTCCTGCTTGTAGTTTTGATCTCGGAATCTTCATGATAGACCTGTAGAGACAAAACAATATACAAGCACATGCAATATTCCAATGTCTTTGAATTACAAGTTAAATTCCAAATCTACATAGATATAATTCATGAAACTGAAATACAATCAATACACATGAACTAGGAAACAAGGCAAGTTATATTATTAAGAAGCTTGAAAAGTGCTTACAAAAGTTGCTTGATGTCCAAGCCAATCTTTTAGGTCCAATTGCTTCCACCTCTAGCTATCTCCACAAAAAGGTTTATGATCATAGGTTTGATGCCCCCAAAAGTCCTCCCCTTGGGTCATGGAAGACCTCTCTCTTATAGCATGTGGGAAGGTTAACCAAGAAGAGAGAAGTGTGGATCTATAGAGTGTTTAGTGGATCAAGCCAGCCAAACAGGGAAAGGGTTAGGATCGAATCAAAGGTGGTAATCCTAACAGAATCCCTCAAAGGTTGAGATCCCAAGATCCATGGCAAAAGCCTATAACTGGACTACCGTGTCCCTAAGCCTAAGCATAGAGTGGTAGTACCGCGTCCCAAGAGAGGAGCAACACATGGTAGTAAGGAGTATCGCGCCCCAATATATGTGCAAGGCGCGGTAGTGCTTGAAAATAAGATTGACTTGGGTTGGAAGATGACAGGAAAAAAGTTTGTCTTCAGTGGTCAATCATTGGTCTTCTTTTTTGGGTATTTAGTTAGTAGGGGGAAGTGTCGTCAATGTGATTTGATGTAAATATGTGACACTAAGTTGTTAGGTGCAATATTGAGGTATAACAGATAGGTTGTTAGGTGCAATATTGAGGTGTAACAATAATTCAAGCAGAATCTATCGAAGCAGTTGACATGAGTGAATAGGTCGAGAGTCGACATATCAGTGTTGATAGACGACAGTTGATAGTCGACATGTTAATATCTATAGGCGACAAGTTTCCACGGAGTCATGGAAAGGTCGACATGTTGTCGAACCACGACATCAACATGTTTTGGGAATGAGCCAAGTGAGGAGGAAGGGGTGGACTAGCGAAGCCTAAGCGCAGAGTAAAATCGATTAGGTGAGACGAACCTAAAGGAGGACAGTATGGTCGACGGGATGGTTTATTGTAGCTTGTCAGAGGAGGTGAAGAAATCAAGGATAGTACTGGAAACAGTTCGGGGTTGCTAAGGAAGTTAATGGTAGTTATTACAGGTGGGTGAAGACATGACAGATGTCATCACAGGAAGAGGTTGTGCAGCACGGCTGAGCACTGATAGTTGCAGGTCTGCAGGATCATGGAAGGATCGGCTGATGGGAGAATTTGTGTCTCTGGTACTGTAGTGGTCTCGGGAACAGCAGCAACAGGGTAGAATACGAGAGAGTTTTGATCAGTTGAGGACTTGTCATTTTGGGAAAGTCAATTAGAGTCGAATGGAGGATCGATCCATATCTCAGAGTTCAGTAGTGAACCAGGAGAGGGTAAGTTCGACACATTGAGAGAACACACCGCAGTTACTTCTATATTGTATTTGTTGATGCCGACGGATAGTTAGTTATTTGTATTTACAGTTATTCCGCATTGTAACCGATTCAGAGAAGTAATATAAGCCATCTTCTAGCATGTTGTTTGCATCTTGTTTATGTGAACGTTTGTGGTCATGTCGTGTGTATTGTTAAGCTAGAACCTTGTTTCGACGAGGTGATTGGGGTCATTTAATTAAGTAAACATCATAATAACTCTTTGATTTTAATTAATTAAATATCATAATAACTCTTTGATTTTAATTAATTAAATATCATAATAACTCTTTGATAAATATTAAATACAAGGTCCAACTCTTTGGACATGGTCTTTTAGTGAGCGTGGATAGTTGGCTAGGTTAGGTGACTCTAGGTTCCTTTTGTATGTTGGATTCCCTCGTTTAACATGGTAGTTCCCATAGTCCTTGATGAGAGATAAAATGATTCATTTAATCAATTAAATAAATGTGATGAATAGTAGTGCTATTCGGAGTCTTCTCGACTCAACACTTTCAAGATCAAGTAACCCTAAGTGCTCTTTGGATCTTTGGCTCAACACTCTCACATGGGCGTTACGCTAGTGCAATTCCAGAGCATTTCGCTCAACACTAATACTAGAATGTGTTTGTGAAGCACATCTAGAAATACAATTGGCCTTAGATCCGGTATTTATTATCAAGCTTGGAGTGCTCGAGCGCTCATGCCTAACACTCTATGTACATCGGGGCTTATGCCCAGCACATAATAAAATACTATATGTACATCGAGACTTATGCCCAATACATAGGTCATCCATGTGTTCCAGAGTCCACTCTCAACAAATCATCTAAGTATATTAGGGTTTGTACCCAAATAAATCAAATATATTGGGGCTTTCTGACCAGTATATAACAATAGCCTTCATCAGTCAGGGTCCATGGCCAAATATGTATATCTATAAAAGAAATGAATCATGTGCATTGGGGCTTATGCCCAATATATCAAAATAATCAAATGTGTTGGGGCTTTCAGCCCAATATGTAACATCAATATAGTCAGTCAAAATTCAGGATATTAAAAATTATAACACTATAGGTTTTAAGTCTCAAGGAAGCCTCCCCTCTACTAAAAGACCATCTTGCCTATATTTTCAGATATTATGACTTGAATTTTTTTTCTTTTTCTCTCCTTAAATAACATAAGATTTTGGTTTAATGATTTTGTTGCTTATTTCTTTTATGTTTTAATATCGTTGTTTTTCTATAGGCCCTATGGTTCTAGTGTTTTAACTAGGGCTTTGATACCATATGCAAGGATCATTGTGGGCTCCCCTATGTGTTATCTAACACTATCCTTAAATACTTTATACAAACATTCATTCTATTTAAGTTATAACCATTCATAGTTTTAGGTAGAGCATACAATACAAATTTATTATAAAATGAATATTTTATAATTTATCTTAGTAAAAAATAATTTTCATAAATGAAAATGCCTCGTTCTCTAGTTTCTATACTCCTTTGATATTTTTCAAAACAACCGCGATAGAAGCTTGAACAATGACGCAAACTTGGGTTAACCACCCAATCAACTAGGAATAGTCTCTCTGACTCGCCAACTAAAAAGACCCACAAGGGTTTTCTGGCCCGTGTGCCCAAAAATCCACGAATAGTGTGCAAATGCTCTCTCAACTCAAAACCCTCAATCCCAGTTATGTTCGCCCCGAACATAACCTTTGGTACTCCTTGTTTTCACATTTTTTTATTCCTCATGAATCCATAAAAAAATATGCATTCTCCTCCCTTGTTAAGAAGGATGTTTATTTCCTCTGAAAAAACCCCTTGGCTGAACAATAATATCCTCGGCACACATCTTGGTACATAATTCAAAACAATAATTGTCTTAAAGAAAATACTAACAGATACTTCCAAACAATATAAATATCATATATTAAAGCTAAATATTATATCTTAAATCTTTGCACTTTAGTCCTTAGCTATTTAATCATTTGATTGGATTTTAATTTATGTGAAGCTTAATTTGGCACATATTTAATTAATATAACTACCATTTAATTATGTGTCCTTGGTGTTTCTCTAATGAATCAAACCAAATCCATACGTATAATATTTAATTAGTACATTCAATTAATACATAGTTTATTAATTTAATCATATTAATCAATAAAATTAATGCACTAATGTAATTTAATAATCCATTCATCCAATTTTCAAGATATAATTAGCTAATATTATGCTAGCGCATTGTGTGCAAGATGTGGGTATGTATCTAGCATACACATACCTCGTTCATATGCTACTAATCATTAGCTTGTGATGCACCTATTCCTTTAATATTAAATACACATCAACATTCATATGCTTTGATAAAAAAATGAGAACAGGGCATCACATACACCCCTCCTTTAGGAGCCTTTGTCCCAAAGTTAAAGTCAAAGAGTACAGATGAAATCATTTGAACATTAAATTATTCTCAGGCACAAATTACATTCTTCAATCTTAATTTTGATTACAACAAACTACAATTTATAATTAGGAAATAAACACATAGAGTTGCATTTTATAAATTCTTAAACATAAAAATAATCATCACACCCTACCACCATGTAGGATCCCCAATCTAACCTCAAACCATCCTATCCATATGAACCTTCTTTCACCCCCATCCTATTGTCCTGTATTGGAATATGTTGTGGCATTGGCGATACCAACCTAGCCACTCATAAAACCCCTAAGGTGGAAGCATTCACTATATCGACCTAAGTTCCGAAGTAGGGAACTGGAAGTTGTTATCACACAACTAGGGGAGTGTGACTCACACAACCCTCCCATGAATCTAGGTTTCAGAGAATAAATTGTGGGAAACACCTCCACCCCTCCTTATAGAACTAGGGTCAACACCCTAACATGGAGCCTTACTATACCACGACAGTTCTTCGAGTTTTGTCAATGAAGAATTAGTTTCGGTAACCATCATACCAACAATATAAACACTTGTCCATATCCATATATATATATATATATATATAACCATAATCCATCAACATAGAAGCTTCCTATCATGTCATATTTCCTCGATGTTCATGGCATCTGTACTAACCTTGCACCAATAACTTGGTTGTTCGCTGCTCATGTACCTATAGGTAATTTTTCAAGAACAATAATCAAGTATAATTACATCCATATCATTAACAATATATACTATTTTCCATTTAACATAATCTTGCATTCTCATTAAATAAAATACAACATATGAAATCCTCACTCACTAAATATAAATCAAAATGGTATCCATGTACACTACATATATTTATCTAACTTATCATGCTAGAAGGATATCATACTACTTTCTTCATTTTAAACACAATAAAAGTAAAAATATATATATATATACAAGTTCCATGTACATTACTAGGACCTCCACAACATAGATAGCTTTCTTAGCCCATGTGAGATTAACATATGGTAAGTAAATAGATACAACATAGATTAATATGTAGTTTAATTATTTAATTCAAAATGGGGCATTACATGTCTTTTGTGGATCCAATATGCTGCAAATTTGCACATAAGTAACAAATTAATCCTCCGAAAAACATTTTAAACATAAATAAATGACAAATACAAATGACAAATATGGTAACTAATTGAAAATAACTAACGTCGAGAGAAGCGTTCCACCTCCAAGCATATAATTCATGAAAACATAAATGAAAATTTGATTCGAGGGGACGGGGTGTGAGGAAGAGAGATCTCCATGTTATTGAAATAAAAAGATGAAAGAAACAAGTTAGTAATATGAACGATCATCACTATTGGCACGTTCTTGACAAAATATAGATTCCTTTAACCTAGACTACTCATGGATTGATCCTTCAGCCTAGCTTCTTGGTCATAAAAGAATAGGATAATCTAAGGGAAGTAGGATCTAAACTTTGAACCAGTGGGGAAATAAAAAAACTAGGGTTTCTTATCTATGATATAACCATAAAAATATTAGGGAACAACTTCCTCTAGATTCCGCAATTTAAGGATGCTTCAATAGTTGTTGTGCCCTTTCTCTTATAGTTTTTCTTCTTAAATAATCTTGATAGTTACTTCATGTAGTTGGTAGATGTGTTTATGGTGTATATCTGTATGGTACCTAAAAACAGAAATCGAGAGCATGCATTTGAGGTTATTTTATTATGTTATCATTTTTTGGGAATACTAGATCATCTTGCTTTAATGAAAGATGTTGGGGCCATGTATTTCCGGAAGGAAAGGCAAAAGAAGTGAACAAAAATAATCGTTTAATAGGATTTATTAGTAATGGAAGCTAATTAGGTCAAATAGACATTATAAGTAAATGATGACGTGATAATTCTAGATCACTAGGTATTATGTTAGTCTTTGGCAAACCCATGACCTACCCTCTATAATTTACGAATTTCAAAGTAGCTTATATGGGTAAAAAAAACAAAATTGACTCAAACTTTTCTAAAAAATAAAGGTTATAAATTTATATCCTAGATATGGTATTTAAATATCCCATCCATATATTCTAAAATATTAAATAATTTCTCTAATTTGGTCTTATTGGTAATTTATGTATGGAAATTGGGAATAAATTTGTATTTGTGGAATATTCGATGTACTATAATAAGGATACCGATTCTCTTTTTAATGAATAATTAAATTTTGAAAACCAATTAAAAAAAATAAAACTTTAATTGTTTAAACATTAAAATACAATATCATTCAATTTCATATTTTTTAATTAAAATAATTATTAATAACTACTTCTTTTCTCAAACTTTGACCATATCCTATATTGTTGAGATTTTATATTTTTCTTTTTCCAAATATATGTTTGATTTTTTATATAAATTTTTAAGTAAATCTATGATATATTTGTGAATATTTAATTAAAAGTGATACATAAGTAATATACTTGAGTATTTTATTTTTACTAGATTTTTTCATTATGTATTTCTTTTGTATTGAATCATATTTGTATCCGTATTCGTACTCAAATTATGCTACCATAATCTCAAGTTAGGTAGCAAATGAAAGTCATAAATGTTCTTTGTTATTTCTAAGAATGAAAATTGCCTTTTTCATAACCCAATGGTATTGTCAATTTTTGTTTTTGTATTTAACAAAGTTGTCGAGTGATAAGGTTTTGTTTTTATAAGTTAATCATAGGTTTATGTATAATTTACATACATGGTCCTTGGTAATAGAATCTATATGTTACCTTTGAATAAGAATGAATATTTATATATATATATAATTCATGGTCTTTGGAAAAAATATAAACAAAACAAATGGATGGATAACGGTAACATGAAAGAATGAATCGTGGTAGTAGTCGCATGCACTATTTTTTCTCCCCAAATTGGACCTCATTCTCCTTGAAATGCTCAAGCCGGTTTAGAATTCAAATACAAGTGGTTGCATATTTTTTATTAATACATTTTTAAGAAAGAAAATGCATTTTTAATGTATGCACCATCTATAAAAACACATGTATATGCACTATTTTTTTTCCCAAATCGGACCTCCTTCTCCTTGAAACGCAACACGGTTTAGAATTCAAATACAAGTGTTTGGTGATTTGTTTATCAACACATAGAAGACTACACAGGCTTACGAAAGCACGTGCATTTTTAATGTATGCACAATCTATATAAAAACACATGTGCATTCTTTGACCACAGCACTTGAAGCTAAATGAAAAAGAATGCTTTGTATGTGTTTTTGTATGTGATCTTGCATGAGAGCATTCCTACCACCCCATTGCCATCTTTCAGATCAACAACATTATGTGAGGTCCACTATTATTACGTGATACATTTTACGCTTAAAGTTAATGAACATAAATGATTTTTAACAATTAAATTTGAGACATTTTTAAAATAAATTAGTTTTTAACAAGACATTTTAAAAATAAATTAATTTTTAAATTATAAATATTTTAGAGAATATTTTATTTTAATAAATAATAATAATAATAATGTTTAACAAATAAATTTGAAACATTTTCAAAATAAATTAATTTTTAAATTATAATTATTTTAGAAAATATTTTATTTCAATTAATAATTATAATAATAATTTCACAATCATATCACATAGTGTTAATGTTTAACAATCATATTTATTCATCAAACCAAAAAATTGACGACTTACCAATATTTTACTACTCAGTCACATAAACTAATTTACCAATATTTTACTACTCAGTCACATAAACTAATTGCACTCTTACCTTCACAAAAATATATAAATTATGTTTTTTCAAGTTATCTCAAAAAATTGTGCTTTATAAATGTTTTTTTATTTCATTACGCTCAAATTATTGGAAATCCAAGTATTTAAATTCATGAATGATTAGATTGTACTTACACTTACAAATTTGACAAATCTATATAGTATTGCAACAAGTTATTCATCTTATTTATGAATATCTTATCATGTTCATTCGTAAAGCGGATATAAAGGATTTTCATAGATATTTATCAATATTTAGTGAAATTAGGCACATTCTTTAATATTCCATGAACGAAGGCTTTATGAGTCATGACATAGTTTCACTAAGTGAAGATGATATTAATTGATTTTACATTTCTTGAACACATTAATTTAAATAGAAATTTTGGAATGAATGGTAAAAAAAATAAACTTTTCCAAAACAAAAAATTCATATAAAATTGAATTTTGTAATACCCCGGAATGACAACACATGTATACAACTAAGTATTGTAAACAATGGAACTCTATAATTGAGTGTTCTATGTATTTGGTTTGTTTATTAAACTACATTAAAAATATGATGTGGGGGATGTGATGAATGTGGGGTCCTAGTCTCTTTAGGGAAAGAAATAAAGTAAAAAATAAAAATAAGAACAGTAAACATAAAAAGAATTAAACTGAAAATATAAATAGCAATAGAAATTAGATAAAGTGAATAAAAAAAGAATAAAAGAAGATTAACACTCTTCTAGAATTGTAACTCCTACATAGATGGCATCAACTAAGAAATTAACTAAGAGTAGTAAATGAATCTTCTACAAAAGAGGGGGAAACATAATGCCAAGGGGTTAATTCTCTTGGTGAAAGAAAGAAGAGAAATACAAAATCAAAGAACATAAATTTAGAGAAATTCAAAGGAAAGAGAAATATGAAATATGAAAGAAAAGAAACTATACTGAACATAAAGATTGATAGTTAAATGGGAGAGAGATAGCCTTTGGTATTTGCTTCCATAGGACCAGAACCAAGTCCATCTGTGGTTGAAAATCTCTATCGCCATAGAGTGTGAGGATTGAGGTGCTATGTAGCCATTGGTAGGAGGACTACCTATGTACTCGTACCAATAATATTGTCTATAGGGTGGAAAAATTGATGCAGGGTGGCAGAACTGTAGTGGAATGAAAATGTCGCAAGAGTGTGGCGAGTTGATGTCGCTTTCATTCGGCATAAAAATGAATGATAGCGACAGCAACCACGCATATATTTATATAGATTTTTCTTCCAAAACATCTTTCAGCTGACAAATCTTTCAGTCGAAAAAAATTTCGACCAAAAAATATTCCCATTGACCAAATTTTTTTCTGAGTCGGCAAGTCCCTTGCACACATTTTGAGGACTCCATTAACTTTAACATTCAATTGAAAAGGTTGAGTCCAAAACAATTACAAATTTTGGCTTAAAAAAAATATGCTAAAAAATCTTTGACTAGAATTTATGCCCTCTGATTCTCACCAAATACACCCCAACCTTTGCAAATTCACCCATGTGTGTGTGTGTGTGTGTATGTGTGTGTGTGTGAGAGAGAGAGAGAGAGAGAGAGAGAGAGAGAAGTTGCTAGATGAGTTAATGAGAAAACTATAATGAGGGTAGTAACTCTATGTAGTTGTATATATAAATAAGAATTTATTAAAGTAACTATGAAGGAATATGGATATCAAATTAATAACAAGTCCACCTTTGCTCGGCTGAGTAGACTAAATGAGCTCCGGGCATGGTCGAGGTAAGTTAAGGAGTCCATCTTGTAGCAAGATCTGAAATGATGGCAATTAATTGAAGGATATATATATATATATATATACAGAGAGAGAGAGAGAGAGAGAGAGAGAGAGAGAGAACCATAGGTTCAGTTCTAAGCTCCGACTAGTCTGGGTATGGGAGAGTAACTGAGAACAATGGAGTCGGTTAAGTTGCATATTCAGTCGTAGCAATCAAAGTGTTCTATCGAGCAAGGGTAAGCACTTGTCCACTTATCCATTTATCAATTATTATGTATCATGACTCAATGTTAAAAAATAAGTAAGTATGTTGGCTACATGACAAAAATCTCTTCATTCTCACATCACAACATTGTTTATTCCCTTTCCATACTATGTAGATTCATATATCTCCAATATTTGAAATTTAGAATTCTCTTTTTTCCCATCCACATAATGTTTTTCCAATAAATTGATTTAAAATTTATGATTATATATATATATAATTTATCAATGATCCACACACATGATCTTTCCTTATAAAAATTTTGATCCATATACTACACTTATAAAAAGAAAATAATAGGTAGTTTTCTAACCCATAAGAATTCACTAGTTCCTAATTTTTCTCCACATACACATCAATGTTACTGTTACTTCCCCCAGATGCGGGTGCCACCATGACAACTCGGAAACACGTGTTCGAGGGTCCTCGGCATGGGATCCCATGACGTGGCACCATGCAACACATGCATTAACCCATATGGATGCCTACCTCTTCTCATCGTTAATGCCTTATTCAAGACGCTTCATCTAGACGTCCCCTCACCTACTGGCTAGACGCGCTCATTGTACTGTGTGAATTTACTTTGTCTCTTTGCTCATTGATATGGCATGTGCAAGCTGGGATTACCGCCCTTTAGACAAGCCAAAGAATAACAATGAAAGCACATTCACCATTTCTCGTCAGATCTGTCTTCACCTCTGTTGGTTCTTCCCTGTGAATTATCGTTCTGCTCTGTGGAATTGGGTGTGGCTTCACTCTGTGCTCTCAATCATGACCAAGCCACGCGATTCTCCTCGTTGGGGAAGTGGAAGTAGGGGCAAAGCCCAGCGACCCCTATACATGTCCTCGGGGATGGGTATGACTCGGGTATCTCCGTTATGGTCCACACTCCGATTGACGATTTGGAAGCGCAACTGGTCTTGGACTACCTGGCCTCAGGGTAATATGGCGGTAACATCAACCACCATTGGCACATGAAGAACATGATGGGTAAGCTCATGGATGACATGTTAAGCAGTCTAGAATTTGTGAGAAATTTGGTGCTGGCTGCTAGAGCCAAGCTCATTGAGATGGATGACTTTCTGGCAAACCTGGACACCACCTTCTCTTGGAACCACCTCACCTTCGGCTTTCACAGCCCGGACAATGCAGAGGTTGGCAATGGCAATGCTTCAGGTGCTCAGAAATTTGTCCATGGCGAGCCCTCAGAAGGGCCCACAACTCCTCCAGCTCCATTCTCGGCTCCTCCAGCTCTGTTCCTGGTTCCTTCAGCTCTACCTACGACTCTTCAAGTTCCGTTCCCGGTTCCTTCAGCTCTGCCTATGGCTCCTCCAACTCTGTTCCCGGTTCCGTCCACCATTGGTTCTCCTCCCAACAAGAAACTATGCAACCCAGTAGAACATGACCCCATGGACGTTCGTAAAATGGCGCCGCTTCCTGTCAAGCTGCCAGAGGCCGACGAAGATTTCGAGGTTGGATTCCCAATTCATCCCTCGTTAATAACCTCCTCATGTCAGCTTGGAAGACTGGTTCTCTGTGCTCTTTCCATCTTTTTTGTTATAGACTTTTTAGGCTTTTTTTGTACAAGCTAGTCACCTATAGTTCAAATTATGATCAGAAAGCCCTCTCCGAGCCTCACTATAAGAGGCAGTTTTTTTGTATGGCCTTTAAAAATCACTTTAATATTTTTGTTAGATTGGGATGGTGGTTCCATTGTCCGAGACCACCTCAAAGGCCTTCGTGCTCTGTAATTTTCCTTCTGTTTTAATTAATATACTGTGCAGATTTACAAAAAAAATATGTTAGTTAGTTCCCTTCACAGAAACAAAAAAATGTTCAAAATGTAAAATCAAACATAACAATTCCACACTAAATTTATATTGAAATAAATGAAGCTTCTTAGTAAATCCCACTAATGTGGAACAGAAGAATAATTAAAGTATAAGGTGCATTTTTCTAATGAATTGTATCACAAAGCTCTAGATCCGTTTAAAATATGTATGAAATATAGGGCTTCAGTCAAATGTATAACTCTTTATAGAAAAGCTATTTTCTACTTATAGAAAAAGTAGATAAATTTGATTCCACGAGTTGTAGAACAGCAAGGACCTAATATATAGAAAAATGAAAAAGAAATCATGCCAATTTGACTCCTTTACTGTGTGAAGATGAAGTGCATATTGACAAGTTACTTTCATTCATTAGCCAGCAATAAGACAGCAATCGTCCCAGTGGACGATAAAATAATGTTGTGTAGTCTTCCGTATTACTTCCTAAAAAATGGAATGACAAGCATGTCTGGACAAATGAAGCAAAGGTGGGCGGATACAACTCTAATCGCCTGCTTTTATTCGAAACAAAAAGTACAAATTATATAAACAACCAAAAAGCTAGAAAATATGTTTGACAAACTAGGATATGATATCTTCTTTTAAAGCGACAATAGAATAAAGGTGCAGACCAATGGTAGTACGGCTCATCCGAGCCCACACGGAAGTGTCTAAGTCTAACTATTCAATGAAAATGCAACGTATTCATTTTTAAAACTATACCCATTTGCTCATTAGGTTTTTTCAGCGGATTGTCGACTATAATCCATCCATTTGGAAATCCATCCAAATCTAAAGGAGATGCCTCTACTTTATTCCAATCAGGAGTTGGAGTGTGATAGTATAAGAATTACAGAGTAGCCGGGACATAACCAGAGTGATCGCTTACTCTTTTTGAGCTCGAAAGAAATTAGAGCAACTTCATTTTTTGAAGTTTGATATAGATGTCGAGATTGACAGGGCCACTGACAATAGGGGGGGTTATAGGGGACGTTCTAGACATGTTCACGCCGAGCATAAATATGACTGTGATTTATAACTCCAATATGCAGGTCAACAACGGGTTCGAGCTCATGCCTTCAGCCATTACAGCGCCTCCTCGTGTTGAAGTCATAGGGGGTGACATGCGCACGTTTTATACTCTAGTAATTTTAACTTTTTTATTTAGGCATACTGCGCCTCCCCCCCTGTTTTTGTAGTTAGTGTTTACATTTCCACTTGGAAGGCTTCCGATTCAAATTATGCTTCTCGTTTAGCTCTGAAGTAAAAAGTAGAGCACAAAGGAAATAATTCTTTGTTTGTTTGAATTAATTTTGTAATTTCCTACTGGACATATTCAGATCATGACGGATCCAGATTGTCCCAATCCCAGCGAACCCACAGAACGCGAATATCTACACTGGTACGCGTGTACACTGTGCAAATAATTTCTGCGAAATAGCGGTTAATCACTGTCTGTTCATATCAATCAAGTTCTAATTGGAGAAAACGGCAGTGACATATTTCAATTGAATTTTGGACTTGTGTAGCTGTGGAAACAATTGCTCTTCTACCATTCCTAGACTTATAATGCTTTAAAATTTAAATATTCATGTTATGTTTTGCAGGATAGTTACTGATATCCCGGGAACAACATCGAACTGCTTTGGTAAGCATTAAATCCATTCTGAATTTTGTACTGAGAAACAATCCCATTTAAGAACCAAAAGGTACCCAGTACACAATAAACAGTATTACAGTCCTCTCGCTCTCATTTCTTTTGGTTGGATTAGTACCGTCTCTTAAGGTTCTTATTTTTTATTTGGCCATCTTCCCTGCGGAACTATAAATAGTTCTTGTTCATGGCCATCGACATGAATTACTACCCATCTTTTCGGTATGTTCAAACTTTTTGGGTCCGTTTATATGGAACAAACTTTCTACATAGTTAAATACATTGCAGGAAGCTCGATTAACGGTAATTGAATATTTATGTTCAGGTGGAGAAATAGTGAGTTATGAGAGTCCAAGGCCTTTCATAGGGATCCACCGCTACGTATTCTCTCTGTTCCGGCAGAAGGGCCGACAAACGGTGCTCCCTCCTCCATCGCGCCACCATTTCAACACCAGGCAGTTTGCACAATATAATGGACTGGGGTTGCCCGTTGCTGCTGTTTTTTTCAACGCTCAGAGAGAGACCGCCGCTCGGAGCCGTTGAAATTATCTAAACAACGTTCCGCATGTATGGCTACTATGCATTGTCATTTATTACCTTCCTGCATTCCATTAGAGTACTGATAGCCGAGTGAATAGTAAGAGTACTGTGCCTGTGTCCTATGCTTTCCAGAGATCTTCGTCCTGTAGGTATGCGCCTCCTCTTAAGACCGGTCTAATAAAACGATCTCTCCAATTCAGTATCATGCAAGAAAAAGTCGCCATGTCTTTATCTTGGACGTTGAGGGGACTTACATTTTAGGTTAATTACCGCAAGTTGATAACATGGAACTTTTAATAGCAATTTTGTGGTGTTATGGTTTTAATTGCAATTTTGTGGTGTTATGGTGATGGTATTAAGAGATTTATATTTTTTTTTTTTATGTTAAGGTAGTAGTATTAACATCACTTATAATTTGTAGTGTTAATAGTTGTTGATATTATTGGAAATGAAGTTTCTTCTCAACTATATTAGTATATAAATCATGCTCTCAAGTACTATGAAATAGTCCTAAGCTCTTATTCATCTCATGGACATGAACATATAAGATTTATTTACGAAGTTTTGTTTCATAAATACAACTTCACAACTAATTATTTTGTAAATAACATAATTCATTTTTTTGTTTTTCGTTTTATTTATTCAAAAAAATGTTCAAACTTAATTTATGAGATTTTGCATTACAATCACAAAATTTACTTTTATACTATTTAAACAATCATTTTAGAGGATTCATTTATGCAGCTTTGTATCACATCACAACAATCACAACAAGATCACAAATAATAATTTTTTAAATAAATCAATTCAATCATTCATTTTTTATAGTATTTAAACAAATAAATATTCATGATTCTTAATCTTGAAAAATAATTAGAGACAACCATTATTAATTTATTACTATTTTAAAGTAGCAATAAAAGTGATTTGACTTGAGGTTTGATTATTTTATTGGGAATAATTTTATTGATCTTATTAAATGTTATTATGGATGTTAGTATCCTTAAGAGGTTTTAAGCACAAGGCATGGGGCTTACATCCATATACATGGTGGAGTGAGAAAATCTCTACTTTGTGCCCTAAAAGAAGCTTATAGGAATATAGGACAAAGAAAGACACTTCAAAATTCACCACACATCTTCCTAAAAGTATTTGTATCCTCTCTATGTGGGCATTGACACCATTTTAATATTTTGATCACTAGGAATAGGTCTACTCTCCATCACATGGTTGAGGGGAGAAACCTAATCCTTAGCCAATAGGAAGCTTCTCGGCATCTAGGGCCAATAATGATGTGTTGAACTAATGCAAATCACGTGTTGATAGGATCTTTGGCCTTAAAATAGGGATGACGGGGGGATTTGGATGAAAATATAACTAGGCATGAGTCTTGGGGGCATAGACATGATTAAGGGAGAAATCATAGGCCTTGTTCCTTAAAGGAAACCTATAAGCATATAATATCAACAAATATATCCCAAACCACCACAAAGGAGCTCTTAGGGTATCCTTGGCCTAATATTCGGTGCATTAATTCCATTAAGAGGTTTCAATTAGTATATATGGGTCTTGACACCCTTCACATGGTTGAGAGAGGAAACCTAGGCCTTAGCCCCTAGAAAAATATATTGGGCATGCAAGGCCAAAAGCAACACCTCAAACCACTATGCATGACCTATTGGGGGTATTCTTTATATATAAGCGAGGATATCAACACCATTATGAGGCTTTGTCTAACTTATGTATGTGTCTTAATATTTTATATAATGTCATGAGATGAAACCTTGGGCCTTACGACCTAAAGAAAGTGTTGAAAAATACATTTAATACCCTACAATGTCCTTGGAATTTAATGTTGATATAAGTTACCCTAGGTATGAGAATGAAATTCTTGGACATAATCACAGGAGAAACCATATGAATAAGGCCCTAAAGGAAGGTTCTAAGCAAATTACTCAAACTATCATATAGGACTTCTTGAGGGTATCCTTGTCTTCAAAATGGGGCATGCATATTATTAATTATTTCGAACACCTTGTGACCTTCAACATGATTAGTTGAATAAAACATAGAGATTGGATTATTAAGGAAGCTATTAGGAACTCGTGGACATGAAAAACACCTCAAACCACCACATAGGACCTCTTGAATGGATTATACTTACATTTGAACTGGGATATGGATGAAATTATGAGCTTTTCAATACTATGTATGAGTCTCTAGGATTAGACAAGGGGGGGCTAGGCCTTATAACTTAAAGCAATATTTTAAGCATCTGAATTAATGAAGGATGCCTTGATCCACAGCACATGTCCTCCAAATAGTTCATCCTTAGCTTACTAGTGGGGTTGGAAGTAAACTATGAGGTTTAAGAGTAGTATGGGTATGTGGGACCTATACATGGTTACGATGAACACATATTCCTTAGTCCTATAATAATATTAAAGGAATCCAAGGCTAAGAATGAATCCTTGAACAAAATCACATGACCTCTAGATAGAATATTTTTCCTCCAAGTGGGGATAATGAGTTTTAAATCACAAGGTATGGGTCATCAAGCCCTCAAGATGATCAAGGAAGGATCATAGAACTTATACCCTAAATCAGTCTTTCATCTACCCAAGATAAAAAAAAAAACCTCAAACTAAAATGCCTCACCTCCCAATAGGATCCTTTATCTTTGAGTTTGCATATTAGCACCACTTGAATTTTTTTAAACGTAATATTGGTTTTGAGGCTTTAACTAAGGTAAATAAATGAAACTTAGATATTTGGCCTAAATGTCTCTTCTAGTGATCAAGGTCAATGAGTGAGGCATCCAAGGTCAACAAGTGAGGCATCCAATGGCCATGCATGATATCTTTACATGTAATTTCGCCTTTGATTGGATATCTAGAACCATTAGAAGGTTTTGATCACTAAGGATGGGTTGCAAGGCCTTCAACATGCTTAGTAGAGAAAAACTAGAACATAGAACCTAAAGTAACCTTTTATGAATCGAACACAAAGAAAAATACCCCAAACATCCACACCTCAACTCCTGGGAGTATAATTTACCCATTCTTTGAGATACGGGCACCATTTGCAAGTTTTGATTATTGGGTATTGATATTAGTTCCTTGACAATATTGAAGGAAGATGGCCTAGGCCTTATGTATGAATGTATGTTCTAAGGTTTAAAGGATAGGAATGAATCCTTAAGAAACCACTCATTCTCTCTATATGGGCTATTTTGTCTTAGGGAGGGGATATAATTAAGCTACATTACAATGTTTAAGGAACCCAAGGCCATGAACAATGCCTCAAAACACCACATGTGATCTCTTAGTGGTATTGTTGGCCTCTATATAGTTATGTTTGTGCCATCAAGAGGTTTTAAGCATTAGCTATGGGTCTCAAGTCCTTGTTATCTTGTAAATATACACCAAGAGACCTAACAAATAATCAAGTAGATAGCTTAGCATTCTCATCAATAGATCCCTCTTTGTTTAGACCAACAAAAATCCATCTTAAAAACGGATCTATAAAGCACCGAGAAGGATCCAATTTTTCTTGAGGTGTAAATTCTTTTTATCTTATATTTTTTACACATTAAGAAAAATTTACACCTTAGAATATTTGAACCCTCTTCATTCTTGATATATATATAGGTTTAATATCAAATTAGTATAATTTATTTTTTTTCTTTAAGCTTGTATCATTTGCATTTTTTTATTTATGGGAACAACATGTTACATAATGTTACACAACATTATGGGTTACAACATCTCCCCCATACTAGGTTGTAAGCTCTCGGTACAATAAAAAAAATTCTAATAATGGAAAATCATTTTAGACTAGCATAGATCCATCTTAAACTCGGATCTATCAAGCACTTAGAGGGATCCAATTTCTTGAGGTGTGATTTTTTACATTTTATTTTTGGTAACTTATTAGCCAACATGAAAAAATTTTAATTATTTTTTTTTCTAAATTTTGGGCTAACATGAATTGTTATTTAATTACTTTTTTTTTACTCTTTATTTTTTGTAGCATCACATTACATATCGCTATGTGACAACATCTCCCCATAATGGAATGTAGAGCACCTCACTACTCTCAGTGCAACTAGTGATTTTTTTTGTCTTGGGAAGTGTCCCTAAATGGTACATATTCTTCCATCTAATACAATAAATATGCACAAAGTCCAACATGATTAGCACACAAAAGAATCCCTCTTTGGATGTTTGTAAACAATCAAGAACAAGGATAAGTTTCAAATAATGAGTTTAAACAGTAGGGATCAAATCCTAGAGATAGTTGCAAGAAAGAATTAATGGAAATGAGTTGAGTAAGTATGTTCCTTAGGTGGAATAAATTCTAAATCAATGCATTGCAAGTTACCAGCACATTGTAAGTTACAATATAGTCTTTAACAATACAATATTAAAAGAGCAAGAACAAAGCATAATTACATACCAAATCACATATTACCTAAGAGATTGGATGCAACCTATTCAGTTGTAGGTGATAGGCAATCCTTAATCTATTTTCTTGCAATGGAGGTAGTCTTCTAAGGTCCTAGGGATGGAAGATTGAAGAGTTGTATGATGCTACAAACTATCTAGAGAAATCCTCTTGTTCTTAAATATGTATATATAGAACTTCAATTTATCATGGCTACTTGAGAAAGAGGAAATAAACCTCATTAAGGAAAATCTCAGCATGCACACTAAGCAGGATCATTTTTTTTTAAATTTTGGAATGATATTTCCCTTCTTTAGTCTTTCTATCATTTTAAGATACTTTTTCTTCTTTCCTTTTAAGAATGACCAATTTATGACTTTAACCCTCTCTTTGCATGCAAAGGCAATATTTCAAAGTCAAAATCAGGCTTTTAAACCTTTAACAAACCATGAAACATGCCCAATATACCTAAAAGGTCAAACTAGGTTTTATATTCCTCAAATTAAACATATGGTGTCAAGGTTAAAAAATTCAATCTTTGTAAGAATGACCACTAAACCTATTAGTTTTATGTAAGGAACCCATGTCAACCTTTCTATTTAATTTGTTAGTATATTGTTGTTGGACACATATGCTTTGTAAGTTGTCCCATAGTATTTGTTGATCCATAGTTTGTCTTATAGTTGTTGGACACATATGCTTTGTAAGTCATCCTCTAGTAATTGTTGATCCATATTTTGTATTGGCCCATGGTTTGTATTGACACATGGTATTGACCCATGGTATTGATTCCTAGACTTAGTATCTAAGTTTGTGTTGAGACCAATGAAGGCACCGTGAATTTATTTGTATTGAGCTTGCTCAAAAGAGGTTTCCCCCTCGAAGTGGCCAGCGATCAATATAAAAGTGATTATGAGTTCTGTTATTTCTGCTATCTCGTGTGTTTTCATTAATTAATTATTGCAGGTTCTTCACATTTGGTATCAAAGCACTTTCTTGGGCTGGTTGGGTGAAATGTCTGCCAATTTTTTTTTTCTTGCATATGTTGTAGCTTCGGATCTGGGAATAATCCCTATCCACTTAACTATGGGAAGTACTTGGGCATAAGCCCTAAACTCAATGTGAGGAGTACCACAGGAACCCCAAAGTAGCTGGCCCATTGAGAGGACCTGCCAGCGAAAATGGCAATGACCCCTACCTGATTGACTAGTTCCCACCTGTGAGGATAACCAAGAGTTGTCATTTGTGGCAAAGTGGTTATCAGTTTTACGTGAGCCACGGAGTGAGGGGTACTGCCCCAATACGCAAGCCGTCAGACAACATTGGTGGTCGAGTGAATCCACTGAACCGATAGGAAGCCGAACATACCTGGGGTCCATATTTATTTTCAGCTGAACTGTTGCCAATCACTACCGCGTCATTTTAGATCCATCCATTTCAAATCCATTCTGAAAGCCATTCAAGATCCATCCATTTCAGATCTATTTCAGATCCAGTCGTTTTCAATCCATTCGGCACCGTTTCAGATCCTTCTGTTTCCGATCACTTCCGCACCATTGCAGATCTATCTATTTCAGATCCCTTCCGTGCCAGAGCAGCTACATTCTAAGAAAATTAAAAAATTAAAAAATTAAAAATTAAAAAAAAAAAGTCAGTTTTTTCTCCATATCTCCCTTATTTTCACTATGTTTCCCTTGAAACTTCCTGGGAAACCCTGTAATCCCATTCTGCATATTTCATTCCTAAGGACCCTATCCCAAATTCCACTTCCTAAAGCTAGAAATCCCACATTTGTCTATTTTTAGGGCTTGCCATAACTTCTTCAATTTTCACCCACTCACCTCCAAATTTTGCCACCGTGTTCATTCCCTCTTTATGCTTCTTTGTCCATCTTTGAAAATTTTTCTCATTCTTTCACCTCACTTCTGAAATCCCCATTTTTTTCTTCGGTGTCCCTCAGAATGTGTCGAAAACCTAGTCAAACCCCAATTACCCCTGCGAGTTTTTCCCAAATCCAAATTTGCCTTTACTAAATAAGCATTTGTTTGTGTTTTTCTATCTATCTAGATGAAAAATTTCTCAGCCTCCATCTTCATCATTCAGCCATGAACAATAACTGACAGCAAGAATCTCCTGCAGATAATGGGTTCTCTTCTTTCAACAATTTTCGTGGCCCGAAGCTTGAATTTCCTTGCTTCAATGGTACTGGTCCGACTGGATGGATCTATCGTGCAGAACAGTATTTCAGTTTGCATAATACTTTTGATGTCCAAAAAGTTCCACTTGCATCCTTTGATTTGGAACAAGAAGCCCTTCAATGGTAGCGTTGGTACATCAAGGCTCATGACGAGCCAAAATGGGCAGATTTTTCCCAAGTCCTTTTGCAACGATTTGGTCCTAGTGCTTTTGATGACTTCACCGGAGCACTCACTAAACTTCGTCAAAGTGGAATTGTGAGAGAGTAACAGACAAAATTTGAGAAACTAGCCAATAACACAGAAGGATTGTCTGATGAATTCTACAGGAGTTGTTTTATCAGTGGTCTTAAGGATGAAATCCGGTCAGAGGTTAAAATGTTTTGTCCCAACACAATGATGGAAGTCCTAGGGTTGGCTAAGTTGGAAGAAGACAAGATTATAGCCCAACAGCGCTCCAAACCCACTTTTGTTCCCTTCCGAAATATGGGTTCTCAACGACCTCCCATCCCGCCATCTCCTCGACCAATTCCTATCAAGCATGTGTCTGAAACCAAGATGCAGGCATGCAAAGAAAAAGGGATTTGTTATAATTATGATGAGAAATTCGCTCAGGGACATAGATGTGTTCAACAAAACCTCTATCTCTTGGATATGGATTCTCCGCATGCCTCTAAAATTGGTGAAGAAGCTCTAGATACAATGGATGATCAGGTCGACATTCAGGAGCCGCCTATTGACCCCCCATCTCAAGATGAACAACCAGAGATATCTCTCCATGCTTTGTCTGACGTCCCCACCCCCCAAACAATGCGGGTCAGGGGTTACTTCAAGAATCTTCCTCTTACAATACTCATTGATTCTTGTAGAACTCATAACTTCATTGACCCTCGAATCGCCAAACATGCTGATTGTTTTTTCCATCCTTTCTCCAACTTTGAAGTCATGGTTTCCAATGGGGGCACCTTACCTTGCAAGGGGAAGTGTCACAATGTGCATATCTCTCTGGAATATTATAACCTGCACTCTGACATGTTTTCCTTGTCCCTAGGTGGATGTGATGTGGTTTTGTGCGTTCAATGGTTATGCACACTTGGCACCATTTGTCACCTACCCAAATTTCTCGGAATTATTATATTATTTTGCAAAAATACTATATGTTAATTTAAATTACAAAGTTTTGTAATTATGATTGGTTTTGATCATGGATGAATGTAATTACTGAATATTATTATTTAAACAAATTAATGAGGAGACAAACACCAAAGAGGACTGTTGAATGAGTGTTCACCGACCCACTAGGAGGAATAGAAGTTGTTGGAAGGTATGGGACACATGGCAACAATTGCATCACACCACTAATTGTTGGTTATGGGACAATAACCCCTAAAAATAGGGCATTATCCCATACGTGGAGGGAGTGAGCAGTTAGCTCATTTAATGACCGAGTAACATCTAAAAAGGCCTAGGGAGCCTATAAAGGCAAATTCAAATTGGGTAGGAAGCTCTTATTCAATATTTCTGCAGAATATTTTGCTCTTGTGAATCAGGTGATTTCAAGAGAGATTCGAATAGGGAGTTAGTGGTGACTATAATTTTGAGTTTGCATTATTGCTGAGAGGAACCAGAAATGTTGGTGCAAGTCTATTGGATTGCTATCTATTGAAGATTCAGAAGTGAATTGCTAAAGCAAGAAGAAGTCCTCACTCCCGAGTTTCTTCCTTGTGGTGGTTCAGTGAATAGGCTCAGGGGTCCTAAGACAATACTTGACTATTTTCAGGAATTTGGTTGGGTGGAACAGTCTTCTTGGGCTGTTTGTTGCCCTACAGATTTTCTCAGGTTCTTAAATATTTCCTAACTTATTCTCATTAAATAATTATGTTCTGTTTATCTAGTATTTTATGTTTATTTGTTTTCGAAAAAGAATTTAATCGTAGAAATTGTTTTAAGTCTGAATGTTTAAGTTTAATGTTGAGGTTGAATTGATAAACCAATACCTCTATTTTTTCACATGCTATTTTGAAGCAATGTACTCTAGTAGAGATACACAAATTAAAAATAGATTAGAAGATAGGCAAATTGCCATTTTGAATTCGATAGATAGATAGTAATTATATATGTTTTAGTTTTCTATTCCCAAGTTAAATAATAGTAGAAAGTTTTGTATAATATCTATGTATGTATTATAAGGTATCAGAGCTTTCTGAAAATTTAAATAATGCATAATTTCTTCATTATTATCATTATTATGTATAGAAAAATATAGAAATCACACGTATACATGTATCATAACAGAGTAACAATTAAATGATAGTATTCATCAGAATAAGATTGTACATAACAATCATCACCAGTTTTAATACTGTTTGCAGACACTTTGATTTCATTATCTCTCTTAATGTTTTTCAAGAATTATTATCTAACTGTGTTATTATCAATATTTACATGTTGTAAGCAAAAGCTTTTCACAATCATTTTATAATTTCCAGTTTCCACAATACACTTATATACATATTGTTTGCATTTCTTATTTTATCATTTTCATAAACCTATAGTTCAAACAAGATAGTAGATATAATATAAACATTTATTGCTAATAATTAATTGCTTTCAGTAGTGAATCAAACTAAAACAACTTAGGTTTTGACCCTTTATGTTTTTCGTTAAAATCAAATTCTCTACCATTTATAGCAACATACATTTTATAGTTCCTATCTTCGACAGAGTATTTAAACCCTATCTAAAACAAATGCATTATGATTGGTTTCATCATTCAAACCAAATTCAACTCACATCGATTACAGATCGAAATCCAAATCATTCAAAAGACTCATAACTTTAAACATTCCATTGAGTTAAGTTTCAGTCTTGTCTTTTCATCTTCAACAAAAGAAAAACTATATCGAAATTTCTTGACAGAACTTATCTGAGCCTAGGTTTCACATAACCTAAGCATAGAAACGAAACCTACAACGTTACATTTGTAACTTAGAAGATTTCTACATAGTGATCTTCATCAACGAATTCTCAAACCCTAATGTAGCTCAAAGAATTACGACTTTAACCAACGGTATCAAGTCGAGCATTACAGACTTCAACATAAAACATTTAGCATAATAATTCATTGTCGAAAGGAGAAGTATCAATTACACAGTGAATGAACCTACGGCTCTTCTTAAAACTAAAAACCCTTGAATTCATAGATTCTCAAAACGAGTTTTTACACGGTTGAAAACCTTTAACCAACAGTTTGAAATAACCCATTTCTTCTCAAACATCGGTGAGTCACAGTTCTAGTCGACACTATACAAATTTCCAAAAACATTGAAACCAAGATCCAGTTAAACGAAATGAGAGTCGCGTCACTGAATAACAAGTGTGAATCGAAAGTCTTTCAACTATCAACATCGACAGAGGAATGACAAGTCTTGGCAAAGCCTGTTACTCATTCTTTGAACCACACCAACCACAGTCCAAGAGCACTATGAGGGTTTATGAAAGACCTGAGGCTTACCAGTAGTAAGGCACGCTGTTACCTTCACCAAAATCCTACTCAACATTCTTTGGAAAACCTACAACTCACAAACGTTAAACTCAAAGTTAATAACTGTTATATGGTAAATCGAAAATCACATTTCGGCTAAAGAAACACCCATTTCTTAGAGGAGTGCTTACCTTCAAAACCCTGATGAGAATGATGCCATGAACAACACCAAGGAGCCTTTATCCTCGTCCAAGCTCTATGTTTTTCTTTTCACTCTATTCTCAGAAATTATAAAGCTTAGAACTACAATCCCTCGAACCAGACATCTAATCCCTTACAAGCTACATCTTTATCACCGTAAGAAAACCTACAACGTTAACTTCTTTAGAAGGTCTCGAGGTCGAAACCTCTCCCTTGGCTTCTACCAAAAAATTCGGTAGCCTGTCGGCCACCCCCAACCGAAACAATAACACAATAAAACTGCTTTTCCAAGTTCATAAACCAAAATAACAACGATGGTAGGGTTACAAATCCAACGGCTCAAATTCATCACCATCAACGGTCTCTACAATGCCAACAATTAGTAGCTTTGGTACAACGACGACAACATTAAATTCCATTCTACATTACAGGTTGAAAAAGCCACCATGGCAAACGTTTAAGTGAGTAACAACCAGTGCCCTTACACAAGAACAAGCATGGAGGCATTCACGTCTACGTGGATCTTTGGAAATACAACTCGGCAGGGAGGCAATACCAAGTTTTTAATGTAGGATCATTGGGTGATCTCTACCTTAGCTCGAGACAAACGCCAATTGATTGAACCAGCGACCTGTCCAATATCACATTCAATGCTTGTCAGCAAACGTCGACGTCACAGTAAACTCTTAATTTTCCTTTTTCAACATACGAGTTTTAATTTCATCATAGTATTAGTTTTCATTATAATGTTTACACGATATTATTATCATTTCAACATAATACAAGGTTGGTAACAATTTGCAAACTATTCATATAGTTTAGTATAAGTCTAACATTTGCATTTATTTGCAATGAGTTTTGTTTTATTTATTTGTTGTTAATAAACCAAAAATTGATATAGTCACCCACTATATTCATAAGACCTTGAAAATATCATGTTATAGGATGATAGTTAAATAGTTCAAGTCTTATTTTGTAACATAGTTAACCTATGGTTGTATTTGTTTATTATCTAATTGCTACCAATGTCTAGTCTTTGGGAAAGATTACTTTTGCTTACATAAGGCCCAAATAAATATATTGATTTTGAACCGTAAAACTTATATAGTTAATCAATACTGTTGTATAAGCTCACAAGCACATACATGCTATAATATATAGTTTGGTAATGGGAGTAATAATTTTCTCCAATCCTCTATCCACTTTTAATCATGCGATACATTGGCACTGTACCATCTTGGTACTACCAGCTAAATGGTGACAACAAGACCACTAGTACAATGACGACGACAGAATTAGTTAGTACAAGGATGACGACACAACAAGCTAAGTACAAAGATGACTACAAGGACGATGCTGCTAATTAGATTCTTATTCATACAACTAACTTGGATTGATTTTACTCTGATACAAGATGAATCATGGAAAGTAAAAGCCTAAGCATGTAAATCGTGCGTGTATGCTTTTATAAATGCAATAGTCTTTAATTATTCTATTATTATTTTCAAACGATGAATTTGAACTCACACGAACTGAAATTTATTGCAATCATGAAACTTCTTACTTGTCGTCTACACATAGAACAGGTCCAATGTTTTAGCGTTACAACTAAGTAAGCTTCGAGGTCCTTCATAGGAATCCCTTGGACAGCAAAGAAGCAAAATGTTAGTATCATCTCAAAGAAAAAGTATCATATCACATTTCTAACCTGGAATTTCATTATTACATCAATCATACTTATCATTGAGGTAAAAAGTGTCGCATCAAGAGTTTGATCTAATGATGCATTTAACTATCTTAATGATAGTGTATACAAATGTAAAGTTGTCACTGTCGCATTAGTTATATCCGAAATTTATTTGTGTTTAGTACAAACAGTTGTTTAGTTAACATTGTTACATTCAACATTATTATTTTCCGCAATTATAAATTATCGTAAATTAAGCTATTATTGCTATTAACAAAAAATTTAAATTTTTATGAAAATTCGGGATGTTACATGTTGCATCAAAGCACAGATTCAAGCTCTAGGCCCGATTTAGATCCAAAACACGCAGCATAAAAATTTTATATACAACAAAAAATTCTTTTTGAAGCAGAAAATTATACTAACATGAAAATTTTATTATTATATTATTAGAAATTATTTTTAGTTACAGGTATGGAGAACTCAGCTAAACATTTAAGTGACAGATTTCAGCCAAACAGTCACATTTCGGGACAACACTTTGTAGAGGAAGGTCACAGGGGTGTTAAATAACAGTTCAATGGAGCTGTTACGTGCCTTTCAAGAGTTAAAGGCAGAAATCAAATCTATGAAACAAGATAATGAAAAGATTCTGCAAGCACATGAACAACTCAATCAAGTCATGTTTGAACACAGCCAGATAGAGGAACACGAAAGAAACAATGAATATATTTCCAAAGTTGAGGACATGCCTCACACTGATAAAATTCAGAACATAAAAATCAGCGAAGTAAAAGACAACTCAACCTCATCCGGAGATGCTATTGCAGAATGCAAAAGGAAGCGTAACTATACTAGTGACAACAGTGAAGGAGACTCCAAACCAAGAAGGAATAATCATAAGGAATATGAGCAGATTTATGGAGAATTCAAGAAGATAAAATCTCCAACTTTCAATGGAGAAACTGAGAAAGGTGAGACAACTAAAGCTTGGCTGTCAGGAATGAAGAAATACTTCAAGATCTACAACTATTCAAAGTTATTAAAGGCAAAGATGACTATATATAACTTGACCAGAAAAGTGGATATCTGGTGGCAGGACATCAAAAGGGTAAAGGGCATCAAAGATAAAGATGTAAGCTCGAGTGCTTTTAAACAATAT
This sequence comes from Larix kaempferi, assembly GCA_027924585.1. Classification (NCBI taxonomy): domain Eukaryota; kingdom Viridiplantae; phylum Streptophyta; class Pinopsida; order Pinales; family Pinaceae; genus Larix; species Larix kaempferi. Next base: position 24,470,646 of record BSBM01000493.1, on the reverse strand, counting down.
TTCAGAAAGAAGTATTTATCTAAGCAGTACTACAAAGAAAAATCTAAAGAATTCTATGATTTGAAGTTAGGAGGTATGAATATGAAGGAAATGAACAATAATTTTCTGAACTTACTAAGATATGTACCATACGTCATAAAAGAGAAACCAAAAATTCAAAGGTACTTAAGTTGTTTACCATTCAGCATTAAAGAGAAAATTGAGTATGACAGTCCTAAAACATTAGAGGAGGCTATGAGAAAGGCAGTTTTCTGTTATGATACAAATCATAAGAGAGAGGGTATGTCTAATTGGAAAAATCATAAGCCCAACAATTTTGAACAGAAGAAGAAAAATTTCAGATTGAGTGGAAATTATGGATTCCAAAGAAAGAATTTTCAAAATCGAAATTCCCAAGGGAATAATTTCAGAAATAATTCACAGCAGAATTCTACAGCACCCAGAAATGCATCTAATATTGCTAAGACTAGTGAGCCAAAGACACATATTAAATGTTTTGAATGTCAAGGCCCACATTATGCATCAGAATGTCCCTTAAGGAAGCGAAAGACAAACAACATCAACTCTATACAGACTGAACCTACTGTTGGAGACGTAGCAAGGGAGATGCCAAGAATTAACGCAACACTTGACAACAGGCAAGCAAATCATCAAATCTCTATGGTAGAGATTGAAGGTATGATACATGACCATCCTGTTACTATTTTAATTGACCCAGGTGCTAGTTTAAGTTATATATCACCAGATGTTGTGGAAAGTCTTCAATTGAAAACTAAAAAGTTTAGTAAATCATGCCTAGTTAGACTAGCAACTGGAACAAAGAGGAAAGTATCAGATTTTATAGAAAACTGTGTGTTGTCCTTGGATCATTTGCAAACACAAATCAAGCTGAATATTCTACCTTTAGGTTCGTATGATATTATAGTTGGGATGGACTGGTTAGAAGCCCATCATGTCATCCTGGACAGTTATGGAAAAAGTTTTACATGCTTAAATGATGAACAGAAAATTGTAGAAATGAAAGGGATTCCAAAGAAGGTAACCCTTAGACAGATTTCAGCCATGCAAGTTAAGAGGGCAATTAGGAAGGGATGCCAAATCTTTGCAGTAAACGTGGTAAATGATGAGATTATGGGTAAAGAGGACAAACTGAAATTAGAGGACATAAATGTCCTAAAATATTTTAGAGATGTATTCGTGAGGAGATTCTAGGATTACCACCCAAAAGAGATTTAGATTTTACCATAGAGTTAATACGAGGAGCGATACCAAATTCAAAAGCTCCATACAGAATGAATATACTGGAGTCAGACGAATTAAAATCTCAGTTGAAGGAACTTCTTGACAAGAAGTATATTAGACCAAGTGTGTCTCCTTGGGGAGCACCTGTCATCTTCGTTAAGAAGAAAGATGGAACATTAATATTGTGCATAGATTATCACCAACTTAATAAGATGAGGATCAAGAATAGATACCCGTTGCCCCGCATAGATGATCTATTTGATCAGCTATGTGGAGCAAAAATATTTTCAAATATTGATCTAAGATCAGGATATCATCAAGTAAGGGTTAAGGACGAATATATTTTCAAGACAGCTTTCCGAACTTGGTATGGACATTATGAGTTAGTAGTCATGCCATTTGGCTTGACTAATGCCCCGACTGTATTTATGTGTTTGATGAATAATATTTTGCATAAGTACTTAGACAAGTTTGTTGTTGTGTTTATAGATGATATTTTAGTGTACTCAAAAAGCAAGGAAGAGCATGATGAACATTTACGGATTATCTTACAAGTATTAAGAGATCATCAATTGTATGCCAAATTTGGTAAGTGTGACTTCCATAAAGACAAAATTCAGTATCTAGGACACATAATTTCAGCAGAAGGAATCTCGGTTGACCCTGACAAGATAAGGGCCATTAATGACTGGCCGGTTCCTAAAGATGTGTCGGATGTAAGATCATTTATGGGAATTACGGGGTATTACAGAAAGTTTATAGAGAATTTTTCAAAAATTGCCAACCCCATAACTTCCTTGTAGAAGAAGGGGAAGAAATTTGTTTGGGATCAGAAACGTGCTGAGAGTTTTATGAAATTAAAGGAACTATTGATGACAGCACCTATCTTGAAGATAGCTGACCCCAACAAGGATTTTGTAGTTTGTACAGACGCATGCAATGATGGACTCGGTGGAGACTTGACACAGGAAGGGAATGCAATAGCATATGAATCTAGAAAGCTGAAAGTACATGAAAATAATTACTCTACTTATGATTTACAGTTATTAGCAGTTATTCATGCCTTAAAAATGTGGCGTCATCACCTTATTGGCAAAAAGTTTACATTATTAACAGATAACATGGGTCTGAAATATTTATTGGATTAGACAAACCTGAACGCTAGACAAACTAGATGGTTGATGTTCTTAAGTGAGTATGATTTTGAAATTAAACATATTAAAGGAAAGGAGAACAAAGTTGCAGATGCCTTGAGTCGCAAGGAAAAACTAAATTTCATTTCAACAATCAGTAATTATTCAACTCATTTGGAAAATCAGATTCTAGAAAAAGGTGAAACGGATGAAGAATACAAAAAAATGACAGAAAAGACAGCCAATAATAGTTCTGAAAATTGTATGGCAGATTTCATAATTAAGGAAAATGGTCTATTACTGTATAAAAACAGATTGTATGTACTAGATATACCAGAAATAAAATTTCTGATATTAAATGAGATGCATAAAAGTCACTATTCTGGCCATCCAGGATATCAAAAGACCATCACTATGCTGAGAAAAGAATACTATTGGCCCAGAATGAAAGATGAAGTAGCAGAATACATCGCAAAATGTTTGGACTGTCAAAAGGTGAAGGTTGAACACCAACATCCAGCTGGATTGTTGCAACCATTGCCAATACCAAGCTGGAAATGGGAAGTGATCAGCATAGATTTCATTGCGGGATTACCTAAAAATAAAAAAACAACATGATTCTATCATGGTGGTGGGGACAAACTCAGCAAGGAAGCACACTCCATACCAGTGAAAACCATGCATAAAGCCCCAAATATTGCAGAAATTTTTATGAAACAGATTTTTAGACTTCATGGAATACCGAAAGTAATAATTTTAGATCGTGACTCGAAGTTTACACAAAATTTCTAGAGGTCACTGTTTAAGGGATTGAATACAACTTTAAATTTCAGTATAGCATTTCATCCACAGACGGATGGGTAGACAGAAAGGGTAAATCAAGTGTTAGAAGGTTTATTAAGAATGTATGTTAAGGATCAGCGTGGTAAGTGGGAAAATTATATGCACTTAGCAGAATTTGCTTATAATAATCATTATCATGGTTCAGCCAGACTTAGTCCTTTTGAAATTCTTTATGGTAGGAAATGTAATACACATGTTTCATGGAATGATCCAGTAAATAGAGTTGTTTTAGGACCTAAATTATTGCAGGAGTTAGAACTAATTGTGAAACAGGTGCAAGGACATTTAAAAACTGCCCAAGATAGGCAGAAAAGTCAAGCAGATTCAAAAAGAACTCATAAAGAGTTCCAGGTGGGTCAACATGTGTTTCTCAAGGTAAGACCGAGAAAGAGTTCACTGAAATTGGGGAGTTGTGCCAAGTTGGCACCTAGGTATTGCATTCCTTTTGAAATATTATCTAAGGTTGGAGCAGTGGCATACCAACTAGCTTTGCCACCTAACTTGAAAATACATAATGTTTTTCATATACCATTTTTAAAGAAATATGTGCATGATACTACTTATGTTGTAAACTGGAATGACGTACAGGTGGGACAAGATGGAGAATTACTAGTGGAAATGGATTGTATCCTCGGAAGGAGGGGAACTATTCTCCAAAATCGTAGCATTGGGCAAGTGAAGGTGCAATGGAAGCACCTTAGCCCAGAAGAGGCAACCTGGGAGTTGGAAAGTAGTATGCGGTCAACATACCCAGATCTGTTTCAAGAATACTCAAGGAGTGATTGGCCAACATCGAGAACGATGTTGAGACTTAAGGGGGGGTGTATGTCACCTAACCAAATTTCTAGGAATTATTATTTTATTTTGCAAAAATACTTTATGTTAATTTAAATTACAAAGTTTTGTAATTATGATCATTTTTTATCATGGATGAATGTAATTACTGAATATTATTATTTAAATAAATTAATTAGGAGACAAACACCCACGAGAACTATTGAATGAGTGTTCACTTACCCACTAGGAGGAATGGAAGCTGTTGGAAGGTATGGGACACATGGCAGCAGTTGCATCACACCACTAACTGTTGGTTATGGGACAACAACCCCTAAAATAGGGCATTATCCCCCAGGTGGAGGGAGTGAGCAGGCAGCTCATTTAATGACCCAGTAACATCTAAAAAGGCCTAGGAATCCTATAAAGGAAAATTTGAATCGAGCATGCAGCTCTTAATCAATATTTCTACAGAATATTTTCCTCTTGTGAATCAGGTGATTTCAAGAGAGATTCGAATAGCGAGGTTAGTGGTGACTGAAATTTTGAGTTTACATTATTATTGAGAGGAACTAGAAATGCTGGTGCAAGTCTATTGGATTGCTATCTATTGAAGATTCAGAAGTGAATTGCTACAGCAAGAAGAAGTCCTCATTCCTGAGTTTCTTCCTGCTGGTGGTTCAGTGAACAGGCTTGGGGATCCTAAGACAGTACTTGACTCTTTTCAAGAATTTGGTTGGGTGGAACAGTCTTCTTGGGCTGTCTGTTGCCCTACATATTTTATCAGGTTCTTAAAGATTTCCTAACTTATTCTAAGTAAATAATTTTGTTCTGTTTATCTAGTTTTTTCTATTTTTGTTTTCGAAAAATAATCTAATCCTAGAAATTGTTTTAAGTTTGAATGTTTAAGTTTAATGTTGAGGTTGAATTGATAAACCAATACCTCTATTTTTTCACATGTTTTGAAGCACCGTACTCTAGTAGAGATACGCAAATTAAAAATAGATTAGAAGATAGGCAAATTGCCATTTGGAATTCGATAGATAGATAGTAATTATACATGTTTCAGTTTTTTGTTTCCAAGTTAAATAATAGTAGAAAGTTTTGTATAATATCTATGTATGTATTATAAGGTATCAGAGCTTTCTCAAAATTTAAATAATGCATAATTTCTGCATTCTTATCATTATTCTGTATAGAAAAATATAGAAATCACAGGTATACATGTATCATAACAAAGTAACAATTAAATGATAGCGTTCATCAGAATAAGATTGTACATAACAATCATCACTAGTTTTAATATTGTTTACAAACACTTTGATTTCATTATCTCTGTTAATGTTTTTCAAGAATTATTATCTAACTGTGTTATCATCATTATTTACATGATGTAAGCAAAATCTTTTCATAGTCATTTTATAATTTCCAGTTTCCACAATACACTTATATACATACTCTTTGCATTTCTTATTTTATCATTTTCATAAACCAACAGTTCAAACAAGACAGTAGATATAATATAAACATGTATTGCTGATAATTAATTGCTTTCAGTAGTTAATCAAACTAATACAACTTAGGGTTTGACCCTTTTTGTTTTTCGTTAAAATCCAATTCTCTACCATTTAGAGCAGCATACATTTTATAGTTCCTGTCTTCGACAGAGTATTTAAACCCTAGCTAAAACAAATGAATTATGATTGGTTTCATCATTCAAAACAAACTCAACTCACATCGATTACAGATCGAAATCCAAATCATTCAAAAGACTCATAACTTTAAACATTCCATTGACTTAAGTTTCAGTCCTATCTTTTCATCTTCAACAAAAGAAAAACTATATCGAAATTCCTTGACAGAATTTATCTGAGCCTAGGTTTCACATAACCTAAGCATAGAAATGAAACCTATAGCGTTACATCTGTAACTTAGAAGATTTGTACATAGTGATCTTCATCAACAAATTTTTGAAACCCTAATCTAGCTCAAAGAATTACGACTTTAACCAACGGTATTTTGTCGAGCATTACAAACTTCAACACAAAATATTTAGCATAATAATTCATTGCCGAAAGGAGAAGTATCAATTACACAGTGAATGAGCCCATTGCTCTTCTCAAAACTAAAGACCCTTGAAATCATAGATTCTCAGAATGAGTTTTTACAGTACGTTTTTGCGAACAAAACTTTATTACAGGGTTTAAAGACTTTAAACAACAGTTGGAAATAACTCATTTCTTCTCAAACATTGACCAGTCACAGTTCTAGTCGGCACTATAAAAATTTCCAAAAACATAGAAACCAAGATCCAGTTAAACGAAATGAGAGTCGCGTCACTGAATAACAAGTGTGAATCGAAAGTCTTTCAACTATCAACATCGACAGAGGAACGACGAGTCTTGGCAAAGCCTGTTACTCATTATTTGAACCACACCAACCACAGTCCAATAGCACTATGAGGGTTTATGGAAGACCCGAGGCTTACCAGTAATAAGGCACGTTCTTACCTTCTCCAAAACCCTACTCAACGTTCTTTGGAAAACCTGCAACTGACAAACATTAAGCTCAAAGTTAATAACTGTTATATGGTAAATCGAAAATCAGATTTCATCTAAAGAAACACCCATTTCTTAGAGGAGTGCTTACCTTCAAGACCCTGATGATAATGATGCCATGAACGACACCAGGGAGCCTTTATCCTCATCCAAGCTCTGTGTTTTTCTTTTAACTCTATGCTTAGAAATTATAAAGCTTAGAACTACAAACCCTTGAACCAGAGATCTAATCCCTTACAAGCTACATCTTTATCACAGTAAGAAAACTTGCAACGTTAACTTCTTTAGAAGGTCTCAAGGTGGAAACCTCTCCCTTGGATTCTACTAAAAAATTCGGCAGTCTGTCGGCCACCCCTAACCAAAACAATAGCATAATAAAACTGCTTTTCCAAGTTCATAAACCAAAACAACAATGATGGTAGGGGGTGGAAACGCGAAGGTGGGTAACAGTTTGGTGAGAATCGGCGGTGGAAGAACACTAGCGGAGGTTATTTGGCCGAATAAATTTAATTATTCGGCCGAATAAATATATTATTCGGCCGAATAATTAAATTTATTCGGCCGAATAACTTAGTATTTATTCGGCCGAATAACCGTTAACGGGCCACCGTTAGACTTAACGGAGGCCTCAAAATATGTGCATTGTTTTAACTAGACGGAGGAAACCCACGGCGGTGTGAACAATTGTTCGGGTCGAACAATTATTCGGCCGAATAATTGTTCGGCCCGAACAAGTGTTCGACCGAACAATTGTTCGGCCGAACAAGTGTTCGACCGAACAATTGTTCGGCCGAACAAGTGTTCGACCGAACAATTGTTCGACATAAAAGCTCGGTCGCGGCCCCTCACCTGTCATTTTCTCTGCTCGCGTGGACCCGTGTTGCGCCGATAGGGGCCCTCACGTTCTGTCATCTGTCCGCCCTGTCGCTTGTTTGCAAGCCGATTGGTCGCAGGCGTGTGTTGTTGATCCGCCACCCTGCGCGTAATGTGCTATTCGTCGTAGCCTGCCCCTTTGCCTATCCTTTGTGAGAAAGAAGCTGTTCTCGTCACCTGCACATAAGTGAGGTTCCCTCTGTTCTGGGTGTTCGTATTATCGTTTCGGGTGTTGGACGTTCTCGTCACCTGCAGGTTGAACGTTGTTGAGGTGCTGCAGCTGGCGACCGATCGACGCGGTGTTTGCAGAGGTATGTGTTTTCATTTTTCGATTTTGAAAATGTATTTTTCTGTTTGAAAGTTGCGTATTGAAGTTGATACTGTTATTGCGGGAAGTCTTATTGAAGCTGATGTTGTTAATGCAGGTCTTTCGATTCGTCTGCGATGGCCATCTCGGGTGTTTCGAATTTGGATTTTGTGTTGTGTTCGGGCAGATTTCAATTTGCCTTCTTTCGTTTTGGTTGCATTTTGGAGGTATGTAGAATAATTTTTTGTAAATGTCTTCTATTTATATTTATTGTAACCGTTTTGATTTAATTATGGACAGAGTCCATGGACTCTGTCCAACTGGGCAGAGTAAATGGACTCGTCCAACTGGGCAGAGTCCATTTACTCTGCTCAGTTGGACAGAGTTCATGGACTCTGCCCAGTTGGACGAGTCCATTTACTCTTCCCAGTTGGACAGAGTCCATGGACTCTGTCAAGTTCCGCAGAGTCCATGGACTCTGTCCAGTTCCGCAGAGTTGTTGGAGTTTGGACGTAACGAAGTTGAAAATGATGTAAATTTAAATATGAAAGGAATATTGTTAGTGTTAAGTTTTTTCAAATTTTTGTATTTGGCTGTGTTAAAAAAAAATATTAAAGTAGGACAGTAATTTTATTTGGAAAGGACATATCCTATTTATATGCAGGCTTGTTTTTTATTCATTAACTCTGTCAACTTGGAAAGGAGAATATATTTTTGTAATTCTGTCCAATTTATATTTTTTGGAATCGTTTTGCTTTAATTATGTGTCGGCTGTGTCAATGGACAGAGTCCATGGACTCTGTCTAGTTCCGCAGAGTTGTTGGAGTTTGAACGTATTGAATGTTGAAAATGATGTAAATTTAAATATAAAAGGAATATTGTTAGTGTTAAGTTGTTTTTTGAAATTGTTGTATTTTGATGTGTTTAGAAAAGAAAATTAAAGTAGCATAGTAATTTTATTTGGAAAGAACATATCCTATTTATATGCAGGCTTGTTTTATTCATGAACTCTGTCAACATGTCCAAGTTGGCAGAGTTCATGAACTCTGTCAACATGTCCAAGTTGACAGAGTTCATGAACTCTGTCAACATGTCCAAGTTGACAGAGTTCATGAACTCTGTCAACTTGGACATGTTGACAGAGTTCATGAACTCTGTCAATATGTTTAAGTTGACAGAGTTCATGAACTGTGTCTGTTTACAGAGTGCAGAGATCTATATATTACTTATATTACAAATTGTGTTGATAGATAGCTTAGATACAACCAAATTTTAGACAGTTAAACTCTATTTTTGATAAAACAATAATTTAAATGGACTTTAGGTACAATGCAACTATAGACATGAATAGGTTTTAATCTAGATGTACTATAGTAAGTTTTATGTAATTGAACAATAATAGTCAGTCATTTTATAAAATACTAAGTGATATTATGCCACAAAGGTTTTGAGTTTTATTTTAGTAAAGGTGGTGATCTTGGTATTATGTTTTCTGTTGTTTGTAACATGGCAGACTTGGAGAACATAATACCAAGAATTGTTACTGTTATCAGATTGAAATTAAAGATCATTGTTGAACATGGCCAATATGGGAAACATGTCATTTAATTCAATCATAATACTATTAACAGTAATTTTCTTTTTTATTCTATGGAATAATGGGAATATTTGTAGATATAATTTATGTGTAGAGTATTAAAATATTTTGTTCAAATTATTAGTTTAAAAAACTGAAAAGTTTATCGAAAATGGCAAATTTGAGAACATTTCAACTCAAAACACGATACATGAATTGTCAATTTTTATTTTATTTTGTGCAATAATGAAAATATTTTAAAGATGTAATAATGTTTTAGGTATTAAGTTAGATATTAGGAAGTTAAAATAGAAACATTAACTCTTTTTTTGACATAAAAAATAAACCCATTAACTATATTGGTTCCATTCATTTTAAACATCAAAAACATTTGGAAAATTGGTACATTAATTCATCATCTAACAATATTAGCTAGACTCTTTCTTAAAACTATTAGATTATAAATTAGGTAAATCTAGGTACTTGTTAAATAACTTAGTCTCTTTACTAGTTAGGTTTTAGAATTCATAGAATTAACATGTAGGATTTGAATATGTAATTAGTTGATATTTGTGTTTAGGTGTAGGCATTATATATTAAATGGAAAGAGAGGATTCTTTGAGGAGAAAGCATAGGAGGTCTTCACAATCTTCTGGGGTGGGTGGTACGAGTGATAATCGGAGGTTGTCAACCTCTCCTCGGGACTCTAATTTATTGTCTAGTTCGCATCGGCGAGGTGAAAGGGGTACAAATGATTCCCCTGTATCTTCTATGGGACAACGTCGATCTCGACCATCTATTGGTATATGAATATCAATCTTTTAACATTTATATGCAAATTGTCTTTTTGTGTGCAAAATTTGTAGTTGTGTTTAAACAAAACTTTATTTTCATTTGAAGCAGAGCATGGTTCAGAAGATGCTCGTAATTCTATAGGGAGGGAGACAGGGCAAGCAAGGGAGACAGATGACGGTGCAGAGCAAGATTCTCAAGAGGCTCACCATTCTACACGAGGTGATGATGGTCGTGCTAGGACGCAATATGTTGAACTAACCGAGGGTTGTACACCCATTACGACATATCCATCTGATCTACCTCGGGAGCTTCCATGGGAAGGTGGTGATCATCAAATGACTCTTGAAAGATGTAGATCCCACTATGAGAAGTTGCAAAATGATTTGTCTACTATGGATCTCCCTCCAGAGAGTAAACAAAGTTTGGAGATTGTTTTGAGATCATTGCAAAACTTCATTCAGGCATATGAGAATCTCGGGCCAACTACAGATGGTTTTGTAGATTTGATGCGAAGACGAAGGGATCAAGTGATGGGTCCAGACAAATGGGATGTTGTGAAAGAAAGAGTGACAAAAGAGCAGGCCAAATCAATGTTTAATTTCAAAGAAGGTTTGAAAAAAGAAATGTTGAAAGTGCAATATTTCAAACATCCCCATCTGGCACATTTACTTTATGATCAGTTTCTTGCATCCTACAGTCGTTTTCCATGGAACGATGAGGTTTCTCAGTATTTTGCTAGATTTTTTTATGCTGAGTTTTTTTTAAATATGAAGCGAGATTATACTGATGTTCATTCAAAATTTTATGGAGTTGGGAAGGGTCGAATATATGATCGAGAAGGTGCGCATAGAGATCCTGCAACTCTTAGACCTCCACCTCAGATATCTCGTCCACCTAGGTTGGTGGCACTAAAATCAGAGATGGAGCCCACATCTCAACTTGGGACAACAGCAAGGAATTTTGTTGGCGATGGGTTATCGTCAGTATTAGTGGGAGTAGATGTGGGGTTGGTTAGAGAAAGGGCTCGTTCTGCTATTCGTCAAAAGTTTGTTTATAAAACTGATGATGAAATAGATGGAATGAGCATTGAAGATCTCAGGGCATATGCGAAGATTTGTCGTGACTTAGCGGCAAATGTTATATCCAATGACACATCGAGTTTGGGAGAGGTTTGTTGACTACATGATATGATTTGATTTGAAATAAATATTTTATTTTTTTTGATTTTATTTTTTTTGTTACATTACCATAGGTACATTATGTAAATGTTTAAATTGGTTGCAGTTTTCAAGAATGATGAATGAACATTCTTTCCACATTTCAGCTAGCGAAAATCTAGAGAGAGAGGTACATATTTATTATCAACATATTTGTAATTATGTTTGAATTTGATATATATATATAAATTATTATTTTTTGAATGATAATTTAACTATGCATCTTATTGTTAATTTGAATTATTCATGCAGGTTTCTTTAGATACGAACTTTATAAATGATTTACCATCTATTGTGAGCTAATGTTTTTTAATATTTTTGTTTTAGTTTTAAGTTAATTGATATAGTAATTTTTTTGGTTTGCATTGTATGTTTTATTTATTAATACAATTTAAATTTTAGGGTGGAGATATAGGTTCTTTTCTTAATGAAGCAGATATTGGTAGAGAGGTAATTTTATTGACTGCTTTAATTTTGTTGATTGTTTTAATAATTAAATTTATGTGGATTTAGATTTATGAGATTCATAAATTGATTTTATATATGTCGCAGCTTGGGTCTCTCAAGTCTTTTGGAGGCAAAGGAAAAACTCCTTTGGAGGATGGTGGTGGACAAGCATTTGGAGAATTTGATGTAATATTGTTAATATTTGAATAGTTTTTTGATATATTAGTTTAATATTTTAATTCTTTGATTATAGTTTAAATAATTTAAATGATATGAACATAATTTTTTTTTACACATGTTGCAGGGAGGGTTGAGTCCAGGGGGAGGCCCGAGTGGAGGATAGCATGGCACGGACATTTTATTTTTATAGTTCATGGTGGACAATTTTTTGTTGTTGATATGCATTTAGATTGGAAACATTTGTTTTGGACATGTTGAGGAGGTTTATTTTTGGAGTAGATATATGGATGTACATTGAATTTGCATACATTCATGAATATTTTTTTGGAGATTATATTACACATGTAAATTTTGAACTTGCATATTTCGTGAATCATGGTTTTTAAATGATTTAGTTTATTTTTGCTTATTTGACATATTTGGAGTTAAATCTAGTTTAAAATATGTATTAATTTGCATGTTTGAAAGAATGAATGAATATATGTAAAAATGAATGTTAAGAAACATGACATTCTTGAATATTATTAAGTTTAAGAAATGTTATTTAGGAAGTTTAAAAATGGAAGTTCATAAATGATGAAGTTTTGATTAAAGTTTAATAAATGTTATTTAGGAAATTTTTAATAGTGGATGTTCACATATAGGTTTAAAGTTTATAAATGAGGAAGTTTTGATTGTTCGACATGAATGAATGATAAGATTGAGTGTATTAAGAACAAGAATGTTAGGAAGTTTAATAATTTGTTAGAAGTTTTGATAGAAATGTGAATCAGGAAGTTTAAAAATGAGTGTTGTCTTTGAACGTTAGGATGTTTAGAAATGTTAGAAGTTTTCATACACAAGGAGGAATCAGGAAGTTTAAAAGTGATAACATGTTGAGTTCAAATTTTAGAGATGTTAGGAAGTTGAAGAATGTTTGAAGTTTTGACGAAAATATGGACGAAATATAAAGTTTAAAAATGAAATTTAAGTATTTGAATGTTATCAAGGATGTTATGAAGTTTTAAAAGGAATGTTAGAAGTTGATAGAAATATGAAAGAAATAGAAAGTTTAGGAATTTGTTATAAAGTTTTAGGGAATGATAGAAGTTTTATTAGAAATATTGGATGAAATAGGAAGTTTAGGTGCATGTTATGAAATTTAGAAATGTTAGGAAGATTATGAATGTTAAATATGAGTTTTGATAAAGATATGGATCAATTAGGAAGTTTAAAATGTTAAGAGTATATTCAAATGTTATTTTTAAATGTTAAGAAGTTTATGAATGTTAAAATTTTTGATAGAAATATGGATGAACTAGGAAGTTTAAAAGCGAATATATGAAGTTCAAATTTTGATATAATGGATTTTTAATTGATTTAATTTTTATTTTCAATGTTCAGGTACATTTGAAGTCGCTGAAATCATGGAAAATGGGGGTAACGGTTTTTTGTTTTTTAATCATAAGCGAAGATTACAGGATTGTGAAGTTTGTGTTAAATTAGATCAATGATTTTAAACAACAATTTGATGAATTTTCATTGATTTGTTGTAAATAATCATTTCTATAATTTAGCATAAGCTTCACAATCCTGGAATTTTTTCTTGTGATTAAAAATCAAATGATCGTTGTCTCCATTTGCCATGATTTCAGTTATGTGAATTTACATAAGCGATATTTTAAATTAAAGATTTGGGGTGGAGAATTTGGTGACAATTATAGATATGTTAGATCTTATCATTTAATTGGTCTAATAGACATATGGGTCCACGTGAATAAAGTATTTGAGATATCTATTTAAGACATTTTATACATTCAGATTTTCGTTACCAAATAATTTTATACAAGCGATCATATTTTAAATTAAAGATTCGGGGCGGAGAGTGGCGGCAACCACAGATCCGTTATCTTATCCTTTAAGTGGTCTAATAGACATATGGGGACCCGAATAAAGTAAATTTCAAACAGAATTAAGTCAAAAATTTTACACATCGAAGTTTTCAATATCAAATAATTTTTGAATTCAAATTTCAATTTAAACATTTATATATTATAGTTTTTTTCAAGATTATAAACATGAAAATAAAAAAATATATTGTACACATTTGACAAGGACATCAATAGGTGCAATCTAAAGTTAGGAAATGTTGAATGATGAGAATGAATGTTATAAAGTTAGGAAATGTTGAATGATAAGAATGAATGTTATAAAGTTAGGAAATGTCGAATGATGAGAATGAATGTTATAGAAGAATGAATGTCATGGAAGAATGAATGGGAAATGAATGATAAGAATGAATGTTATAAAGTTAGGAAATGTCGAATGATGAGAATGAATGTTATAGAAGAATGAATGTCATGGAAGAATGAATGGGAAAGAATGAATGGATGGGGTTGGGAATGTTTAAATGTTCATATATTTAAAATTTATATAGATGAACAACTTGTTTTAAAAAATTCATTCAGATCATATTTATGGTGAAGTACATATTAAAGAAATATGTTCGATGGATTAAAAGAATACCAAATTTAATAGGTCTTTTTGTGATTTTTCGTTGGCATCAATCAATCAAAAGTAAAAATTCGGGGCGGAGTGGAGATAGCCACATCCGTTATCTCATCCCTTAGTGGTCTAATAGACATATGGGGACCCGAATAAAATACTTTTGAATTTTCAAATTATATTTGAATTCATTTTTAAGCATGTTAAAGTACAATCATTTAAGCTCTTATGTTGTCATTCAAAAAAATATTCGTAAAAACTCAATGAAAAAATATACTGTGCACAACAATTTTGATAATTGGACAAAAAATATATTGCACACAACAATTGACATAGACAAAAATATAGATCAATTCATTTTTGATATGTAGTTAAAAACATCGCAATGGAATGCCATCTTCAACTATCCGTTCATGGTCACATATGGATAGTTTCCATTTTTTGGTTTTTAACTGTTTTTTTGATGGAACTTGTACCAATTTTATTCGAGATGCACATACTAAATGACTATACTGACAACATATAACATCGGGCTCATAATCTTGAAAGTAGACATAATTTTTAGTCATATGCATCTACCGAAAAAAGTAGCCTTTTAAAATGATGGATCCTCTTTCATATGTGAATCCGTTGTCGTTGTAGTCCTCCAATAATTTCATTTTTCCTTCAGTGCATCGCATCAAATAATATTTGACATTTTCGTTGTTGTCTACAGGTGCAATCACAGCGAAAACATCTCCTGCGCAAGTTATAATTGGTGTTAGCGTATTTAAATGAATTAAATTGACTATACTTATGGCGATGAACTAGAATGAACAATTAACTTAAAAGTCAATTTAACAAGTTTATTACCTTCTCTTACGAGATCTGAAATTCTATCGCCATCAGACGATATTGCTATTTCTTCTGATTCTAATTCTTCTACACTTGCCAGTGGCATTTTTCCTTTTGGATTAATCTCTGTGTGTCTCCAAGCTTTTACGTAGTTGTTTGTTATGTTTTCACAAATTTCTTTAGACTCAACATTTTCAATGAAAATATGACAAAAGCATGATTGCTTTCTACTGTCAAATGCAAACACGTTGTGAAATGATTTTGTTTGAATAGAGTGAAGATCTCTAGTTCCATGTATGGTGCTAGCATCATATGGTATTGATCTATTTATATCTTGGACCCCAACAAGCCAAAAAAACCTACACAATAAAAGATGAATCACTTTCAAAGAACAACTTTTAATGTTAGTGTACACACGTACTTAAATGTTAGTACATACATTTTTTTAAATTTCAAGAAATAATATAAATTAAAAAAAAGTGGACATACCTGCACACATCTTTTGATTGTTGATTATAATCATGGCTTAGATTTAATTGACACCATTGGACAACCTCTGCAGCTGAATGAAACCGTGCAGAAGAATAGTTCATTTGCCATCTTCGAAGTGCTCTTTTCACGCATGCTCCTGCACCATCATGCTCACCTTTTCCATGCCCAGTTTCAAAAAAATTCCAGCGATGTTTAATGTTCAACGCTTTATGAAGTCGACATAACCAAAAAAATGATCGTGAAGATTTAAATTGACCCGCACATCCATCAGACCATATCCAATGCTCATTGAATTTGACTTTGCATTTTTTCAGTGAGTCATAGAAAATATTTTCTATACAATGTTGAACAAAATGTGTATCATGTGTACGATCATCGCTGATATAGAAGTGATATTCTTTAATCACATCTCGATTGTCACATGTGCTTTCAATGCCATCAACATCCTACTGAGAATGTCTATATACAACATGGACAAATATCGAAACTTGGTCAGAGTGATAGTATTCACTCTGTATCTCTTTTTGTGCAGCAAATGTATAGTTTTCAGCAAAATCAACCACCGACAAAATTGTTCCGGGTGGAAAAATTTCACGAGACTGTTTGAATTGAAGATCTTGCCATCGTGCTCTATGTGAATGCTGGGTGTATTTATAAATTTCGCTTTCAATTTTTTTGAGAAAATCTGTGACGCATATCTTGTCTTCTAGCAAATCAATTCTTTTGGAATGTGAATCACTAGAACTTGTACTATAGTTGATGTATTCGTATCTCCTCCAATCAACATTTACATTTGACAACGATTTATCATTATCGATAGGATATTTATTGTGGAATAGCACCAAATTTCCACAATGATGACAATGTTTTCCATTGACACATTTCTTTGAATAAAATACTTCATCGTGATTTCTCTCACATAAAATTTGAGATATGAATTCACGTATCGTCGATGGAGGTGGTGAATTTGTCCAAAACATTTTACCAAATTCAAGAAACATGTCATAATATAACTGAAATTGCACATGATAATGGCAACAACATGTATCACGTATAGTTATAGGTCGAACATACCCTGGTTTTTGTTGCACAAATGTAGTGATTGATATATTAATTCCACGATGATCTTCCTTGAATTTATTGAACAATTGTACTTGTGTCATGTCCATTATATGTTTTGGTTGGCTTTCATATACATTTCATGATATTCTTTTGCGTATCACATCTCTTGAATTTGGTGAAATGCGAGCATGTTCCAACCAATATTCTCGTACAATATCTTTAACACCTGCTCCTAATCTATCTTTGTAAGGTTGTCTACAAATAATTGCCCAACAAGCAAGTTCATTATTTTCATCTATTTGCATTCTGAATTTGCTATGTTTGTATAATGTCTTTCTTGATGTTCCAACTGCTTTTGCTAGTTCTGTTGTCAAACGCTTTTGTTTAGTACTAGCTGAAAGAATTGCTGTATGAATTGCTTTACGTGCAGCACTGATATCTTTCTTCCTGGATTTTCCAATTTTTTTTATTGCATCACCTATATTTTCCATCACATTTTGTTTCAATTTCGACTCTTTTGTTGCTTTGTGAATACCCAATAATGATGTAGCACCTTCTAACTTCTTGGACACTAATAAACATCTCAAAATTTGTGCTTGTCCTGCTATTGAGTAATCCTTGAGAACTTCATCATAAATTTTTGTAGCACGATATCGTGCAACATGTATTGGTAGTTTTTCTCCATATTTGTCGCAATCAATGTCTTCTAACATTTCATCATCAATAGTAAAAGTACCTATACATCAAGTTAAATTTAATTTAACATATATCAAAACATAAAATTCATTATAAAAAAATGAATTTGGAAAATATATGATATATACATACCAGGTCCAATTTCTGGATCTTGAACTTGATCTTCAATATTGATTTAATCGGCATTAGCATGTAAATCACTATTTACATCTTCTACAATGTTCTTTTCAACTTCAATTTGTTCTTCTTGTACTCTATTTTCAATTTCCATCTCTTCAACATTATCATGTAAATCTGTATTTATATCTTCAATAGTTTTCTCTTCCGTTTCGGCAACCCTTTGTTTTTTGGCAATATATCTGAGTTTTTGTTTCTCTCTATTATCATCATCATCACGTTTACGATCAGCTTTTCTTTGACGTTTTCTCTTATTGCCCATGGTTGTTTAATCTATAGACCATAAATTAAAGAATCATGTTACTTTATAGTAAAAATAAATAAATTAAGATTTAAAAACATTTACGGAATTTATAAAAACATGAACTGAAATTTACTTTACCTTATAAAAATTTTGTAAGAGTCTTTTGAAGAATATTTCTTTGGAATTAACTTTCCTTTGAAAAAACTCTCTGAACAAAAATCTTCTTTGGAAAATAATAAAAACACCTTGTTCCAAGGAAAAAAATAAAAACACCTTGTAAATAAATCTTTGTTGTAAAAATCATTGCAAAAAAACTTCTTTGAAAAAATATCTACGAAAAAAACCACTAGAAAAAAAGTACTTTGAATAAAAACTTATTTATAAATACATTTGGGAAAAAATCATTGGAAAGAAATAACTCTTTGAAAAAAAACCCATTTCAAAGAAATAAGAAGTACAAAATTACCTTGCAAAAAATCCTTTGCAAAATACCTTAGCAACATAACTATTTGAAAAAACTCCTTTCAAATAAATAAGAAGTGCAAAACTACTTTGGAAAAAAATCATTTGCAAAATACCTTAGCAAAACAACTATTTGAAAAAACCTCTTTCAATTAAATAAAAAGTGCAAAGCTACTTTGAAAAAAAACCATCCTTGCAAAGAACCTCCTTGCAAACATGTCTAAGAAAAGAAATATTTTGAAAAAGCTCCTTGCAAATATGCCTTAAAAAAAACACTTTCAATGTGTCTTTTGGAAAAAAGAAGAGAAACATACTTTGTAGAAACCTCTTTTTGCAAAAAATGTCTTCTTTGCAAATATACAATAAGAAAAGAAATATTTTGAAAAAACTCCTTGCAAATATGCCTTAGAAAAAAATCACCTTCAATGTGCATTTGGAAAAAAGAAGAAACATACTTTGTAAAAACCTCATTTTGCAAAAAATGTCTTCTTTGTAAATATGCAATAAGAAAAGAAATATTTTGGAAAAACTCCTTGCAAATATGCCTTAAAAAAAAAAACTCCTTCAATGTGCCTTTTGTAAAAAAGAAGAAGAAACATACCTTGTAAAAACCTCCTTTTGCAAAAATTATCTCCTCCTTCCAAAATTAGTTTGACAAAAAAATGCGAAGTTAAAACATGCGAAAATAATGAATTAACTTTAGGTTTATTTATATGAGTATAAAATATATATATATATATTTTTTTTTCCGGCCGACGTGATTTTTTTTCCATTTAGTTATTCGGCCGAATAACCTTCACCATAATTTACAGCGCCGTTACCGAAAACCGTTATTCGGCCGAATAATTATTCGGTCGAATAATTATTCGGCCGAATAATTATTTCGGCCGAATAATCTCTGAAACATGAAAGTTTCAGATCTCTGCAAAATTTTCAGGTTTCTCCATTTTCGGAAGGAGAAAACCACCTCTTACACAACAAAACGAATGTCGGACTTCCTACCAGTAGATTCATCATTGAATCTACTTTACGAGGGTATAAATTTTGTTGTATATAGATAAGAACTGATATTTTTTAAGTTTTATCTTCGTAACATGTGTCGAGTTATGATTCAGCTCTTTAAAAGAACAGCGAAAAGAAAAATCCATAACTTTGAAAATACAACGCCAAAAAAATTGAAAAAAATGTGGGACTCTTCATTGATGTGTCTACTTCAAAAGGGTGTTCGTAGATTTTTTGCTTTTATAGCGGATTGAGAGAAAAGTGGTGCAACAAAAAGGTTGTTGAAAATCGACTGAGTTTCCCCATTGATCGACTTTAAAAAAATATAATAATTAGTATAGAGATCCATTGGATGCAAACTTATAGTCAGGCACTAGTACATTGTGTGTAGATTGTCGTAGCATTTTCTGTTTTTGCAAAACATAAGTCTAACAACGATTTTAGTGGTGCAACAAATCATAACTCTTTTGTAGTCTTTTCATTTTATAAGAAGACACTGTCAAACATTTGCGAAATCGACATATCAAATCTTAATAAAAAAAAAATTGAAAAAATTATGCGTAGAAAGCTAACATAATTCTACAAAAGTTTTCTTTTTACGGCAAAGTGAAATTTTAAACAAAATATCACTTTTGTTCGCCTGAAGTTGAAAAACATGAAAAAACCAGAATTATTTTCTTACGAGACCCCCCAAAATAGACACCCATCTTCATTTTTTCACCCTAGGGTTACAAATCCAACAGCTCAAATTCATCACCATCAATGGTCTCTACAATCCCAAGGATCAATAGCTTTGGTACAATGATGACAACATTAAATGCCATCCTACATTGTAGGTTGACAAAGCCACCATGGAAAACATTTAAGCGAGTAACAACCAATGCCAAGGCGTAATACCCTTACACAGCAACAAGCATGGAGGCATTCACGTCTACGTGGATCTTTGGAAATACAACTCGGCAGGGAGGCAGTACCAAGTTTTTAATGCAGGATCATTGGGTGATCTCTACCTTAGATTGAGACAAATGCCAATTTATTGAACCAGTGACCTATCCAATATCACATTCAATGCCTTTCAGCAAACGTCGACGTCAGAGTAAACTCTTAAATTTCCTTTGTCAACATACGAGTTTTAATTTCATCATAGTATTACTAATGTTATGCATAGTTTTCATTATAATTTTTACACGATATTGTTATCATTTCAACATAATACAAGGTTGGTAACAATTTGCAAACTATCCATATAGTTTAGTATAAGTCTAAAGGTTCCATTTATTTGCAATGAGTTTTGTTTTATTTATATGTTGTTAATAAACCAAGAATCGATATAATCACCCACTATATTCATAAGACCTTGAAAATATCATTTTATAGGATGATAGTTAAATAGTTCAGGTCTTATTTTGCAACATAGTTTACCTATGGTTGTATTTTTTTATTATCTAATTGCTACCAATGTCTAGTCTTTGGGAAAGACTACTTTTGCTTACATAAGGCCCAAAGAAATATATTGATTTTGAACCATAAAACTTATATAGTTAATCAATAGTGTTGTATAAGCTCACAAGCACATACATGCTATAATATATAGTTTGGTAATGGGAATAAGAATTTTCTCCAATCTTCTCTCCACTTTTATTCATGCGATACATTGGTAGTGTACCATCTTGGTACTACCAGCTAAATGGTGACAACAAGACAGCTGGTACAATGACGATGATAGAATTAGTTAGTACAAGGACGACGACAGAACTAGCTAAGTATAAAGATGACTACAGGGACGATGCTCCTAATTAGATGTTTATTCATACAGCTAACTTGGATTGATTTTATTCCGATACAAGGCGAATCATGGAAAGTAAACACGTAAGCATGTGAATTGTACCTGTATACTTTTATAAATGCAATAGTCTTTAATTATTCTATTATTATTTTCAAACGATGAATTTGAACTCACACGAACTGGAATTTATTGCAATCATGAAACTTCTTACCTGTCGTCTGCACATAGAACAGGTCGAATGTTTTAGCGTTACATCTAAGTAAGCTTCGAGGTCCCTCATAGGACTCCCTTGGATAGCAAAGAAGCAAACTGTCAGTATCCTCTCAAAGAAAAAGTATCATATCACATTTCTAACCTGGAATTTCATTATTACATCAATCATACTTATCATTGCAGTAAAAAGTGTCGCATCAAGAGTCGGATCTAATCATGCATTTAACTATCTTAATAATAGTTGTTACGAATGTAATTAAGTTCTCACTGCCGCATTAGTTATATCCGAAATTTATTTGTCTTTAGTACAAACAGTTGTTTAGTTAACATTGTTACATTCAACAATTATTATTTTCCACAATTATAAATTATCGTAAATTAAGCTATTTTATTGAGCTATTAACAAAATTTTTAAATTTTTATGAAACTTCAGGATGTTACACCATATTATGGGATTTTGCTTAACTTTGGATGCATTTTTCAATCAATGGGAAACAACACAAATTTAAGGGCTTACAACAAGGGTCTCTCTGCATCATCAGTTCACATCGCTTGGAAAAGATCCTTAGGAAGAATTCACATGGTGTTATCGCTCAACTCCATTCCATTCAGATGCACCCATCAATGGTCTCCCCTATGTCCTTGGATAGATCTGCAGGTGCCCTTACTGAACCAGTGGGCTTGTCTCCTTCAAGAAACCTTTCTGGTAAGAATTTAGCCGCATCTACATCTCAGCAGGAAATAATGGCTATTTTTCATACAGTATAGAAGTGGCAGCCATGCCTATTAGGGAATTATTTATGCATCAAGACTGATCTCCAGAGTCTGGAAATTTTTGAGGAACAATGGGTCTCCTGCCCAGCACACCTGAAATGGTTTATCCAACTCATGGGTTATGCCTATGCAATCACTTACAAGAAGGGTAAGGACAATATGGTGGCAGATGCTCCTTCTCACACATTTAATGACCCAATTTCTCTTATAGCTATTCTTCTGCTTGTTCCAAATTGGTTGCAATATGTTCAATAGGACTATCTCTTCTATGAAATCCATGCTTCTTCATCAATAGGGCACTCTGGGTTCCTCAAAATGTATGTCTGGGAACAATATAACTTCTTTTGGCAGAGACTGAAAATGGAAATTCAAAATATGGTGGCTGACTGTGATACTTTCCAGATCAACAAGGGTGAAACAACACTCCTTTCGGGACTGCTCAAGCCCATACCCATCCCTACACAGATTTGGACAACTATTTCTATGGATGTCCTAGACGCTCTCCAGTTGTACAATACCACATCTAAAAGGACACCATATGAAGCATTCTATGGACAAGCACCGCCAGCTCTTCTTCCATACACCCTCAACAGCTCGTCGGTTTAGGAAATTGAGTCGTTTCTTCGAAACTGCGATCAGATTCTTCTCATTCTGCAGGACAATATTCACATGGCAATAATTCGACTGAAACAACAATCCAATCAGCATCGTTCTGAGCGCACTTTTCGCACAACTGATATGGTTCTTCTTCTTCTACAACCTTCCAAGCAATCCTCCCTAAAACTCAAAAGGAATCAATGGCATGGAATGCTACCCGAGGATGCTATAGGAACCACTCCTTCAGATTCTCCATCAATTTCCACATCTAAAGCTTTGAGGACAAAGCTTTTTCTAAGGCAGAGGGGATGTTAGGAACCCATGTCAACCCTTCTATTTACTTTGTTAATATATTTTTTTTGGACGCATATGCTTTGTAAGTCGTCCCATAGTATTTATTGATCCATAGTTTTTCTTATTGTTGTTGGATGCATATGCTTTGTAAGTTATCTCGTAGTAATTGTTGATCCATATTTTGTATTGGCCCATGGTTTGTATGACACATGGTATTGACCCATGGTATTGGCGCCTAGACTTAGTATATAAGTTTGTGTTGAGACCAATGAAGGCACCGTGAAGTTATTTGTATTGAGCTTGCTCAAACGAGGTTTCCCCCTCAAAGTGGCCTGCGATCAATATAAAAGTGATTCTAAGTTCTGTTATTTCTGCTATCTTGTGTGTTTTCATTAATTAATTATTGCAGGTTCTTCACATTTCAATTAGGGTTCTAAAAAAAAATCACATTTTGGCATAAGAAAATATTATAACCTCATGCAAATGGTAACCTTCCAACAAACTACCACATTGCACACTCGGATAACCATCCACCTTCTTAATATTTCTCTTGACTCATCACTCTTTCACCATTGAGACCTTTAAACATACTATCACTACTTGCTTGGAATGACGGCATTGATCATGTACCTACCATACACATAAATTGTTAATTATAGATGTACCCATAAAAGTAGTCTTCTAGATAATGATAAAAAGTGACAAAGACTGATTTTGAATAAAAAAACATCATTCTAGCTTCTTGCAAAAAAGAAAAAAGAAAAAACAAATAAAACAAAAATAGTCTCAATGGACTTGCTTTTTTACAAGAAGCATGAATGTATGAATATCAGTGTCACATGCCCCCCTTCCCCCCACCCTTGGTCTTAGCTTATCGGAATAAGTAACTACTAGAAATACCAATCATAGACTATTTTAATGGTTTTGGAAAGAGCGTTGATCAATGTGTAGATCTAGATCAACATACAATGCAACCAACCTGATGGAATTTTATTCGACATTAACCCTCTAGTAGTGAAACCACGACTAGGGGTTAACAAACCTTACCATGGTTGAGCGAGGAAACGAGAACCTTAATACATAAACAAATATAATAGGCATCGTGGTCTAAACATGACACCTAAGACCACCATGCATGATTTCATGGGGTTATTCTTCACCTGCAACTAGGTATATTGGTGCAATTATTATGGTTTTGAACTAGGTATGGGTCGCAAGGCTCTAGACATGGTTGGAGTGAGAAAATCAGGCCTTATTCACTAAAGAAATAATTTAGGATTGCAAGACGATGATCAACACCTAAGAGATTCATCAATGGCCTTGCAATGATACATGTAACATAGAGTGCTAATATGTGCATCATTAGGGGTGTTAGGGTCCTAAATATGGTTGGATGAGAATACTCGAGTTGAAAGCTATGAAATAAGCTTCTAGGAATCCAAGGCCATGAATGATGGCTCAACCAACTAGAAGTGATATATTGATAGTATCCATGATCTTAGAGTGGGTATATTAATACCCTAAAATATTTCAAGCACTAGTTATGGGTGTCGAGGCTCTATGCATGGTTCAAGAAGGAATCCAATTGTGAGAATTTAATAAGATCATAACGCAAGTACAATACTAAAATCATCCAATTTAAGTAGAGATGATTAATTTTTTTCTCACAAATAGAATTTTAGGTAATGTAACAAGGAAAAAGTGAAAATTTGAATATTTCAACTTCATTATTTTGAGTTGAAATCTCCATCTACAATCTCATGAATTTGTGATTTTTCTTTTTCTTGGAAAAAAAAGCATAATTTCATTTCATCTTAAAGAGTACGAAATTACATTGATCGTCTTCACTCTTAGAGAGTGTCATACTAAACTGAAAAGATTCCTATCTGAGTACTGATAACTAAAGATATCATGATGTTCTCACCACGTGAGCATTAACATATGTTACAAAATAGTGTAAATCAATAACTGTGTTGAATAGTTTAAATCAACTTTACTTAAAGTATCCAGAGCTTCAACAAAAAAAAGTTGACAAAATTGCTTAACTAAGATCATTTTACATGCATAAACAACCATGTTATGCACAGTCATATTTCAAGGAACATCCAAAATAAACAGCAGTGTAATGTCCCAAAAATCATAAAAATTAAATTTTTTTTGCTAATGTAGTAAAAGCTGTTTTCAGAGTCAATGATTAAAATTAAATTTAGCACTGATACAATAATAAGAAATGTACCAGTACCTGTTTGTGGAAATAAGAGTTTCAATTCCTTTTCCTAAGTATCTGTGTTTATTGAATTCAGATTCTACTGCTTTGCGAAAGTGTTTTTATAAGGATGAGATGTATGAACCGACTCTTCTGGACGTATGTGTTGAATGTAACAAATGTAAATTTCCTCCTTATGGCTATGAGAATTTGCATGCATGTGTATTAAAGTCTTACTGGTAATTTAGGTGGATGGAATCCTTTAATGATGGTGGTTGATGATTATGATGTGACACTTGTCTCTTTTTTTAAAAGGGCAAGGTATCCTGGCAAGGCTGCCGAGAGGTGGCGGTAAGAAAATGAAGGCTCTTGACTTACTTAGCATTTTTGTTAATACCTTCTTTTCTTTTCCTGGTTTGCAGGTCTATCTATGGAGGTACCTGCTTATGGTGTTCACTTCACAAAATCCGCATTTAAATAATACTATTGGTTTATAACTGTGGTGGTTGTTGCTTCGAAATGCTTGGTTGGAAGTTGGAAGCCCTTGTGGAACTTTCACAACATTATACCCTTGCCTATACTTTTTGAGGTTGCACAAACTTAGGGTCTCAGTAACACCCTTGCATTTCAATTAATTCATGGTCACGAGTTCCATCACCACTATAGGGATCATGACTTATAGCGAAAGTTTGGGGTTTGGTGGTGGCATTTAAATAAGCCATACGAATTCACATGCCAACATTTTCCAGCTAGGATAGTAGATATGGTCTTGGTTACTACACCATCGAGGGTTTCAATATGGCTCGTTTTCCCATGTCTGTTTGTTGAATGTGTCTGAGGGTTTTGGTGGTATGACCTGAGCTTGGCTCATGGTCATCCCACTACAGAGGTGTCGATATGCATGTAAGGCGATAGCTGAGGTAATATCCCCCTGGTTCCATTTTACAATTTTTACATTGCTAGAAATGATAATGAATGGTTTCTGACTTGAAAAGTTTATGGTCTATGACAAGGAAGTGGTTTGATCTCCTTCGTTTGTGTGGGGACTGGTTAATGGCCATGAATCAGTTTTGAAGGCATCTACAACTAGTAAGTCCTGATTCTACGTTTACTTCTCTCCTGCCCTCGCCTCTGTGGGGTATCTTGCATTTGGGTATGGGGAGCCTGATGGGCTCGATTGAGTTCACTATGACAAGTTTGAGTTCCCTGGAAGTCACCATTTGGCTGGACTGTTATGAAAGGATGTAACTAAAGTTATTTGCAGGCTTAAAGTGTTTATTGAGATTTTGGCTATCTGGCTCTATGTCTGAATTTTGTTGAACTCTTGATGTTGGAAAAAACGCCCAAAATGATCTGGGTTCTATAGTTGAGACTTATGTTTTCGAAATGTAATTGTATGGCCCTGGAAAGTCCTTCTATGTAAATGTTATCAAGATTGGGTACTCTATTTAATCTCTGCGTTTTAAATTGTAAATGCTGGTTGCAAAATCTTCCCTGTAGCTAGTCTTTTGTTTTGTTTTGGAAAAACATTCTAATAAACATTGAAACTGATATGCTTCTATCAAACATCTTTGAAACACTTCATGTTGGCTAAGTGGGCTTATCCAGGGGTTTGCTATCTCCCATCACCTGGTTACTACTCTCTGTAGTTGCTGGTTCTCAATGCTTGGTTAAGAGATGAGTTTCAAAGGCCATCATGGTTTTCAAATCGTTTGTGACAAATTTTACAGGGCCTACATTGATACTATAGGGATGCATGGTTGTTGTCTTTGTTTCATGTTTATGTAAACAATGTCTGTCCAACTAATGAATTTCATGAAAACACCAGAGGGATTTGATCTCGTGACTTGTGTTGTCCTTGCATTTCATCTAAATGCTATCGTTAATGTGTTGAATAAAATGTTGGTTGGATGTGGAGCTATGTAACCCTTCTGCGTTTTCTTTTGGAAGACCGTAGTCCTAACTACTAAATCATTTGACTTTGGAAAGAAACAGGGTTTGAAAAAGAGGTTTTTGTAGTCTATAGATTTGATTTCTAAGAGGTTAATCGCTGTGTTTCTTTTTTTTTTCTTCTTTTAAAAGTTTAGGTTGAAGAATGGAAAAGTCTGTGTCTAGGTTGAAAGTCGTGAGATCTGGAAAATTACTTTGATGCATTTATAACTTGGAAAAGCGTTGACTGTGTGCTTCTATTTCGATGTCTGATAATTTTTAAAAGAGTAGTGTGGCTGGGAAGTTCGATGCCTATTTTACTTTAAATTCTATGTGATAATAATTCTGGAAAGGAAATAAAAGAACTAGCATTATTAGATAGGACTCTCTACTATGAATAAGAGATACGATTTCGATAGCTGCTAGCTAATTGTAAATGATAAATACCCTAACCTAGAAAACAAATCCGTTTGTTTAGCAAAGGCTAGCTTGGCTAGCCCTGCTAGACCCTTTCTAGACCCTCCAATGGATTTTGGGCAAAACCACAAATTTTGGTAATGAAGATACAATTGGGAATGAAAACAAAATGGTATTGAAACAATGCTATAGTATCTATTTTTCTATATTTTAAAAGAAATATAACACTGCCCCATACCTGGCTGCTTGAGCGCTTGGTTTCCTCATGTAGAAGCCTAACCGCTTGGCACTTTAAATCTTCCCTATACTGATCTACACTCTCAAACAATAGTTAAAGTAGAGCCTGATGTATCTTGCTGACCTGTTTAGACAGATTGCCTTAGGCTAGATAACTTTGGGGCTATCGTGTTCCTCCCAACCTTGACCCTTGAACCGTTCCCGATTCTATCTGGATCCTCCCGAGCTTTTTTCCAACATGCAATTAGAGATAGAGACCCTAGGTCCTCTGATGGTTCAGATCTGAAATCTGAAGCTGCTTCAGTTTCTTGGAGCAGAAAAAAATACTCTCCTCCCCTTACCATAAGAGAATGATAATGAAGAAGAAGAAGAAGATAATCCCCAAAACTTGGGGTATGCCCTCTTAAGTAGGGAAGCCTTGAATTAGGACTGTTGGAGCAACAGTTTCTTTAAATTAAATAATTACTATTTATTTAAAAGAGGTTATTTACTAACTAACTAGTCCTCTTGAATTAGGACTCTTCCTTTGTTTTACTATGAGTGTTTTTAATTTAAACATTTCATAATAATTATAATAACAATAATTATCATAATAATAATTATATTTTACTTAATTATTGATGTATTATTTATAATAACAAATAAATAATAATGGAAATAATAATAATGATAATAGTTACCATAATAGTATTTCTACCTAAGTATTAATATACTATTAATACTTCTTGTCAAGGTGGTTATCCACTAATATTAATGTGGCACCTCATTAAGCTTATACAAAGCCTTTTATAAATAATCAACCACTTTATTATTTAATTAAATTCTTAATAATATTATTAAACCTTGTCTCTTCACAAGATACTTTGTTTTAACCATTTAGGGATAGGGTCCACTTCTTTGGACGGCCTTTTGGTGGCTTGCATAGGCACCTCTAGTCTCTCTCTTGCATGTCGGATTCCCTCGTTTAACATGGTAGCTCCCGTAGTAGGTGACGATAAATAAAAGATGAAATCATTTAACCAATTTAAATAGTTGTGATAAAAGTGCTCTTCAGAGTCTTTTCGACTCAACACTTTGAGATTCTGTAACCCCAAGTGTTCTTCAGAGCCTTTTAACTCAACACTCTCACGTGGGCGTTACTCTAGTGCAATTCTAGAGCCTCTGCTCAACACTAGTGCTAGAATGTGGTCGTGAGGCACCTATAGAATATTTATGTTTCCTCGGATCCGATATTCATTTATCAAGCTTGGAGTGCTCCAAGGCTTATGCCCAACACTCAATGTACCTTAGGGCTTACTCCCAGTACATAACATTCTTCTAGGTACATCAAGGCTTTTGCCTAGTACGTAGGTAATATGTGTGTTTCTGAGTCCACGCTCAACACACTCATAAATCAACTCATGTAGAAGTCATAACTCTGCACAGTAAGTAACACAAGATCATCTTAGTATATTAGGGTTTGTACCCATATCCAGTCATAAACACATGATCAAAACATTAGGGCCTCCTTGCCTAGTATATATTCAAATAAAGGAGTCAGTCACGGTCTAGGCCTAATATGTCAATATAAAAGAATAAGTCATGGGTGTTGAGGTTTATGCCCCATAATCAGAATAAACATATGTGCTCGGGTCGAGGCCCAATATAACATCATAAAATAGTCAGTCCAAAATTCGGGATATTACAAGCAGCAAAATTTTCCTGATCTTCATTCTATAAACGGACAATGGTAGTAGTCCCTGCCAACCCCTTCCACAAATTCTCTGATTTTCCAAGTCCCAACCCCCAACAAGAACCCCTCTTTCGAAGCCCTGTCCGCTTTGATGCACAATGCAATATTAGAGGAAGTGGATGACCAACATTCAAAATTGAAATACAAAGGAAGTTAATTTAAGGGCGTCATAGAGTCTATAAAGAATTGGAAATAATGTTTTTGTTGTCCATGATGGTTGTAGAGGAGGAGGTGCAATCAATCATTAGAATCACCATTCATTCAAGGTGAGTTATCTTATCTAGGTAGTCCACACAACTCATTTGAAAAACTTAAAAAGAGGGTACTCCCTTTATTTGATTTTAATTACACTTCGTTAATAATTCCAGGGCAAATTCTATAGGTTCTTCCATTTTCTTATAATCACAAGCACACTATGAGTTAATTTTGAATGATGATACTTCTATGTGATTCTCATGAGACTATGAAGACACATAATTAGGCTACACATATTAGCAATACGCACTTGAAGTGGTCAATGGTTCATTTTCATTGTCGTACAACTATATTATAAAAGAAACCAACTATCTTTTTTATTTAGAATCCCTATTTACATGGCGAGTGATATGTGAAGCCTATTTCCTCCTTTACACTATAGTTTGGTCGAAACTTGAAACTTGTTCCCATGAATGGTTGTATAGAAAATATATGTCATCTAATATTATTATTATAGAATGATGTGACTACCGTATAACTACTTGAGTAAGTTTATGACATCTAACATTGTTATCATAGAACGATGTGACTACAACATAACTACCACATGTCCAACATGTATGCACACATAGACTTTGTTTGAATTTCTACTCCCCCCATTTTTATTTATGCCCACTGCAACTGCATCTAGGTTTATCCAAAGTAATAATAATATTATATTGCAATAAATTAAACTTGCATAGATCCCTCTTAATATTAATATTTTAAGCATTGAATGTAGTTCAATCTTAAATCTAGATATATGATGCCTCTAAAGGGACCAAACCACCTAAGGGGCAACAATATTTTACATTGCAAAAACTTAAGAACACAATTGTACTTCAAGGGATTTGATCCTTCACTAATTATGAATGATAAATCTACAATTAAATTGTTATAATTAGAATTAATTAACCAATTTCTAAAATAAAAAATAAAAATAGTTAGATAAATTTTTACAATCTCATCTTGCTTTCTTTGGGATAAAAAGTATCTAAGATCAATTTTATTTCCATTCTCCGAAAACTACTTCGCATTAATCATTTTTTTTTAATTCAAAACTACATCTAAGTATACATAATATAAATAACACTATTATGATACATTAATGAGTATATTCAAATATAAATATATAGAGAGGTAAAATAGTTTATGATATTGTCTACTAACTTTATCGTCATCTCTATATTCAACAAATTGTTGAAGCACAAAGCCATTTCTCATTTGTTATATTATATTGGCATTTTAAATTTCCTTCCATTGCTAATGTTAATGAGTGGCTACTTGAATATTTATAAGGTATATTGGTTGTTAGTTTTCTTACAAAAGTGTTAAAGTTTAAGTATTAAATTATTTAATGTTTTTTATTTTTTAAATTTTAATTATTTATTTTTTTATATTATTGAATATTTATTTTCAAAATTAAAACAATTATATAATTTTTAAAATGGTTAATAAATGTTTTAGAAATTTTAAATTTTATTAAAATTTAATGTAAATGGAAATATAATTTTCTTTTTATTTGTAAAAAAAATTACATTACTTACTAAACTTATTAATATATGATTAGAAACATTTAAAAAATCTAAAAAACCCGATTTTCTCTCCATTTCAAAAATATATATCTATTATGACTCAAATTATTGCCAACTATGGGTGAAAGGAAGAAGTATGCATATAAATGTTCAATTATTGCCAATTATGGGTGAGAGGAAGAAGTATGCATATAAATGTTCAAGCAAAGCATTTGGAAGAATGTTATGGAAGTGTGTATATAAATGGAAGTCACGAGTTATGAATTTGAAACTACTTCCATAAAATCAATTTGGATATACATTTGTCTAGTCCTAATGCAATCTAGGAGTTATTCATCCATTAGGAGCTATCCATCCATGAGCAATTTTTTAATTTGAAACTACTGCCACAAAATCAATCTCCAAAGTACATTTGTCTCATCCTTGTGAAATCTACGAACAGTATAGGCTCTAGTCCTCACCAAATTCTAAGATAAAAACATTTTTGGTTATACTTATTAAAACCATTAAATTATATAATTTGATATATGTACAAAAATAGATATTTATACAAAATAAACAATTTCATATATCTTAAATTAACTATATATACAAATACAAACATATATACATTAAATTATTAAAACCATTAAATTATATAATTATAATTAATTAAAATATTAAAATTAAGCAAAACTAATCATATATATCTTTAAAATATTTAAAAATAATGCTTTTAAATATTGAATAAAGTAAAAATTATAAAGTCCATCAGACTTTATAAAAAATATTACAATATAATATGTATATATAAGTGTTAAAATTAATTTATTTATATTTTAAAACATTGTATATTATACCATACAAATTTATATACTTATATTTTATAATTAAATTCACTTTTATTAATAAAATATACCATTTATCATAAAAAATGAAATAAACAAACTAAAATTTCACATATTAAAATGCACTTCCATGTATATAATAATGTTGACCTTAAATTTGAAAAGGTATTATGAGGTTATTTTAAAAAATAAATTTATTTAAAAAAAACAACTTTTATAATTAATATATTAAGAAACACATCTTTAATAAAAATTATACTATATCAAAAGTTTATTTTTTTTTATGGTCAGATTAATAATTAAATTTACCTAGTCTTAAATACTAATATAGTAAAAGCGTATTATACATAAGCATACTCTTACATATTAATATACTATATCAAAAGTTGAATTTTTTTTCCAAAGATTAATAATTAAATTTATAAAAGCATACTACTTGTAAACATACTCTTTCATATCAGGATGTTAAGAAACATATCTTATAGGCAATCTTAAATACGGAGTGGTCTAAGTCTCGGGGTGGTTTTACATTAAAATTACACACAACCCAACTCTCATATTACCCACAACTATTAACACAAGTATTCCCCTCTGTTCTTTACACTGGTTTTCCCTTCCTCCGGCCTCTTTGGTATGCGTTCTCTTCTTCTTGTCAGGTATCCTTCCTTGATATGCCTCCTCTCTTTAATTTTTGTCTTTATTCTTCTTGTCTAGATTTGACTCTAGAATCCTCTTCTTCTTCCCCTTTCTAATCCCAGTCTCTAATTCACCCCTAAATAAATGAAAGTTAATCAGGAATTAAGTGAGTGTTACGGCCTCAATATTGTAAGGCCACAAATGTACTAAACGCTGCCCCAGATCTCCAGTAGTTACAGAAATAATTCTTCATTTATTTAACTGGTCGGTGTGAATCATGGTAGTTTGCGGCCTTGGCATCAGATCTGGGCCATCTGTGGCCACTTCAACAAATCGAGGAGTAGGCAGCTGTTTTAAACTTTGGCGATGGATCTTTGCACTTCGCAGCATGTTTTTCAGGCATGCTTCACCAAAATGCTTGGATCAAGTCCTACCTGATCCCGTGAACAACCAGATCTAGTCTTGGTTGAACCCCACGAATGGTGGGGATTACTTCAGGATCCAACCCTTTGGACTGATATGATCTCGTTGCTCTTGCATCGTCACCCAAAGAATGAAGTGGAGCCTCTTGAGACTTAAAACAGTTCAAAAGGCTAATGAAAAAGAACACATAGAACAAACATATCATATCACGGACAGAACATCTAAAATAACATCCCCAAATTTTACGAAAATTTAAAATTTTTCTTACTAGCATTTATGTCATTAATTGTTCTGCTGAATACATTCTTATTGACAGTTGTCTCAAAAGGACTATTCTATCCTAATTATAATGTTGTGTTTGTATTTATTAAAGCATCGTCTTAATTTATTTCAAAAGTTTGACATGTTATAAATGTTTATAATTATTATTGTCGGAAGGTAGATGTAAGACTTAGCATAATTTTATCTCATAAATGAATGCCGCTTTTTTTGTCTTAGATATTTATAGCATTAATATGTCGACTTTTATTTTTGGATGAGTGTTTAATTCTATATTAGCCACTTAACATAATATAACTTTTAAGTTACTAATCCTTTTATTTTCTTGATAAATGGGTCTTATTGAATCCCCAAAGCTTACTTATCTATTTTCATAACTAATGCTCTTACTCCTATTTGTACATATATTACACGTGAGATTATTATTATCGGTTCCAAACTCAATTACTGTACATTTAAACATAGCATTTGCAACTACTTTATGCTTGGCATTATCGACAATTAAGGGGAAGCCTTAAAAAGACCTAGGGTAAGACCTACCCTAGCTTAAAATTCTAATTCATTTTAAAGGCTTGCACCTATATCTTTAAGCATCTAACATTAAACTATCTTTCTTTTGTATTAAACTTTGATATATATATTTTGACATGGCATAGATCTTATCATTGTGTTTCAAGATTATTATCATAAGGTCGCATCTCATATAGTATATGGCGCTTATATGTTTAAACTTGCATGTAGCAGGGTGTTAACCTTGGCCATGATGCAAATTATTAAAACTCGAGCATACAAGACTTTGGTTATATGGACACATATCCATACACCTTGTGAACTATACGATGTATAGTCTTCATGTAATAACCTAGTAGTGGATCCTTCGCTGGCTCGTAGGTGAGACTTTAATACATTTTTGAATGAAGTCGAAGTGGAAAGTCTATCTAGCACTCGTGTGGCAGCCATTTCACGTGAAAACACTGGGATTTGGGAAAAAACCCTAACCAAGGTTTTGAGTGACTAACAAACCCTTCGAAGGTTCATTTCGCTTGTCCATTATGCGAAGAAGGTAGTTGAGGCCGACAAGCTGCCCAAATGGTAGGGTTTGCAAGCTCCATGAGGTTTCAGGGTTATCCATGGAGGCTTTGCATCTCACAGATGGAAACTTGGTTGAATAAAACTCTCAAGCACGGCAAGACCATACTCACGAGGCCGAGCGTTCGTCCTTTTAATTCACCCTTCCTTAAATAATTTGTTACTAATACTTGTTTACTATTGTGATGGTTGTGAGTGAGAGGGTTCCATAAATGTTGCGTTGCTACTACTTCCAATCATCTATTCCACCTTGGCTTCCAACGATAAGCACTGGTAAGCCTCGGCCTTTCTTACAAACCCCGAATTGAACTTTTGTTATAAAAAGGTGATGACAGTTGATATTGTCAGAAGGTGTTGTGCCAAGATGAGGGTTTTCCTCCACTGTTATTTTTTTTAAAGTTCGTTTTTATACTTTGAAAGCCGAAAGGCATTTGTAAACGGGCAGGCTGAACCCTTGAGCCTATGCCTACGTTGGGTTCTCATCGTCTTTCGTTTTTGACAGTGCTGTAAATACCTTGTTTAAAGATTTCAATAAAGAAATGATACTCGGATTTTGATATATGGTTTGGTTTCCATCCTGAAGGATCTTCTCGACGATTTTGTTATTTATTAAATGAATGTTTTTATGAAGCAAAAATAAATGGATTAGGGCTACGCCCATCCTTTAAGTGTTTAGTAAAATACATTTGTGTTTTTCTAATGGTAGTCGTCGTTCCAAAATCTAAAGGCCATAGGGTTGGAAACCCTACCTTATTTATCTACCATGTTGGTGATTTAGTAATTTTGATGGTTAGGGGTTTTGAACCGGAAGTTCATTTTAATAGTTTAAGGAGTTAAGGGGAGTTGAAACTCGACCTTGCATCTTTATGTGTTTATACTCCTGTAATATTCGTTAATAAAGTTTATAAAGTAACAGCCCCTTTTTGGGTGAGCCTTCACGGTCTCAAACCCTCGTGTGTATTTGCTATTTTGGTATATATAGAATGTATTAATTAAGAATAAACTTCTTATACCCTCACGATGCCTATCAAAAGGCTCAGCTTGTGGGTTACTTACTACTGTGTTGGAAAAAGAATTATTCT
The DNA here is from genome assembly GCA_027924585.1 of Larix kaempferi. Lineage (NCBI taxonomy): Eukaryota > Viridiplantae > Streptophyta > Pinopsida > Pinales > Pinaceae > Larix > Larix kaempferi. The sequence continues at coordinate 24,434,958 of BSBM01000493.1, read as the reverse complement.
TGTGTGAATACTATCCTATAAAGATTGTACTACTACTATTTTTCGTTACTGCAATTATTATGGTTATATGGAACTTCCAAAAAATCTCTTTTGATGATGGTTTTTCTTTTTATACTACCATTCATTAAAATGAAGATATACTATTAGGTTTTGTATTTATATTGTTTTATAAATCTAAGGATTTGCTTTTGAAAAAGGTTCATTTTGCCATTTAAATGTTTATTTGATTATTGTTACTTATAAACAATAAAACTATGCTTTTAATCTAGATTCTGTTAAATATGAAAATTATCCAAATGCCATTATTGCTATAATATGGAATATGATACTATATAGTGAGCTTCTATTTACATGCTATTTACTTAGATGAATACTATGTTTTCTGCATTTAGCAAAGTAAATATTTACTGAAATATAGATACAGAGTTTATACTGAAATGAAACTGAGTTTAATCTATGATGATCAATCATTCGAATCTATCATTAATCTAACTTTTATGTACTAGATTACAGCACGTAATGTGTGTGAAAAAATACAGAAAAGTAATTTAATCGATCATTCTGCATTTCAAATTTTATTTCTTTAATAACAGTACGGATTCACATTCGTAACTAGTTCTTAAAACTAACTGGAATAACTTTGCATATGTTCTAAAATACTAAAACATTTCCATAAATAGATATACAGTAAAATAACAAATACATAAGAAGATAAGAACCTGAAAAGTGAAGAATGAAATACCCAAGGGAGCCCGTTCCTCCCAACCAACTCCTGAAGGTAGCCAAATCACTTGCCTTAGGACCCCAAGCCTGCTCACTGAACCACTAGGGTGAAGATGCTGAGTGGATGCAAATGTTATCCTCTGCAACTCAACAGTGATGTTGACAATACTCCAAAATGAGACTTTGGCTTTTCAACAATATTGAGTTCTACATAAAGCAGTATTAACTCATATTAATAGTCTTATCTCAATCAATCCCTCTAGCTTTCCCCTCATCAAATTCACTTATTCTCTCCAATTTCAAATTCATCACAAGTTAAAAAGTGATTAACTTCATGCTCCAATTCGATGGGTATGAATAGATTGAATAGGTCTTTTGGTCAGTTTTTTAATTATTGATCCACCTGTTCTCTTCCACTTTCTTGTTGAACATAACCATTAATGTAGGGAAGTTGCCACCTCCAACACCTAGAGGTGCATTGATGATGCTGCCAAGTGTCAATTTGCTCTCCACCCTAGTTCATTCCTCCTAGTGGGTCACTGATCACTCTTTCAACAGTCTCGTTGGGCTATTTGTCTCCTCTTTTACTTATAAATAACAAAATATTAAAGTATTTAATTACAGTCATCCTTGACCCCACTTGGTCAATAATCATAAAACATTACAATAACATATAACATAATGTTTTTCTCATGAAATAAAATATTCAAAATTTGGATATGTAAAAAATATGGCTTAGACTGTAGCAATTAGCAAACCTCCATTTGAAAAAAACTATGGCAATAAAAACCAATAAAAAAATAAACACTCGTTTTCAGCGTTTGAGAGTCTATAACAAGATGGTTTTGGATCACACAACAGATACACTTGCAGTCTTCAATGACCTCTCCGCAACGAATCGACCCCACCGACGAGCCCTGAAAACACACTCCACTTCATTAATCCACTCGTAAAGCAATGAAATAAATATGAATATACTCAACCCATCACTTCGGCCTTTGAAAGTGCAGACAGTCGGTAGTACACTTCTTACGACTACTACGCTGCATTGAATGTTGCGGCCGCTGCTGTGCTCGGCATCAGCGTTCAATGTTGCGTAGCCATCCATTTCTATGTTCTGAGAAAGTCATTGAACGTGGATTTGTACTGTTCTTGATCCCCTTCATCTTTATCTTGATCTTTGCACGACCCATTCTGGCAAACAAAAGAAAATATAAGAAAACCCTATAATCATTGAAACAGTTGGTGAATCATGACAATGAGGTTCGCAATAGCTAAAATATAAAGATGGTTGATGGAATCCAAGGTGGTCTAAAAATTGGGAGTAGTTTATTCAAAATCACCAGATTCTTATGGGAAAGCATTCATCTATTGAAAAGCCACAGCCCGGATAATCGCACTCGTAACACTGTATATTTCCACTGTATTCTTCCATGATATATTCAATGTGAGTGGAGAAATATAAATAGTTATTTCATGTATACTTGGAAAAGAGAGTGCGTCGCAGGTCTTGGAAATTGCTTGGAACAATTATCCACAACCGATTCCACTCACTTGTTAGCCCTGGGATCGAATCCAATAAACAATAAATTAATACCAGATCTGAACAGATACCCTCTGCGGAATGAAAACCCTCAAAGAGAATAAATTTAGATTTCCATCACACAGGGTGCATAAGAACCACAAAATAAACCTAGATTTCCACCTACAGCTGGTTGCTTAAGAACCACAAGAAATCTAGATTTCCACCCCGCAGGTTGCATAAGAACCACATAAGTAAGTCGCATCTGAATCTCGTGCTTTCCTCGCAATTGTTTTGTGTCTCTAGCCTTTTTTGTTGATATTTAAATATACTTAAAATCTATCACAAAATCTAATTGTAATCTTTCACATTTTTGTAGTTAAACTGGTTTACCAGAGTTAAATTGGTTAGCTATCAGTATATCACTAGTTATTTTTATATTTCTTTTTTTATAATTGTTCAAATACCAGTTATTCATGTCTAGCTATATGTTATCACATAGCTATCTGCCATGAACTGCCATAGTTATCTATACATCCATGCATTATCTACTAGTTATTTTTTATAATTATTTAGCTACCAGTTATCCATGCCTAGGTACATGTTATCACCATACTTCTTCCACTTATTTTCCATGAGTTATCCACTAGCGAGGATGATTTATTTATTATATATATATATATGTATATATATATATATATAATTGTTTATTTCAAGCCTATAAAACTAATCTAGAGAGTACACTTGTCCCATCTTTTTTCAATTTAAGAAAAACATATATGATAATCCACCCCAAAATCTAAAATTACACCCAGATTAACTTAATTAATATAAATCCTCTATTTACCTATAAAAATTCACATAATTCTCATAAATAACACTTAAACATTACAAAACAAGCCTCTCTCTATCTAATTAAACTTTACACACATATATATATATATATAATTAATTTTAAATTAATATCCCTAATAATTTCAACATAATTTCTAAACAATTTTAGGGAAGAAAAAGAGACTCATGATTATTTAGTAGAGCGTTTATATTTACAGTGAAATGATATACAAGAAATTTATAATTATAGTATAATTACGCTTTCAATTACATGATAATATCCTTGTAAAATAAATGTAAATATAAAAAATCAGTTACGCAGGTAGCTAAGGATCAAGACAAACAGTTATCTCTAGTGATATCAAATATTTTCACTCCGTAGATAGAACATATACCATTTAACTATTTAGATTAACATTTAAAATGCACAAAGTTTCTGAGCTAGAAACAAGGTTAATTAGTAAACATGCAAGTACAATGTCAAGCGAGAGAACATGTATACATTGATGTTTTCCCTTGTCAATCAATTAGTAGTTTAATAATATAAGATACAAACTGAGTGTTCATTTCCAAGCCCAAATAAAAGTATATTTTCAAATAAGGGGGTCGAGGCGTCAAGCCCGATAGTTTATTTTTGGAATCAAATAAATGGAAACCCCACAGGAATTACAGTATACTTTCAACACAACAATACCATAAAATGATACCATTTGCTAAGGTCATTAACTAACCTCGACCAGCTTTGATATCTTTTAAAAAATCAAAGGTTTAACACACAATAATTCTACACATGTAGGGTTAGGAGGGTCTCAAAACAATGTGTGTCCATAATGGCCAGGACGTTGCTATTTATATATGATATAAAAGGTCTAACACAGAATAATTCTACACATGTATGACGATCCACAGGAGTAGGGTTAGGATGGTCTCTAAACAATGTGTGTGTCCATAAACAGGACGTTGCTATTTAGATATGATAAGAAAAACATAATATTTAAATTTATAATACTATGCTATAATTTTATACAGAGACTGAGGTATGAACACTCATTATTTTTTCAAGATAAATTTGAATTGCAGTCTCGCACAAATACAAAGGCAGAACTGATGGATTTATGGTGTTTATGTTAGGTGGAAATAATTTTTGGTATTGAGTGCATTAAAATCTTTGGGAACTCACAAGTTATAGTGTATTGGGCCTTGGGTAGTTATAATTTACAAGTAATGGCTCTGTACAACTCGTGCATTCATACAAAATCCCTCCTTTCCTCTTTCACATCAGTGGACATATTTACAAAGAATTTAATTTTGATGTTGACATTCTTTTAAAAGAAGTCCTATTTGAGGAGGAAGACATGATCTGGTGGGAAGAACATGAGGATACATCAATGACAAACATTGGCTCTTTTAATACTTTTATGATGTAGTTTTTTTCTAGTTCCTTTCAGTTTGTTGGACTGTTTTCTAGATGTTTGATATCTCCTTCATGTAGGAGCTTTTTTTAATATGTTTTGAAGATATATTGTGTAGTTTTGGAACACTTTATGTTGGAGGACTGTTACCTTTTTTATGATAGTAGACTCATCTTGATTAATGATGAGAAGTTTTGGCAATGCAATTTTTTATTGAAGTATTGAATAACAAAAGTACAATTTTTTTTATTGAAAAAAAAGTATAACCTACAGTAATTCCATCCAATAAGCAAATAACAAAAGTACAATTTTTTTTATTGAAAAAAAACTATAACCTACAGTAATTCCATCCAATAAGCAAGTAGAAACAATGTTTTTGAAGAACGAAGAAATTATCAACGCCGAAGCTGGTGAGGTCTATAGCATTTATAAATCAAGAAACACAATATGTGAGTGAACCCAAATAGTGTCTTAGGTTTGTATATAATAATTCAGGAGAACCATTCTCGGATTAACACATTGAAATACAAGTATGTGTTAACTAAATCTCAGGACTAATTGTAATATTAGTTTAGTTACCGATTAGTTTAGTTAGACCATAATAAACTATCGACTAGCAACCGTCGACCAGTGGGCAACTGTTTTGCCATGTTCTTCATATCTGTATCTTGCTAATGTGATTTAATGAAAATCTTGGAGTTTTGTTTCGGCCTTGTTCTTCAGTGGTATCAGAGTTGAAGAAATCTTTTTCGGCAAAAAAATCCATGTCTTAAGTGAGCCGAGTGGTTTTTAAAGAATTGTTGAGTTGACTCCCTACCGGGAGAAACCCCATGCCGCCATCCTCATAGCCAAGCCATTACACATCAAAATTCGATTTCAGAAGCAGTGACCGAGTATGTGACCGGAATATTGAATTGCAGATCGAATTTATGTTTGAGAAGATTGTGAATGTACCAGCACTTGCTATTCCATTCAGTGCCATCTACATTCGTTGAGAACCTGAACCAGAAATTCAGGTAAGACTGTAGATTTTCCTTCAATTAATTTGCCTTTTGTATCTTAATGCCTATGTGAGAGTGTTGAGTTAAAAGTATCTGAAGAGCACTCGAGGTTACTAAATCTCACATATTGAGTAAGGACTCTAAATAGCACTTACATGTCTTATCACAAATATGTCGACTTGATTAAATAAATCTTATTATCATCATCTACTGCGGGAACTACCATGTTAAAACGAGGGAATCTGACATGCAAAGGGAGAGACTAGAGGTGCATTTAGCAGCTTACCAAAACCGTCCTAGGAAGTGGACCCTTTCCTTACAAAGAATTAAAAGAAGCATCATGTGAAACAAAATGCTAAGGACCACAAAGCTAAGTATTATTATTTAGGAGTTTCAATCTATAATATTGGTATCTATTACATGAATACTTATACATAAGTGGGCTGCCACTTATTAATTATTAGTTTTTAATATTTAGACAGTATTGTAATTCTTTTATATTATTATTATTATACAAAGATTAAATAGAAAAAAACACTTTAATCAAACAAAGTGAGAAGTCCTAGTTCCAAATTAACTAGCAGTTAAGTAAACAAATAGTCCTACTTAAGGAGGACAGACCCTAAAGTTTGGGGGATCTTTTTCTTTTGGTATTATTGTGCCAAAAAGAATTCTTTGCTCAAGGAAGTGAACTCTTCCCATAGATTTTTGAGATCTGAACTAGCTACACACCTAGGGCCTCTACTTCAAAGTTTGCTTGTCGAAACCAGATCCGGGGGATTCATACCGAACGAGGAACGGTTGTAGAATCATGGATGGGAGGAATGTGGTAGTCCCAAAGTCATCCAACGCAAGATCAATTATCAGGTCAGCTAAGAGTCAGTAGTTTCCCTAACTATTTGGTTGAGTGTGCAGGCGAGTATCTGCAAGAACCAGTTACTGGGATGAGCAGGTCATCATCAATAGGGCAAAAAATAGGGATCAACAGGTATGGAGTATTTATAAAACCCTCCTATGTTTTATATCTCTTTTATAAATTCAATGTTAAAATAGAAATTCCCTTGTTATCAGTTTCTAAATCAAGTTTTTATAAATGCAATGTTCAAATAGAAATGCCCTTATTATTAGTTTATAAATCAAGTTTTCCCAGAATCTAATGGCATTCCCATCATTTTTATGGCTTAAATTGTTAGAACAGGCAAATCGTTTATTTTGACTCAGCAAATTACCTAGTAATTATTTTCTCTTATCTAAACCCTTATTTTAGATTTCAAACAAAATCATTTAGCAGAGATTGTTGAATTGCTAGATTAAACTTTTACAAACCCAGCTATTCAAATTAACATTAAATTCAGCCAACATCCGCTACAGTTAACTGATTATATTCTATTACAAAAACAGAGATCGACATTTTTCTTCTTCATTGATATTCTATTACAAAAGCACACTCAATAATTAGGACAGAAACCTTTACATTGTCATATCGACTTTACCAACAACCCTATGCTAATCAAATAGACAACCCTGAGATTTTGCTTCAATCTCTCTTCAACATACAAACCTACAATAGTCAACTACAGGAAAACATTCAAGCTTCTTTTCAAATTAACAAATATTCAGAGAGAAGTTCCTTTCCAAGGTCAAAGTCTCATAAAACGTCAAACACAGAGATCATATACCAAGCAAAGGCAAAACGCATTTTGTATGATAACCAAAAATATGCGTGGCAAAGGCTTAGGACCAGGGTCAAATCCCGTGGCCTTCTAAATAAAATCTAGAAGGTATAAGTTTCTCCTACATGATACAAATCCCCAAACAAAACAAAAATGCAGTGTACACCATTCGACTTATTTCCCCAAACAAGGGTTCTTTCATCCAGCATAGATAGCACCTAAGTGAAGTTCGGTCTACTCAAACCCTAGCTACGTTACCCAATTTAGAAGTACAGGAAATACACATATTTCTCCTACGTTTTCACGAGTAATTATTCAGTGTACAAAAGTATCATGGTAATAGCAAACTTCGGAAGTAAGCAGAGAACGAAACCAATAACCAAATTGTAGCTACGTTACCAAATAAACATACAAAAAAGTAAGTCTAAATGCTTTTCTTCTTACCAATCAACACATCGCATTACAGAGCAGTTGAAAGGAACAAATAAACCCAGAATGGGCGTAGCTCATAATAAGTTCATACATCGAGATAACCACAATACAGGAGTAAAACCCCAATGTCCAGTATCTTTTAATTTATACATATGCAAAGTGTACAGGAGTTCACCATTAGAGTTCATTACAAACTATTCTGAAATTCTTTCCCATCCAAAACATAAATTACAAGGTATAGGCAAAATGAAATGTCAAACAGCGAAATAAGATCTAGTTTCATTATACCGATGAATTATATCACAGCCCAGCTGTGTATTTTTCCACTCTCAAATTATAAGTTACAAACCCTTCATTTCCCTAATCGAAACTTTAGGTGACCAAACCGACTCCCCAAGGTGAAAGAGTAAGCCATGGGCTTATGGGAGCCTCATTCTATAACCAGGCCAAATGCATACATACAACACCAGAGGTGCGGGAGATAGGGCACGAGTGGGTAAGCCAGACTTACCATTCTCTAGCCATGCCTACAACACCTTACATCTTCGCAGCTCCCATACCAAAGCTTTATCACCTGCCATTTCGATGTGCAACCATCAGTCAATCAAACATTGTGCTCTCAAACCAACGACGAAAGATAAACTTGTAAGTTAGAGATCATTACCTTTCCTGAGGAGCTCGACCTCCCTACACCATAGTCGAGTGCAACAATTAACAAGTATGCTGACCACGAGCAGAGCTCGGGTCAATTTCCCACATAGTCTCCATACAAACGAATGGCAGAACCGAAACGAGGAACAAGTCGAATACAGGAGTGACTAGAAAAAGCCCCATATCATTTTCTCCAAACCCTTGTGATAAGCTATCCCCCTTAATCATTTAAAGCACATTAAATTGTATACCAAACTCACACTAGCGGAGGAGCAATTATTTGCACAAAGTCTATAGTGAAGTCGTGGACTCAGATCCACCTTTGTTTAAAATGCAGAAGGTTCAATTTTATACCAAGTCCATAGTGAATTCACAAACTAATCCATACTCATTGAAATTACAAGAGAAACTAATAGTCTTAACCTCACATTGGAGCATACCATATTACAATATGAGTTCGCTTGGCAATGAAGCACCCATTACCAATACATATCACCATCGTAGTAAAACGTGACCCAGAAGTAAGAGATGGGTCACCCCTTTTTGAAACTCAACTCATATTTCACATACGTGCAACCACAGAAGTACGGAATGGCATTAGCATTATGATAAGTAAGTCTGGAAACCACTACAATCGCCCATACCTCCTGTTGGGCACTATTTTGACCCCTTTTTGCCTCTTATATAACCTTCATTTCCTTCATAGAATTTCCATTTTGAGTAGAAAGCCTTAAAGATCATCCATAAACCTTGGTCAAAGAGGTATAATGTCATCTGCTTATTAATAAATTGAGTTTTGTGATTTTTAGGCATTTTAACTAGGATTTTTACTAAAATTACGGGATGTACTAACTTCCCGTATTACTTCCAAAGTTGAGTAATTGCAGGACAGTTAGGAGGGAAACAGAAGATCAGGAATGGATCCTTAATGTCCACAGATGGATGAACATCCAACAGTCAGGAGAAGTGGCCTATGCAGATGTCGAGTCAAGCAGAGCTAAATGTGGCCACCTGTTCTGCGTTCAACACAAAAGAAGGAGCAATGCTGATTTTGTGGAACCCCACGATTTTGAAGATGATCTCGACTAGCTGTTAGCATTAATTAGATGTAGGGTTATAGTAATTTCAGTTTGATTTAGAATTTGTATAAATCATTTGCAAAACAATGAGATAGGGGATCACGATTTTAAAAGAGGAATGCATTACATTTGAGCTTCCGAAACTGCGTGGTGTCTCCTGTAAAATGATTCTGTGAATGAATACGAAGCTTTAAGTTCTGTGAAGTCGTTTATGTGTGTTGAGCAAGGCGTTGGAGGGCCCCCATCGTTAAACTCTACACACTTACCTGTTGCTGGTTGATCGATTGGGTATGCATTTGAATGTAATTTCCAGTTTATGAATCAGAATATAATTTCCAGTTTATAGATCATAGAACAAGTACAGTCAAGTTTTAATTGAATCCATTGATGCTCTGTTTTTTTTTATGTATGGTTTGAATTACAAATTCTGTCACTGTACATCACTGCAGTATTGGATAAACGCTGTTCTTCACTGATTAACTGTTATGAATATTGAATTGTTCAGACTACGATTTCTGTGAATTGTCCATTGCTGGTATTCGATACTGAAATGATAGAAAGACATTTACAAATTATGAGCACTGTCTTGTAAAAGAAATTAATTAGTAATTGACTTTCAGTGATAATAGAATCTTGCAGTTTAAATCTTAGGGTTTATAGGATTGTTATTTAATTTTTACTTCAATCTTCATGTTTTCACAAATCAATCATTGCAGGCTTAAAAATGAAACAATGAAATCACCCTTGTAAGAGGATTTTGTCTCTATGAGCTGCAGTACATCAGTTCCTATTAGTAGATTTAATTACAAACAGCTAAATTCTGAATAAGTCTAGCTTCTCTGTCCTAAAACTTGGATGTGTCTCGAAGTTCACAAACCTGGATTGATATTAAATTTAAGTTCTGATTAACACCGATAGATCAGAGCCCAACATTTTGGCGCCGTTGCCGGGGAGGCACTGTAGAAGTAGACTTAGGGACTTTAGTTTCTGATAAAAACAAAACTTTTCAAACAAAAACACAGATTAGATTTCACTTTTATGTTTAGGTTAAGAGACGAGAAAGGAAGATTTATTAAAAACCCCCCAAAAACAGAAATAACAGGAGATTCTCTTCCAAAGGAGTTCATTTCAACAGTTGGTAAATTCAAAATGTCTGAGGAAGAAACATCAAAAGGTCCAACTGCAGAACAGAGAAGGGAATATGAGAGGATGTTAGAGATGGAAAACCAACGTAGACAAGAGAGAAGGGAAGAAGAAAGGAGGGAAGAAGAAAGAAGACATATGAGGGATGAAGGAACAATAGAAGATCAGGAGGCCACCTTTAAATTTCCTATCTTAGACACTAGTGTTATCTTAGGGGAAGAGGTGAAAATGAAGAATATTCCACCCTCTGTCTTACCAAACTTTTATGGCATGACCTCTGAGGACCCTGACTCTTTCCTATTCGAATTTGACATCTTGTGTCGAACCTATGGATATACTGATGATACCCATAAGCTTCGTCTTTTCCCTGCTACTCTTAAAGCAGCTGCCTTGAAGTGGTTCATGGGCTTAGGAGAACACTCTATCACTAGCTGGGATGACATGAGGAAAATATTTCTTCGAAAATATCAAGCATATTGCAGATCAAAAGGGTTGAAAGATGATATTTTTGGCATGACTCAACAGGAAGATGAGAGTTTGGAGGAATATCTAGAAAGGTTCTCATACAATTTACAGAAATCTAAATACAATTCCTTAACACCTGAAATGATTAGAACAATATTTCTGAAAGGAATAAGAGAAGAATATTTGGACATTTTAAATGTTATGGGAAAAGGTGACATTTCTTACCTTCCTTTTGATGAGATACAGGACTTGTGTCAGAAGTATTCCAGAGGAAAGGCTCGAACTGGGAAAAGAGATAGCAATACCAAAGCAACTAAATCTGCAAACAGTGGTATTTCTAGGGCTGAGCTTGGGAATCTGCTAGAAGATTTCAAGACTGATTTGTTAAGCACCTTAGGCACACAAGTTGAGGCAACAAAAACCAAGAAGAGGCAAGAGCAACAGGACCAACAAGATCAGGCATTATCTATTTTTTGTCCTAAATGTCGAAAAAAACACCCACTGAGAGAGTGTCCTTTAAATACTGTTGAAATTTGTGGCTTATGCACTTTTAATCACAAAACTGATGATTGCCCTAGATTGAAGGAACTGCAGGCAGTACGACTGGAGGAAAATCACAACATGGAGTCTCTTTACTTCATGGGACAAAGGAGACCTTGGCAGCCACGATTCTCAGGTATGTCTCAAGATCCCATGCAGCAATTTAATACAAATTATCAGACTCCAGTTCAGAATTCATGGAATGCACCCATGCCTTGGCAAACTTGGTCTCCTCCATTAACCCAATCTGCTCCAAATTGGAGAGGTTATGCCCATGGTAATCAAACATATCAGCAGGCTTATTTACAGCCATACCAACAACCTTCAGCCTATCCCCAATACCAGCAGCAACAAGTCCAAACTCCTTATCAAGCTCCACCTTTTCAAACTCCATCTTTTCAACAGCCCAATAATATGGCTCCTCAATTGAGTACACCACATCAACAACTTCAGCTGCCATCTAATCAACCTCCACCTCGGCCTACACAACTGCCAGCTCAGCCAATGCCCAATCCAAATAATAAAACTGATAGACCCATGTATAATGTTGATGATGGGACAGTGCTTCCCTACTCCATTCTTCCACTGCAAAATATCAATTTGAGATCTGGAAAAACCTTAGAAAAACAGTCTCCTGTTATCTTAGAAGAACCACCAGAAAAAGACAAAACTCCAAAAAAATTGAATATAGAAAAATCTCAGTCAGAAAATCACAGTCAACGAGGAAACATAATAACATCTTATCCACCTCCTTTTCCTGAGAGGTTAGTCAAAGAGAAATCTTCAATTTCCTTACCTGACTTCGATATTCTGAATGAGTTAACAAATGTATATGTTAAAATTCCTTTACTGCAGGCTCTAAAAGATATCCCTATTTACACTAAAGCAGTTAAAGAACTCTGTCTTAACAAAAGAAGAAAAGACCCATTAAAAATTCATGTGGTAGGCAATCTAGCAGGGTTGATGTCCAACACCGTTTTCATTGAGAAATATGTAGATCCTGGAATTCCAATGGTTACAATTACCATCAATAATTTTTCCATTCCAAAAACATTGATCGATTTAGGTGCTGCCATTAATGTCATGACCCTGGAGACAATGAATTACCTTCACTTGACAAATCTCAGACCCACCACAACTGTTTTAGAATTGGCTGATAGGTCTAAGATTACACCTGAAGGAGTCTTAGAAGATATTATTGTTTCTCTAGACTCCTGGCAATATCCTGTTGATTTTATAGTCCTACAACCAAAATCCAACTTAGGAGGTCACCCATTGATCCTTGGCAGGCCCTGGCTGGCAACAGCAGATGCTTTCATAGGATGTCGATCAGGAAGCATGCTTATTTCGCATGGGACAGAGAGGAAACAGATTGCCCTCTACCCTTCTGCCCAACGACCTTCCACAATCGATCAGCTGTCATGGATTAGTGAAACCAAGGAACAAGAAGAAGATATAATTCAGCCCGTTTTAAGTATAAATCAGTACTTCGATTTCCAAGAAGACAATCATGAAGATCTAATGGATCATTTTATTGCTGAACCTGATATTTCTACAGAATTAAGAGAATTGGAATATGCTGTAGCAGAACAAGTCATGGGTCATAATTTCCAGGAAAATTGCAATGTTCATTCCTTAGCATTGGCATTTGATGACATTTTTAATGTTCATTCTATAACTGACATTCACAGTAAAACTGTAGAAATCAGTCCAGGAAAAACTTTGAACATAGGTGCACATCTTAGCACATTACAGGAAGAACAGTTGACCACTTTGCTGAAGCAATATTCCCATGCATTTGCCTGGGACTATACTGATATGCCAGGCATTCATCCTGCGACATGCACACACCATATTTACCTAGATGATACAATAAGACCCTTGAGACAGCCACAACGCAGAATGAATCCTATGCTAAAGGAAATAGTCAAAGATGAGTTACAGAAGTTGTTAAAAGTGGGATTTATTTATCCCATTTCCGACAGCCAATGGGTTTCACCCTTGGTCGTTGTTCCTAAAAAAAATGGTAAATGGCGAATATGCATCGATTACAGGGAATTGAATAAGGCCACTTTGAAAGATTATTTCCCACTGCCTTTTATTGATCAAGTATTGGATGCTTTAGCTGGAAAGGAATATTTTTCATTTTTAGATGGCTTCAGTGGTTATAATCAGATTAGTATTGCAACCAAAGACCAAGACAAGACCACCTTTACATGTCCCTGGGGTACCTATGCCTACAAAGTTTTACCTTTTGGCTTATGTAATGCCCCAGCTACCTTTCAGCGAGCTGTTTTAGCCATTTTTGCAGATCTGATTCATGAGTGTGTTGAGGTTTACATGGATGACTTTTCTGTATATGGACGTACCTTTGAAGATTCCTTAGCAAACTTAGAGAAAATTCTGAAAAGGTGTGTTGAATCCAATCTTTCCCTGAGTAACGAAAAGTGTTTCATGATGATGACTGAAGGGATAGTTTTAGGACACCATGTTTCTTCATCTGGAATAAAAGTAGATCCTGCCAAAATTCAAGTCCTTAAAAATCTGTCTGAACCCACAACTCAAACAGATGTCAGAAGCTTTTTAGGGTATGCAGGCTATTATCGTCGATTCATTGCAAATTTTAGTAAGATAGCCCTGCCATTGTTTAAATTGCTTTCAAAGGACGTGTGTTTTACTTGGGATATTGATTGTAAATCTGCATTTCAGACACTTAAGGAAAAGCTCTCCACTGCTCCCATTTTAAGGGGACCCAATTGGACATTGCCTTTCCATATTTCCACTGATGCATCTGCTACTGCAATAGGAGCCTCATTGGGCCAGAAAGAACATACTTTGACTTATGCTATCTATTTTATTAGTAAAAATCTAGCACCTGCAGAGCTGAATTATACAGTCACTGAAAAAGAGATGTTAGCAGTGGTCCATGCTGTTAACAAATTCCGTCATTATATCACTGGCTACGAAGTTTTTGTTCATACCGATCATTCAGCTTTACGCTATTTAATGAATAAATCTATCACTAATGGTCGGATTACTAGATGGCTGTTATTACTGCAGGAGTTCAATATTACTGTTTTAGATAGGCTAGGACGAGAAAATCAGGTAGCAGATTTCTTATCTCGCTTACACAATACTGGTGAGGTTGTTCCGGTTTTAGATAGTTTTCCTGATGAGCATCTATTTGCAATTTCTGTTATCACTCCTTGGTATGCTGACATTGCCAATTATTTGTCCTCAGGCCAACTACCACCATCAATGACCTCTAAGGAAAAAAAGAGGATTATCAAGCAGAGTGCTAGGCATATCTGGATCAATGGTGATCTCTTTTATACCGGATATGACTTAATCATCAGAAGATGTGTCCGCCAGGATGAAATCTTGGATATTTTGAAGGCATGCCATGATGAACCATGCGGTGGCCATTTTGCTGACAAAAGAACAGCATATAAAATACTCAACTTGGGGTATTATTGGCCTTCCATTTTTAAAGATGCAAAAAGATATGTCAGAAGTTGTGACACTTGTCAACGAATGGGACGCCCAGTCCGCTCAGATGAAATGCCACTCCAACCACAGATTCTCATTGAACCCTTTGAAAAGTGGGCCCTTGACTTCATTGGTCCCATCCATCCACCATCACACGGACAGAAATACATTCTGGTCTGCACAGACTATGTTACTAAATGGGTAGAGGCCAAGCCTTTACCAAGAGCTACGGAGCAAACTGTGGTAAATTTTCTGTTTGAAGAGATTTTTGTTAGATTTGGGGTGCCTCGGGAAATTGTGACTGATCAAGGTGCCCAATTTACTTCCAAATTAGTGCAAGAGATAGCAGAAAAATATAAGATCAAGCACAGGAAGTCCACTCCTTACCATCCACAAGCCAATGGCCAAGTGGAATCCACAAATAAAACCCTAGAAGGCATCATCACTAAGACTGTTCAGATGCATAGGAAGGACTGGTCAGCAAAGCTTACTGAAGCTTTATGGGCATATAGGATCACTTGGAAGAATAGTACTGGGTTTTCTCCTTATCAACTGGTTTATGGTAAGCAAGTCCTCCTTCCCATTGAGTTTCAGGTTCATACTTTCAAGTTAGCAGCAGATTTGGGCATGGACCTTTCAGAAGCTCAACAAGAAAGGATACTTCAGCTGAATCAGCTGGATGAGATGAGGCAAGCTGCCATCGAACACAATATTCTGATACAACAGCAGAGAGCTCAATGGCATGACAAATTTATCAAAAAGAAGCAATTCCACATTGGTGACTGGGCACTGATGTTTGACTCCAAGTTTAAGGACTTCAAAGCCAAATTTACTACTCATTGGCTTGGTCCATATGAGATTGTCGATGTCTATGATAATGGTGCAGTAAAACTTCAAACCATAGATGATGAAGCACATAATTTTGTGGTCAATGGCCACCGGCTCAAGCTGTACCACAAACCTATCAACATGGCAGATTTTGTTCAACAAATTTCACAGCAACAGGACTTACAAGTGCTGGATAAACACCTCAGTGTTTTTCCTTCACCTGCTCCTTAGCTGTTCTGATACAGTTAGCCAATAAAAACAATAAAAAAAAAATTCAAATTCAAAAAAAAAATATATATATATAAAAAAAAAAAAAAGGCAGTTTAGTTGTGAAAACCAGTTCGCTGGCACAATATAAACTGGAATTTTCTGTGGAAAACCAGGCTTGCCTGGCCATTGAAAATTCCCAAAAAAAAAACAAATCTTCTTTTTCTATTTTTCCTGTTTTGTTTTCCAAATAATGCATATCTTGTTTGACTTGAGGACAAGTCAAAAATTAGGCCTGTGAGGGGGATAAACTGTCATTCTTCTTTAGAACCCTCCGAGTCTTTTTCAAGCAAAAGATTGCAATTTTATCAGCAGAAGGGACCTGATTACTAGCAATTTTTATCAGCAGAAGGGACCTGACTTGTGATAAGATAGAAGAGATATATGAAGAGATCCGACATTCAGTGACAATAAAGGAAATAGAGACAGCAGCAGAAAACATCAGATGGATGATCAGAATACAAGCCAATTTTCACACTGACAGCAAGCTCATCAAGGGAACATCAAACAAGTCTGTAAGAATTCATGGTTTTTATGCTTAAAAAGTTTCAAAATTTCTTTTGTTCTTAAGTGATGACATCTTACAAATTGACTGTCTATTATTGCCATCATTTTGATAAATCTCTGCCAAGCTTCTTATTTTTCATTCATCTCTGCCATTACCTCACTAAGTCTTTGTCAGCACTTCATTTTTTATCTCTGTCAATACTTCATTTTCCACCTTAGGGGTCAGAATGGTTGTCAGAATCAAGCCCAAGGGAAATTTTAAAAACTGCATCCTACAGGATATCAACTGCATTCTACAGGATACAAGCTGCATTCTTGAACAGAGTTTTCTTCTTGGTTTAAAGACAAACAGGGTCTCCTTCTTTGCAAAAAGTGAATGATGACATGAAGGAATTAAACAAAGATTTCCTTGTATATGAATTTAGTGCATCAGGCATTAAAATAATACACAGAATTAAGGGAAACAATGGTCATATTCTCAGCACATTTTCTTTTCTGGAAAAGAAGGTTCATAAAAGAAAAAATGTATATATAGCCTGTTTAAATTAAACATTAGAACCAAGGCATTTTATGTTTTATATTAAACGATGGGCAATATTAAAATATTTACCCAAAAACCTTACCTTCCTCGTTTTTGAAATGACATGTTATGTAATGATGGAGGGAAACGTGGAATGATACCCACGACAGACATAGAATGATGCCCACGACAGCACTTGAAAAATTGATTCCTGTGTTATTCAAGTCTAAAACACGATTCATTCATTCCATTTGAAGCCGAGTCAGTTGTTTTGAAAAATCGATTTCTGTAATACCACAATTTGGTCGTTTTCTGGAGGCCGAGCCCATATTTTTTTGTTGGTATATGAAATCGATTGAAGGTAATTGCCAGGAGGAAGGATTGTGAGCCACAGGAAATTTGAATATATAGTCTTGCTGAAGATAATTGTCAGTGGAATGAGGCCGTAAAATCACAGAGACACCATTTGTTGAAGGTTACGCGCAGGAGAGAAGACGGCCAGCAAAAGAAGAAGCTGTGGATACCCTAATCTCTGTAAAAATTATACAGGAAGAGGAAAATTGGTTACATCAGGGAAGAGGTAAGCTTAAACCCCTTGTCATTGCTGATACTCCGTTCTATGCTAGCAAACACTTACAATTTCAGGATATTGTTAAGGGGGTAGGAAGACAAAGGCAGTGAAAAATAAAAGATTCCTGTTTTCCAATTTTGTTTAAAAAATGACATCTCGATTGGAACCCGAGATATTCGAGCCTGCAGATGTCCATGAAAAATGTTTAGAAATTTTAAAGAGAAATCAATGGATTCCTTTCTTTGAAAAATTCGATGGGCACAATGACAATGTGAGCTTAGCCTTTGCTGGCTCGTTTGATGGAGAAAAGGCTACAGTGGGTAATTTAAACTTCAGGCTGTCTGAAGATGTTTTGGCACAAGTCACTGGTCTGCCACAGCAGGGAGAAAGGTTCTTCAAAACCAAGCAATTCAAAGATAAATCTTGGGTGCCCTTTCTGTGCAGATCTAGAGCAGGATCAGTCAATTGGAAGAAAGGCATACCAAGGAGCTGGTTGGTACATCCTTGGGATGAAATGGTATACATTATACAAAGATTCATCACCTGTGAGGGGAGATTCAGTATCGTTTACCTTTACCATATCAAACTATTGCAGCACTTGACAGGTGAATGTGAGATAAATATGCCCTTCTTTCTATTGCAGAGTCTAACCAAAATGGCCAAAGCTGTTCAAAAGCGTGAAAAAGACAAATTGATAAGTCTTTTCCACTGTGGACTTATCAAAATTATCATTCGACATGAGCTAAGGAAGCAGAATTCGACATGGATAGAATTTATAGTCCAAAATCAATTTGAGGAACAGGGTGAAGTGCAAGAAGAGGTTCTAAAAGAGGAGAAATTGCATGAAGAGGTTCCAAAAGAGGAGAAATTGCATGAAGAGGTTCCAAAAGAGGAGGAATTGCAAATGGTAACATGCCCTGAGGCAACAAGCTCAAAACTGCCTCAGGATAAAAAGAAGAAAGAAGAAGTATTGCTCATTCTTGATGATGAAGACAGCCCTGAAGCAACAAGTTCAAAACCTCCTCAGAGGAGGATACGAACTAGGAGTGCAGTAAAGGAAGATAAACAAATTCAAAATCAGGAACAAATCTTCACTACCTACCAGAGGAAGCCAAGGAAGAAGCAGGTTCATACCCAGCCAGCATCAGAGGATGAAGAACACCCACAAACTGTGGAAAGACAAGAAGAAAACTTAGCAGATGAAATAGAACAGGGAACCCTAGATACTGATGAGATAATGAGACAAACAAAGAAAATAAATCTTTTCTTAGATCAGCAGGAGAGGGAGAGGGAGAAAGAGAAGCAGTCAAGACAGGGAGTATTAAAAGACTTAGCTTCTCCTTCCTCAGAGCCACAGATTGTGCATGAAGAAAAGAAAAAGGGTTCAGAACAGGGAAGTGACAGTTTAGGAGCAGACACCAGTTCTATTAAGCCTTCAATGAAGAAGAAGACTTCTAAGCAGAATAAAGAGATCAGGAAATTGAAACTTGAAATCAAGGAGTTAGAACTCAAAAATGAGAAATTAAAAAAGGACAATAGGAAGCTGAGAATTCAGAGGTCACATATTTCTAAGACTGCATCCAGATGGTATAAGCAGAAGAAGAATTACAAAGCTAAGTATGAGAGGCTAAAGGTTCTCTATGCATCTCCAACATCAACAGATGCATCGTCTCAGTAGGAGATCAGAAGCAGGAAAGCCAGCAACAAAATTTTGGTTTCAGCACAAGGTCAAAGTTTTTGGCATGAGGACATGCAACAGTTTCCTCTTGGGGGAGATGTTGGGCACTATTTTGACCCCTTTTTGCCTCTTATATAACCTTCATTTCCTTCATAGAATTTCCATTTTGAGTAGAAAGCCTTAAAGATCATCCATAAACCTTGGTCAAAGAGGTATAATGTCATCTGCTTATTAATAAATTGAGTTTTGTGATTTTTAGGCATTTTAACTAGGATTTTTACTAAAATTACGGGATGTACTAACTTCCCGTATTACTTCCAAAGTTGAGTAATTGCAGGACAGTTAGGAGGGAAACAGAAGATCAGGAATGGATCCTTAATGTCCACAGATGGATGAACATCCAACAGTCAGGAGAAGTGGCCTATGCAGATGTCGAGTCAAGCAGAGCTAAATGTGGCCACCTGTTCTGCGTTCAACACAAAAGAAGGAGCAATGCTGATTTTGTGGAACCCCACGATTTTGAAGATGATCTCGACTAGCTGTTAGCATTAATTAGATGTAGGGTTATAGTAATTTCAGTTTGATTTAGAATTTGTATAAATCATTTGCAAAACAATGAGATAGGGGATCACGATTTTAAAAGAGGAATGCATTACATTTGAGCTTCCGAAACTGCGTGGTGTCTCCTGTAAAATGATTCTGTGAATGAATACGAAGCTTTAAGTTCTGTGAAGTCGTTTATGTGTGTTGAGCAAGGCGTTGGAGGGCCCCCATCGTTAAACTCTACACACTTACCTGTTGCTGGTTGATCGATTGGGTATGCATTTGAATGTAATTTCCAGTTTATGAATCAGAATATAATTTCCAGTTTATAGATCATAGAACAAGTACAGTCAAGTTTTAATTGAATCCATTGATGCTCTGTTTTTTTTTATGTATGGTTTGAATTACAAATTCTGTCACTGTACATCACTGCAGTATTGGATAAACGCTGTTCTTCACTGATTAACTGTTATGAATATTGAATTGTTCAGACTACGATTTCTGTGAATTGTCCATTGCTGGTATTCGATACTGAAATGATAGAAAGACATTTACAAATTATGAGCACTGTCTTGTAAAAGAAATTAATTAGTAATTGACTTTCAGTGATAATAGAATCTTGCAGTTTAAATCTTAGGGTTTATAGGATTGTTATTTAATTTTTACTTCAATCTTCATGTTTTCACAAATCAATCATTGCAGGCTTAAAAATGAAACAATGAAATCACCCTTGTAAGAGGATTTTGTCTCTATGAGCTGCAGTACATCAGTTCCTATTAGTAGATTTAATTACAAACAGCTAAATTCTGAATAAGTCTAGCTTCTCTGTCCTAAAACTTGGATGTGTCTCGAAGTTCACAAACCTGGATTGATATTAAATTTAAGTTCTGATTAACACCGATAGATCAGAGCCCAACACCTCCCACCAACTCTGCTGAGGTATGTAATTACCTGTCTTGGAGTATTATAGGACCCCCATGTGAAAAGTATACAGTCATCAAAGGAGCTCATCACCTGAAGGTGTCATTAGACATTCATAATTAAAATCACATATTTCTTAAAACAGTAAGTAGTGTTATATCCTACCTTTGAACTAGCTTTTACATTTGCAATGAAAACATGATCTCATTTTATTTCCACATCGCTTCTGCAAATTCTAAACTTACATATAGAAGAAACCATGCAAAAAAAAAAGGCTTAGGATTACATTGTGTCATACACGTATGGTTGTTTTTAACATTATTACATTTAATGTATGCATTTTTCTATTATAAAGTAATGACTATTGCAGGCAAGAAAAAATTTAAATTTTTTGTTATTTTGGGACATTACAAGTGGTATCAGAGCAAGTTACAAACACTAAGTGACCTATTGGGCTCACTACCAAACATAGCTGCAGATATAGGAAAGTATTTAAAATAATGTATTATGTTTTTACGAAAAGAATTAACTAACACAATGTTTTCCATCAATAGATACTTATATAAATTTCAGGTACAGGCAGTAGTAGAAAAATGAGTGTAGAACAAGGCAACAGTATACGAGGTAACCTAAATTCCCTACCATGAGAGAAAGAAATTGTTGTGGAGCTCAACTCATATTTAGATAAGTCCATGCAGCAACTATAGGAAGAATTCCAGAGTTTTACGGATGAAAATATGCAAGAAAGAAGAGAGCAGCGGGCTATAAATGAGGCCTTACTCCAAATCCTAACAAGGGAAAAACCTCATGGACAACCTACTCTTTTGGTCAGCACTCTTAACACAAGGAAAGTAGCCAACTGGAAGATAGGAGAACAAGAAGATCATGAATCAAAACCATTGGAAGAGGACTATAAGAGCTCTTCCAATGAGAATGGCTCCCCACCTCCTTGCAATAGAAGGAGGAACAGTGATGACATCTTGCAAGGAGAATTCAGAAAGATAAGAGCCCCAACATATGATGGAGAAGTTAACTCAAGAGAAAAGGCTGAAGAATGGTTGTTATGGATGAATAAATACTTTAAAGTTCATAATTATTTCAGAGAGATGCAAGCCCGACTAGCCATATACAACCTAAATGGAAAAGCTACCAGATGGTGGCGGGACCTAAAGCACATTAAGGGACAAGATCTGAAAGACATAAGCTGGGACACTTTCAGCAGAATCTTTCAGGACAAATACATGTCTGAAAGATTCTTTGACAAGAAGATAAAAATATTTCATGAGCTGAAAATGGGTTCCCTGGCTATGGAAGCTTTCATAAATTGGTTCTTAGACTTCCTACACTATGTGCCTTATATTAAGGACGAGAATTTGAAAATCCAACAGTTCTTTGGTGGGATGCCACCAAAATTTAGAGAGAAGATAGAATTCAACATGCCCAAAACCCTTGACATAACCCTACATAAAGCCAGGCTGTGCTATGAGCACAGACAGCCAAGGAACGACAACATCAAAAAAAATAGGGACAGATTCATGACTTTCTCAAACAACCGCAGGCCGAGTTTTAGACCCCCACCTTTTTGCAAAAATAACAATAGTTTCCCACCCAGCAGAGGTTTCAGCTGACCCCAAGCTTGACCAAATGCACCCCCACCGCCAGCCAACAGGACAGCCTTCAACAAAGAGGCAAAGGCATTCCCACCAATGGTTTCTTGTTGGAAATGCCACGGACCACATTACTACAGAGACTGCCCCAATAAAACAAATGGGACTTTACACAACATCCAAACGGAACCTACCATGGGCGATGTGGCAAAAACACCGAGGATTTATGCCGCCCTTGATGGACGACAAGCAAATCATCAAGCTACCATGGTTAAAATTGAGGGTAAGATATCTAACACTGCCATTTCAGTTCTAATAAACCTCGGTGCTTGCCGAAGCTACATCTCTCCTAGGATAGTAGAAACTTGCAAACTAAACCGAGAAAGTCACAAAGTACCATGGCTAGTACAACTAGCTACGGGTACCAAGTGGAAGGTTTTCGAACTAATTAAAGGCTGTGAGATTGATTTAAACGGATTCCCAACTATAGTAGATTTAAACCTTCTACAATTAGGGTTTTATAACGTAATAATAGGCATGGATTTGTTAGAGGGACATCATTCCTTGCTAGATTGTTTAAACAAATCCATCTTATGCACAGATAGTCAAGGAAACCAAAGAACCATCCAAGGTATGCCTAAGGAAGTATCAATACGGTAGATATCTGCATTAAAAGAAAAGAAATGCTTAAGAAACGGTTGTAAACTATTTTTCAATCCACCTTCAATCAGTAGAAGCTGATAGGGAACAAAATATCAAGGGTTTCCCGATACTAGTAGAAATCAGAGACATGTTTCCCGAGGAGATACCCGGGTTACCACCCAAGCTGGACTTAGAATTTTCCATAGAACTAGCCCCCGGATGCGTACCTTTCTCTAGGACTCCATACCTTATGAGTACACTAGAACTGGTAGAGATCAAGATATAGTTACAAGAACTAATAGACAAGGGTTACATTCGACCGAGTGTGTCTCCCTAGGGAGCACCAATCCTCCAACTCAACAAGTTAACCATCATGAACTGTTATCCACTCCCTAGGATTGATGACTTGTTTGACCAAGTCGAAGGAGCAAAGATCTTCTCGAAGATCGACCTGTGATCCGGATATTACCAAGTGAGAATCCATGACGAGGACATCAGTAAGACCGTGTTTCACACCCGATATGGCAACTACAAATTTGTAGTAATGCCTTTCGGTTTGACGAATGCACCCACCAACATCATGTGCATGATGAACAATGTTTTCAGTAAGTACCTAGAAAAGTTTGTTCTAGTCTTCATAGACGATATCCTGATCTATAGCAAGAATGAAGAAGAACATGAGTAACACCTCCGAATAGTCCTACAGATATTACGAGAAGATCAGTTCTACGCAAAATTTAGCAAGTGTGATTTCTATAGACCTCAGATACAGTACTTAGGACACATCATTTCCGAGAAGGGAACAATAGTTGATATCGAAAAGATCAAGGCCATTCGAAGAATGGCCCACACCTACTTGTGTTTTCGATATACAATCATTCCTAGGTTTAGTCGGGTATTATCAAAATTTCATTGAGAACTTCTCGCGGATCGCTTGTCCCATGACCGCATTACAAAAGAAGACCAGTAAGTTCATCTGGACAGAGAAGTGCAAGGAAAGTTTTCAGAAGTTAAAACAACTTCTAATTAGTGCACCAAAACTATGAATTGCCGACCCCAATGGGGAGTTCATAGTTTGCACCGATGTAAGCAAGGAAGGACACAGTGGAGTCCTTATGCAAGATGACTTTTCCATCTGCTACGAGTCAAGGAAGTTAAAGGAACATGAGAAAAACTATCCTACTGATGACCTCGAATTAGCCGCCATTATCCACGGTCTAAAGATGTGGAGGCATTACCTCATGGGTAAGAAATTTCTACTAAAGACGGACAACATGAGTCTAAAATATCTGTTCGATCAACCAGACCTGAATGCTAGACAGGCTAGGTGGTTAGCCTTCCTTAGTGAGTATCACTTTCAACTAAAATACATCAAGGGGAAAGAAAACAACATCGCTGACGCCTTAAGTCGACGAGCTCATATGTTATATGAGGTAACCCAAAGTTGGACAAACTCCAACTTACATGACAGAATTAGAACGGCATGCCAAAATGATCGGTTCTATGTCGAGATCTAGAAAAAGATCCAAGAAGATAGGATTTTTCAACAACAGAAAGAGTACAAGATAAATGATGAAGGATTGTTATGGTCGAAGGAGAGACTTTACGTTCCTGAGGGAGGGGACATTAGACCTAACATACTCACAAAATTCCATTGGAGCCCCTATTCAACACACCCAGGATATCAAAAGATGATTTCAGCAGTAAAGAAACACTACTTTTTTCCTAAATTGAAAGCCGACATCGCATTGTTCATCACGAAGTGTCAGGAATGTCAGGTGCTCAAAGAAGAACACCAACACACCTCCGGTCTACTTCAACCGTTACCCATTTTGGAATGGAAGTGGGAGGTAATAAGTATGGATTTCATTATAGGCCTACCCAAAAGTAAGAAACAAAATGACTCCATCTTCGTAGTAGTAGACAAGCTGTCAAAAGCCGCACATTTTATACCAGTAAAATCTACCTACAAGGTAGTTCACATTGTGGAAATCTTCCTAAAAGATATTTTCCGGTTACACGGGATACCCAAAGAAATTATCTCTGACCGAGACATGAAATTCACTAGTAACTTCAATAGAGCACTATTCTCCGGGTTAGAAACACAACTACAGTTTAGTACTGCATATCACCCCCAAACAGATGGACAAACGAAGCGAGTAAACCAAATTCTAGAGGATATGTTGAGGATGTATGTCATGAAAAATCCAACTAAGTGGGAAGACTATTTAGACCTTGCAGAGTTTGCATACAACAACGATTATCAAACGTCGGCCAAAATGAGTCCTTTCGAGGTACTCTACAGTCGAAAGTGTCGGAACCCCATCACCTAGGATATCCCGGTGGACAAGCTTATGCTAGGGCCAGACTTACTAAAAGACTTGGAACAATTAGTCTCCAAGGTGCAACTAAATTTAAAAGAGGCCCAAGACCACCAAAAGAGTTACGCAGACAAGAAAAGGAAGGACAAGGACTACCAGATCGGTGAACATGTTTTACTAAGAATAAAGTCGAAACTAAGCTTGTTGAGCTTGGGACATTGCGGTAAACTAGCCCCAAGGTTTTGTGGACCGTTTGAAAGAATGGGCAAGAAGGGCCCAGTAGCATATGAGTTAGCCCTACCAGCACACATAAAATTTCATAGCGTTTTTCATGCTTCTTTATTAAAGAAATATGTATACGATACTAAACATGTTATTGATTGGTCCTTATTATAGGTGGAGCCTGAAGGGAAGTTCATGCCATAACCACTCCACATTCTGGACAAGAGGGAGGTCTAGCTTAGGAGGAGGACCATTACTCAGCTGAAAGTGCAATGGAGGCACTTTGGACCAGATGAGGCCACTTGGGAGAATGAGGCTACCATGAGGGAGGCATACCCCGCCTTGTTTCATGATCTCATTCCTAGTCCCTAGAAACACCAGGATGGTGTTGTTCTAAGCGGGGAGGGATGTAATATCCCAACTTTTGACTAACTATGTTATGAGGTTATATCGGGTCATGGCCCTAGTATATGTGATTTATTATGTTTGACATAGCATTAGTTTGTTTTGATTTATTCCTTCGTGAGTTGATATAATGGGCATGGACCCTGATTTGTTTCATTATTGATATATGCGGGGCAGGAAAGCTCGAATGAATAAACTATGTTGTATTATGAGAATTGGTTACAAATTATGATATACTGAGATTATTTCCTTTTGTTACATTATACTGTGCAGAGCATGATTTACATGGTTGATTATTTAGTGTGTTGAGCGTGGACTCAGAAACACACGAAGGACCTATATATTGGGCTTAAACCCCAATGTATTTAGAGGATTCTATTTCCTACTTGGCCTAAGCCCCGATGTACGTTGAGTGTTGGGCATGAACCCTAGAGCACTCCAATCTTTAAAGAAATGATTACCGGATCCGAGGCCACTTAAATATCCTATATGTACCTCACAACCACATTCTAGCTCTAATGTTGAGCAGAGGCTCTGGGATTGCACTAGCGTAATGCCCATGTGAGAGTGTTGAGTTAAAAGGCTCTAAAGAGCACTCGGGGTTACTAAATCTCACGTGTTGAGTCAAGAGGAATCTGAATAGCATTTACGTGTCTTATCACAACTATTTCAACTTGATTAAATAAATCTTATTATCATCATCTACTGTGGGAACTACCATGTTAAAACGAGGGAATCTGACATGCAAAGGGAGAGACTAGAGGTGCCTTTACAAGCTTAACGAAACCGTCCTAGCAAGTGGACCCTTTCCTTAAAAAGAATTAAAAGAAGCATCATGTGAAACAAAATGCTAAGGACCACAAAGCTAAGTATTATTATTTAGGAGTTTCAATATATAATATTGTTATCTATTAATTATTAGTTTTTAATATTTAGATAGGATTGTAATTCTTTTATATTATTATTATTATACAAAGATTAAATAGCAAAAAGCACTTTAATCAAACAAAGTGAGAAGTCCTAGTTCCAAATTAACTAGTCATTAAGTAAACAAATATTATTTTATAATTTAAATAATTTTAAGGAAACCAGTAAAATTCCAACAGTCCTAATTAAAGATTTGTCCTACATAAGGAGGACATGCCCCAAATTTTGGGGGATCTTTTTCTTTTGGTATTATTATTCCAAAAAGAACTCTTTGCTCAGAGAAGTGAACTCTTCCCATAGATTTTTGAGATCTGAACCAGCTACACACCTAGAGCCTCTACTTCTCAGTTTGCATGTCAGAACCAACTCGGGGGATTCATACTAAACCAGGAACGGTTGTAGAATCATGGTTGGGAGGAACATGGTAGTCCCAAAGTCATCCAACCCAAGATCAATTATCAGGTCAGATAAGAGTCAGTAGTTTCCCTAACTAATTGGCTCACTGTGTAGGCCAGTATCAGCAAGAACTAGTTACCGGGATCAATGGGTCATCATCAGCAGGGAAAACAACAGGGATCAACAGGTATGGAGTATTTATAAAACCCTCCTACGTTTTATCTCTTTTATAAATGCAATGTTAAAATAGCAATGCCCTTATTATCAGTTTCTAAATCAAGTTTTCCCACAATCTAATGGCATTCCTAGTAGGACTAGCCAGCTAGTCTTTGCTAGTCATTTTTATGGCTTAAACTGTTAGAACAGGCGAATCGTTGATTTTGACTCGGCAAATTACATAGTAATTATTTTCTCTTATCTAAACCCTTCTTTTAGATTTCAAACAAAATCATTTAGCAGAGATCGTTGAATTGCTAGATTAAACTTTTACAAACCCAACTATTCAAATTCACATTAAATTCAGCCAACATCCGCTACAGTTAACTAATTATATTCTATTACAAAAACAGAGATCGACATTTTTCTTCTTCATTGATATTCTATTACAAAAGCACAGTCAATAATTAGGACAGAAATCTTTACATTGCCATATCCACTTTATCAACAACCCTACGCTAACCAAATAAACAACCCTGAGATTTTGTTTCCATCTCTCTTCAACATACCAACCTACAATATTCACCTACAGGAAAACATTCAAGCTTCTTTTAAAATTAACAAAAGACGCAGAGAGAAGTTCCTTTCCAGCATCAAAGTCTCATAAAACATCAAAAGTAGAGATCATATACCAAGCAAAGGAAAAATGCATTTCGTATGATAACCATGAAGATGCGTGTGAAAGGCTTAGGACCAGGGTTAAATCCCGTGGCCTTCTAAATAAAACCCAGAAGGTATAAGTTTCTCCTATAGGATACAAATCCCCAAACAAAACAAAAACGCAGTGTACACCATTAGACTTATTTCCCCAAACAAAACAAAAATGCAATGTACACCATTAGACTTATTTCCCCAAACAAGGGTTCTTTCATCCAACGCAGACAGAACCTAAGTTAAGTTCGGTCTACTCAAACCCTAGCTACGTTACCCAAAATAGAAGTACAGGAAATACATATATTTCTCCTACGTTTTCACGAGTAATTATTGAGTGTACAAAAGTATCATGGTAATAGCAATCTTCGGAAGTAAGCAGAGAACAAAACCAATAACCAAATTGTATCTACGTTACCAAATAAAATATAGAGAAGTAAGTCTAAATCCTTTCCTTCTTACCAATTAACACATCACATTACACAGCAGCTGAAAAGAACTAATAAACCAAGAATGGGCGTAGTTCATAATACGTTCATACATCAAGATAACCACAATACAGGAGTAAAACCCCAATGTCCAGTATCTTTTAATTTATACATATGTAGAGTATACAAGAGTTCACCATTAGAGTTCGTTACAAACTATTCCGAAATTCCTTCCCATCCAAAAAATAAATTACAGGGTATAGGCAAAATGAAATGTCAAACATTGAAATAAGATCCAATTTCATTACAATGATGAATTATATCACAGCCCAACTGTGTATTTTTCCACTCTCAAATTATAAGTTACAAACCCTTCATTTTCCTGGTCCAAACTTTTGGTGACCAAACCGACTCCCCAAGGTGAA
Organism: Larix kaempferi; assembly: GCA_027924585.1. Classification (NCBI taxonomy): domain Eukaryota; kingdom Viridiplantae; phylum Streptophyta; class Pinopsida; order Pinales; family Pinaceae; genus Larix; species Larix kaempferi. The sequence goes on along the minus strand of BSBM01000493.1, from coordinate 24,405,919 downwards.
ACAGTAAGCCATGGGCTTACGGGAGCCTCATTCTAAAACCAGGCCATGCACATACATACAACATTAGAGGTGTGGGAGATAGGGTACGAGTAGGTAAGCCAGAATTACCATTCTCTAGCCATGCCTACAACACCTTGCATCTTCGCTGCTCCCATACCAAAGCTTTATCACCTGCCATTTCGATGTGCAACCATTAGTCAATCAAACGCTATGCTCTCAAACCAACGACGAAAGATAAAATTGTAAGTTAGAGATCGTTACCTTCCCTAAGGAGCTCGACCTACCTACACCGTAGTCGAGTGCAACAATTAACAATTATGCTGACCACGAGTAGAGCTCGGGTCAATTTCCCACAGAGTCTCCATACAAACGAAGGGCAGAGCAAAACGAGGAACAAGTCGAATACAAGAGTGACTAGCAAAAGCCCCAATTCATTTTCTCCAAACCCTTATGACAGGCTGTCCCCCTTAATCATTTAAAGCGCATCAAATGGTATACCAAACTCACTCTACTGGAGGAGCAATTCTTTGCACAAAGTCTATAGTGAAGTCATGGACTGAGATCCACCTTTGTTTAAAACGCAAAATGTTCAATTTTATACCACTTCCATAGTGAATTCACAAACTAATCCATACTCATTGAAATTACAAGAGAAACCCATAGTCTTAACCTCACATTCAAGCATACCATATTACAATATGAGTTTGCTTGGCAATGAAGAAACCATTACCAATACATATCAACACCCTAGTAAAACGTGACCCAGAAGTAAGATATGGGTCACCTGTTTCTGAAACTCAACTCAGATTTCACATACCTGCAACCACAGAAGTACGGAATGGCATTAGCATTATGCTAAGAAAGTCCAGCAACCACTACAATCACCCATACCTCCCGGCAACTCTGCTGAGGTATGTAATTACCTGTCTGGGAGTATTATAGAATCCCCATGTGAAAAGTATACCATCATCAAAGGAGCTCATCACCTAAAGGTGTCATTACACATTCATAATTAAAATCACATGTTTCTTAAAACAGTAAGCAGTGTTATATCCTACCTTTGAACGACCTTTTGCATTTGCAATGAAAACATGATCTCGTTTTATTTCAACATCGCTTCTGCAAATTCTAAACTTACATATAGAAGAAACCATGCAAAACAAAAAGGCTTAGGCTTACATTGTGTCATACATGTATGGTTGTTTTTAACATTATTACATTTAATGTATGTATTTTTCTATTATAAACTAATGACTATTGCAGGCAGGAAAAATTTTAAATTTTTTGTTATTTTGGGACATTACAAGTGGTATCAGAGCAAGTTACAAACACTAAGTGACCTATTGGGCTCACTACCAAACACCATTGCAGATAGAGGAAAGTATTTAAAATACTGTATTATGTTTTTACGAAAAGAATTAACTAACACAATGTTTTCGATTGACAGATACTTATATAAATTTCAGGTACAGGTAGCAGTAGAAAAATGAGTGCAAAACAAGGCAGCAGTATACGAGGCAACCTAAATTCCCCACCATGAGAGAAAGAAATTGTGGTGGAGCACAACTAAGATTTAGATAAATCCATGCAGCAACTACAGGAAGAATTCCAGAGTTTCAGGGATGAAAATATGCAAGAAAGAAGAGAACAACAGGCTATAAATGCGGCCTTACTACAAATCCTAACAAGGAAAAAACCCCATGGACAGCCTACTCTTTCTGTCAACACTCTTAACACAAGGAAAGCAGCCAACTGCAAGATAGGAGAACAAGAAGGTCATAAATCAGAACCATTGGAAGAGGACTATAAGAGCTCTTCCAATGACAATGCCTCCCAACCTCCTTGCAAGAGAAGGAGGAAGAGTGATGATAGCTTACAACTTGAGTTCAGAAAGATAAGAGCCCCAACATATGATGGAGAAGTTAACTTAGGAGAAAATGATGAAGAATGATTGTTAGGGATGAATAAATACTTTAATGTTCATAATTATTCCATAGAGATGCAAGCCTGACTAGCCATATACAACCTAGATGGAAAAGCTGCCAGATGGTGGCGGGACCTAAAGCACACTAATGGACAAGAGCTGCGAGACATAAGCTGGGACACTTTTAGGAAAATATTTCCGGACAAATATATGTCTAAAATATTCTTCGACAAGAAGATAAAAGAATTTCATGAGCTGAAAATGGGTTCCCTGACTATGGAAGATTTCATAAAGCGGTTCTTAGACTTGCTGCACTATGTGCCTTATATTAAGGACGAGAAGGTGAAAATCCAACCGTTCTTGGGTGGGTTTCCACCAAACTTTAGAGAGAATATACAATTCGACATGCCCAAAACCCTTGACATAACCCTACATAACGCCAAGCTGTGTTATGAGCACGGACAACCAAGGAATGACAACATCAATAGAAATAGGGACATATTCAAGACTTTCTCAGACAATTGCAGGCCGGGTTTTAGACCCCCACCTTTTTGGAAACATAACAATAGTTTCCCACCCAACAGAGGTTTCAGCCGACCCCAAGCTCGACCAAATGCACCCCACCACCAGCCAATAGGCCAGCCTTCAACAAAGGGTCAAAGGCAATCCCACGAATGGTTTCTTGTTGGAAATGCCAGGGACCACATTACTACAGAGACTGCCCCAACAAAACAGATGGGACTTTACACAACATCCAAATGGAACCTAGTGTGGGGGACGTGGAAAAAACACTGAGGATTTATGCTGCCCTTGATGGACGACAGGCAGATCATCAAGCTACCATGGTAGAAATTGAGGGTAAGATGTCTAACACTGCCATTTCAGTTCTAATAGACCCCGGTGCTTGCCGAAGCTACATCTCTCATAGGATAGTAGAAACTTGTAAACTAAAGCGAGAAAGTCACAAAGTACCATGGTTGGTACAACTAGCTACGGGTACCAAGCGGAAGGTTTTCGAACCAATTAAAGGCTGTGAGATTGATTTAAATGGATTCCCAACTAGAGTAGATTTAAACCTCCTACAATTAGGGTCTTATGACGTAATAATAGGCATGGATTGGTTAGAGGGACATCATGCCTTGCTAGATTGTTTAAACAAATCCATCTTATGCACAGATAGTCAAGGAAAGCAAAGAACCATCCAAGGTATTCCTAAGGAAGTATCAGTACGGTAGATATCTACATTACAAGCAAAGAAATGCTTAAGAAAGGGTTGTAAACTATTTGCTATCCACCTTCAATTAGTAGAAGCCGATAGGGAACAAAAGATCGAGGATTTCCCGATACTAGTAGAATTTAGAGACGTGTTTCCCGAGGAGATACTGGGGTTACCACCCAAGCTGGACTTAGACTTTTCCGTAGAACTGGCCCCCGGATCCATACCCGTCTCTAGGACTCCATACCATATGAGTACAACATAATTGGTAGAGCTCAAGATACAGTTACAAGAACTAATAGACAAGGGTTACATTCGACTGAGTGTGTCTCCTTGGGGAGCACCAATCCTCTTTGTTAAAAATAAGGACGGCATGATGCGTATGTGGATCGATTACCACCAACTCAACAAGTTAACCATCAAGAACTTCTATCCACTCCCTAGGATCGATGACCTGTTTGACCAAGTCGGAGGAGAAAAGATCTTCTCAAAGATCGACCTGCGATTCGGATATCACCAGGTGAGAATCCATGATGAGGACATCAGTAAGACCGTGTTTCGCACCCGATATGGCCACTACGAATTTGTAGGAATGCCTTTTGGTCTAATGAATGCACCCTCCAACTTCATGTGCATGATGAACAATGTTTTCAGTAAGTACCTAGACAAGTTTGTTCTAGTCTTCGTAGACGATATCCTAATCTATTCCAAAAATGAAGAAGAACATGAGGAACACCTCCGAATAATCCTACGGATATTACGAGAACATCAGCTATATGCAAAATTTAGCAAGTGTGATTTCTATAGACCTCAGATATAGTACTTAGGACACATCATTTCCGAGAAGGGAACAATAGTTGATCCCGAAAAGATCAAGGCCATCGAAGAATGGCCCACACCTACTTTTGTTTTCGATATACGATCATTCCTAGGTTTAGACGGGTATTATCGAAAGTTCATTGAGAACTTCTCATGGGTCACTTGTCCCATGACCGCGTTACAAAAGAAGACTACTAAGTTCATCTGGACAGACAAGTGCGAGGAAATTTTTCAGAAGTTAAAACAACTTCTGATTAGTGCACCAATACTATGAATTGTCGACCCCAATGGGGACTTCGTAGTTTGCACTGATGCAAGCAAGGAAGGACTCAGTGGAGTCCTTATGGAGGATGACTTTGCCATCTGCTACGAGTCAAGGAAGTTAAAGGAACGTGAGAAAAACTATCCTACTCATGACCTCGAATTACCCGCCACTATCCACGCTCTAAAGATGTGGAGGCATTACCTCATGGGTAAGAAATTTCTACTAAAGACAAACAACATGATTCTAAAATATCTGTTCGATCAACCAGACCGAAACGCTAGACAGGCTAGGTTGTTAGCCTTCCTTAGTGAGTATCACTTTGAACTAAAAGACATCAAGGGGAAAGAAAACAAGATCGCTGACACCTTAAGTCAACAAGCTCATATGTTATATGAGGTAACCAAAATTCGAACGGACTCCAACTTACATGATAGAATTAGAATGGCATGCCAAAATGATCGGTTCTATGTCAAGATCCTTAAAAACATCCAGGAAGATAGGCTTTTTTAGCAACAGAAAGAGTACAAGATAAATGATGAAGGATTGTTATGGTCGAAGGAGAGACTTTGCATTCCCGAGGGAGGTGACATTAGACCTAACATACTCACCAAATTCCATCGGATCCCCTATTCAGGACACCCCAGATATCAAAAGATGATTTCAGCAGTAAAGAAACACTACTTTTGGCCTAAACTGAAAGCCGACATCACATTGTTCATCGCGAAGTGTCAGTAATGTCAGTTGGTCAAAGCATAACACCAACACCCCTCTGGTCTACTTCTACCATTACCCATTCCAGAATGGAAGTGGGAGGTAATAAGTATGGATTTCATTATAGGCCTACCCAAGAGTAAGAAACAAAATGACTCCATCTTTGTAGTAGTAGACAAGCTGTCGAAAGCCGCACATTTTATACCAATAAAATCTACCTACAAGGCAGTTCACATTGCGTAAATCTTCCTAAAAGAGATTTTCCGGTTACACGGGATACCCAAAGCAATCATCTCTCACCAAGACATGAAATTCACTAGTAACTTTTGGAGAGCACTATTCTCTAGGTTAGAAACACAACTATAGTTTAGTACCGCATATCACCCCCAAACAGACGGACAGACGGAGCGAGTAAACCAAATTCTGGAGGATATGCTGAGGATGTATGTCATGAACAATCCCACTAAGTGGGAAGACTATTTACACCTCGCAGAGTTTGCATACAACAACGGTTATCAAACCTCGGCGAAAATGAGTCCTTTCAAGGTACTCTACGGTCGAAAGTGTCGAACCCCCATCACTTGGGATATCCTGGTGGACAGGCTTATGCTAAGCCCAGACTTACTAAAAGACTTGGAACAGTTAGTCTCCAATGTGCAACTAAATTTAAAAAAGGCCCAAGACCGCCAAAAGAGTTACGTAGACAAGAAAAACAAGGACAAGGACTACCAGATCGATGAACATGTTTTCCTAAGAAAAAAGTCAAAACGAAGCTCGTTGAGCTTGGGACGTTGCGGTAAACTAGCCCCAAGGTTTTGTGGACCATTTGAAATACTGGGCAAGAAGGGCCCAGTAGCATATGAGTTAGCCCTACCAGCACACATAAAAGTTCATAATGTTTTTCATGCTTCTTTATTAAAGAAATATGTATACGATACTAGACATATTATTGATTGGTCCTTATTACATGTGGATTCCGAAGGGGAGTTCATGCCAGAACCACTCCACATTCTGGACAAGAGGGAGGTCTATCTTAGGAGGAGGACCATTACTCAGCTGAAAGTGCAATGGAGGCACTTTCGATCAGATGAGGCCACTTGGGTCAATGAGGATACCGTGAGGGAGGCATACCCCGCCTTGTTTCAAGATCTCATTCCTAGTCCCTAGAAACACCGGGACAGTGTTGTCCTAAGCAGGGAGGGATGTAATATCCCAACTTTTGACTAAGTATGTTATGAGGTTATATTGGGTCACGGCCCGAGTATATGTGATTTATTATGTTTGACATAGATTTAGTTTGTTTTTATTTATTCCTTCGTGAGTTGATATATTGGGCATGGACCCTCATTTGTTTCATTATTCATATATGCGAGGCAAGAAAGCCCGAATGAATAAACTATGTTGTATTATGAGAATTGGTTACAAATTATGATATACTGAGATTATTTTCTTTTGTTACATTATACTGTGCAGAGCATGATTTACATGGTTGATTATTTAGTGTGTTGATCGTGGACTCAGAAACACATGAAGGACCTATATACTAGGCTTAAGCCCCGATGTATTTAGAGGATTGTATTTTGTACTCGGCCTATGCCCCGATGTACATTGAGTGTTGAGCATGAACCCTAGATCACTCCAAGCTTGAAAGAAATGATTACCGGATCTAAGGCCACTTAAATATCCTAGATGTGCCTCACAACCACATTCTAGCTCTAGTATTGAGCAGAGGCTCTGGAATTGCACTAGCGTAATGCCCATGTGAGAGTGTTGAGCTTAAAGGCACTAAAGAGCACTCGGGGTTACTAATTCTCACGTGTTGAGTCAAGAGGACTCTGAATAGCACTTACGTGTCTTATCACAACTATTTTGACTTGATTAAATAAATCTTATTATCATCATCTACTGCGAGAACTACCATGTTAAAACGAGGGAATCTGACTTGCAAAGGGAGAGACTAGAGGTGCCTTTACCAGCTTACCGAAACTGTCCTAGCAAGTGGACCCTTTCCTTAGAAAGAATTAAAAGAAGCATCATGTGAAACAAAATGCTAAGGACCACAAAGCTAAGTATTATTATTTAGGAGTTTCAATATATAATATTGTTATCTATTACATGTATACTTATACAGAAGTGGGCTGCCACTTATTAATTATTAATTTTTAATATTTAGACAGGATTGTAATTCTTTTATATTATTATTATTATACAAAGATTAAATAGCAAAAAACACTTTAATCAAACAAAGTGAGAAGTCCTAGTCCCAATTAACTAGCAGTTAAGTAAACAAATATTATTTTATAATTTAAATAATTTTAAAGAAACCAGTAAAATTCCAATACTCCTAATTCAAGATTTGTCCTAGTTAAGGAGGACAGACCCCCAAGTTTGGGGGATCTTTTTCTTTTGGTATTATTATGCCAAAAATAACTCTCTACTCAGAGAAGTGAACTCTTCCCATAGATTTTTTAGATCTGAACCAGCTACACACCTAGGGCCTCTACTTCTCAGTTTGCATGTCAAAACTAGCTCGAGGGGGATTCATACTGAACGAGGAACGGTTGTAGAATCATGGTTGGGAGGAACATGGTAGTCCCAAAGTCATCCAACCCAAGACCAATTATCAGATCAGCTAAGAGTGAGTAGTTTCCCTAACCAATTGGCTGAGTGTGTAGGCCAGTATCAGCAAGAACCACTTATCAGGATCAGCAGGTCATCATCAGCACAGCAAACAATAGGGATCACTAGGTATGGAGTATTTATAAAACCCTCCTACATTTTATATCTCTTTTATTAATGCAATGTTAAAATAGCAATGCCCTTATTATCAGTTTCTAAATCAAGTTTTTATAAATGCAATGTTAAAATAGCAATGCCCTTATTATCAGTTTCTAAATCAAGTTTTCCCAGAATCTAATGACATTCCCAGCAGGACTAGCGAGCTAGTCTTTGTTGGTCATTTTTATGGCTTAAACTGTTAGAACAGGCAAATCGTTGATTTTGACTTACCAAATTACATAGTAATTATTTTCTCTTATCTAAACCCTTATTTTAGATTTCAAACAAAATCATTTAGTAGAGATCGTTGAATTGCTAGATTAAACTTTTACAAACAGAGCTATTCAAATTCACATTAAATTCAGCCAACATCCGCTATATTTAACTGTTTATATTCTATTACAAAAACAGAGATTGACATTTTTCTTCTTCATTTGATATTCTATTTCAAAAGCAGAGTCAATAATTAGGACAGAAATCTTTACATTGCCATATCGACTTTGTCAGCAACCCTACGCTAATCAAATAGACAACCTTGAGATTTTGCTTCCATCTCTCTTCAACATACAAACCTACAATAGTTACCTATAGGAAAACATTCAAGCTTCTTTTCAAATTAACAAAAGACACAGAGAGAAGTTCCTTTCTAGGGTCAAAGTCTCATAAAACATCTAACGCAGAGATCATATACCAAGCAGTGGCAAAACGCATTTCGTATGATAACCACGTAGATGCCTGTCAAACGCTTAGGACGAGGGTCAAATCCTGTGGCCTTCTAAATAAAAACCAAAAGTTATAAGTTTCTCCTACAAAATACAAATCCCCAAACAAAACAAAAACGCAGTGTACACCATTCGACTTATTTCCCCAAGCAAGGGTTCTTTCATCCAGCGCAGCCAACACCTAAGTTATGTTCGGTCTACTCACACCTTAGCTACGTTACCCAAAATAGAATCAGAGGAAATACATACATTTCTCCTACGTTTTCACGAGTAATTATTCAGTGTACAAAAGTATCATGGTAATAGCAAACTCCGTAAATAAGCAGAGAACGAAACCAATAACCAAATTGTAGCTACATTACCAAATAAAAATACAAAGAAGTAAGTCTAAATCCTTTTCTTGTTACCAATCAACACATCACATTACACGGGAGCTGAAAGGAACAAATAAATCCAGAATGGGCATAGCTCATAATACGTTCATACATCGAGATAACCACAATACAGGAGTAAAACCCCAATCTTCAATATCTTTTAATTTATACATATGCAGAGTATACACGAGTTCACCATTAGAGTTTGTTACAAACTATTCCGAAATTCCTTCCCATCCTAAACATAAATTACAAGGTATAGTCAAAATGAAATGTCAAACAATCAAAAAATATACAGTTTCATTACAACGATGAATTATATCACAGCCCAGCTGTGTATTTTTCCACTCTCAAATTATAAGTTACAAACCCTTCATTTGCCTTGTCCAAAATTTAGGTGACCAAACCGACTCCCCAAGGTGAAACAGTAAGCCATGGCCTTACGGGAGCCTCATTCTAAAACGAGGCCAAACACATACATACAACACCAAAGGTGCGGGAGATAGGGCACGAGTGGGTAAGCCAGACTTACCATTCTCTAGCCATGCCTACAACACCTTTCATCTTTGCAGCTCCCATACCAAAGCTTTATCACCTGCCATTTCGATGTGCAACCATCAGTCAATCAAATGATGTGCTCTCAAACCAACAACGAAAGATAAAATTGTAAGTTAGAGATCGTTACCTTCCCTGAGGAGCTTGACCTCCCTACACCGTAGTCGAGTGCAACAATTAGCAAGTATGCTCACCAGGAGCAGAGCTCGGGTCAATTTCCCACACAGTCTCCATACAAACGAAGGGCAGAGCCAAAACAAGGAACAAATCGAATACAGGAGTGACTAGCAAAAGCCCCAATTCATTTTCTCCAAATCCTTGTGACTAGTTGTCCCCCTTAATCATTTAAAGCGCATTAAATGGTATACCAAGCGGTATACCAAGCTCACTCTAGTGGAGGAACAAATTTTTGCACAAAGTCTATAGTGAAGTCGTGGACTCAGATCCACCTTTGTTTAAAATGCAAAAGGTTCAATTTTATAACAATTCTATAGTGAATTCACAAACTAATCCATACTCATTGAAATTACAAGAGAAACCCACAGTCTTAACCTCACATTGCAGCATACCATATTACAATATGAGTTCGCTTGGCAATGAAGCACCCATTACCAATACATATCACCACCCTAGTAAAACGCGACCCAGAAGTAAGATATGGGTCACCCCTTTTTGAAACTCAACTCAGATTTCACATACCTTCAATCACACAGAAGTACGGAATGGCATTAGCATTATGCTATGTAAGTCAGGCAACCACTACAATCGCCCACACCTCCCGGCAACTGTGCCGAGGTATGTAATTACATGTCTGAGAGTATTATAGAATCCCCATGTGAAAAGTATACAGTCATCAAAGGTCATCAAAGGAGCTCTCGTCACCTGAAGGTGTCATTAGACATTCATAATTAAAATCACACCTTTGAACTAGGTTTTTGCATTTGCAATGAAAACATGATCTCATTTTATTTCCACATCCCTTCCCCAAATTCTGAACTTACATATAGAAGAAACCATGCAAAACAAAAAGGCTTAGGTTTACATTGTGTCATACTTTTTTAACATTATTAAATTTAATGTATGCATTTTTCTATTATAAATTAATGACTATTGCAGACACGAAAATTTTAAATTTTTTGGTATTTTGGGACATTACATCATGACGGAGACAGATTGTCCCAATCGTAGCGATCCCAGAGAAAGCGAATATCTACACTGGTACGCGTGTACATTATGCAAATACTTTCTGCGAAATAGCACTTAATCACTGTCTCTTCATGTCAATCAAGTTCTAATTGGAGAAAACGGCAGCGACATATTTCAATTGAATTTTGGACTTGTGTAGCTGTAGAAACAGTTGGTCTTCTACCATCCCTAGACTTATAATGCTTTAAATATTCATGTTATGTTTTTTTGCAGTATAGTTACTGATATCCCGGGAACAACTTCGAATTGTTTTGGTAAGCATTGAATGCATTCTGAATTTTGTACTGACAAACAATCCCATTTAAGAACCAAAAGGTACCCAGTACAGCATAAACAGTATTTCAGTCCTCTCGCTCTCGTTTTCTTTTGGTTGGATTAGTACCGTCTCTTAAGGTTCTTATATTTTATTTGGCCATCTTCCCTGCTGAACTATAAATAGTTCCTGTTCATGGCCATCGACATGAATCACTACCCATTTTTTCGGTATGTTCAAACATTTTGGTTCCGTTTATATGGAACAAATTTTCATACACTGCCGGAAGCTCGATTAACGGTAATAGAATATTTATGTTAAGGTGGAGAAATAGTGAGTTATGAGAGTCCAAGGCCTTTCATAGGGATCCACCGCTACGCATTCTCTCTGTTCCAGCAGAAGGGCCGACAAACGGTGCTCCCCCCTCCATCGCGCCACCATTTCAACACCATGCAGTTTGCACAATATATATAATGGAGTGGGGTTGCCCGTTGCTGCTGTTTATTTCAACGCTCAGAGAGAGACCGCCGCTCGGATCCGTTGAAATTATCTAAACAACGTTCCGCATGTATGGCTACTATGCATTCTCATTTATTACCTTCCTGCATTCCATTTGGGTACTGATAGCCGCGTGAATAGTAATTAGAGTACTGTGCCTGTGATCGCTCCAATTCAGTATCATCCAAGGAACAGTCGCCATGTCTGTATCTTCGCAACAGTGGGACGTTGAGGAGATTTACATTTTATTTAATTACGGAGTGTGCAATTTTCTATTAATGCGCTATATTTACAAGTTGATAACATGGACCTTTTATTTCGTCTGTTTTATTTATTTGTAATGTGTGTAAATCTCTTGTTTATTAGAGAAGCCTTTCACTCGTAACATATAGTATTTAAAGATATAGTCTTTTAAGTTAATATTATTTATATTTTATGGATTTACGGTGGTGACATTAACATTAATTGCAACCTTGTGGTGTTATGGTGATGCTGGTTAAAGGGACATTAATATTTGTTGATTTTATTGGAAATAAAGTTTTTTCTCAACTACATCAGTATACATATGTCATTCTCTCAAATACTATGAAGTAGTCCTAAGCCCATATATGCCATGCTCTCAAGTAATATGAAGTAGTCTTAAGCCCTTATTCATCTCATGTACATGAACATATGAAATATATTTATGAGGAATTACTTTATAAATAGAAGTTAATAAATAATTATTTTGTAAATAACATAATTAGTTTTTTTTTTTGTTTTTATTTATTCAAATAAATGTTCAAAATTAATTTAGGAGACTTTGCACCATAATAAAAAATTTACCTTTATACTATTTAAACAATCACTTTAGAGGATTCATTTATGGAGCTTTGTATCACATCACAACAAGATCACAAATAATGGTTTTTTAAATAAATCATTCATTTTTATACTATTTAAACTAATAAATATCCATGATTCTTAATCTTGAAAAATAATTAGAGAAAACCATTTTTAGTTTATTATTATTTTAAAGTAGCAATAAAAGTGATTTCACTTAAAATTTGATTATTTTATTGAGAATAATTTTATTAATCTTATTAAATTTCATTATGGATGTTAGTATCATTAAGAGGTTTTAAGCACAAGGGATGGGTCTTACATCTATGGACATGGTCCATTGAGAAAACCTCTACGTTTGTCCCTAAAACAAGCTTATAGGAATATAGGACAAATAAAGACACTTCAAAAATCATCGCACATCTTCCTAAAAGTATTATTATCCTCTATGTGTGGGCATTGACACCATTTTAATCTTTTGATCACTAGGGATAGGTATAGTGTCCATTGGCATGGTCAAGGGGAGAAACCTAACCCTTAGCAAACATGAAGCTTGTAGGCATCTAGGGCCAATAATGATGTGTTTAACCACTGCAAATCATGTTTTGAAAGGATCTTTGGCCTTAAAATAGGGATGAAGGGGAAATTTGGACGAAAATATAACTAGCTACGAGTCTTGGGGGCATAGACATGATTAAGGGAGAAAACATAGGCCTTGTTCCTTAAAGGAAACCTCTAAGCATATAAGATTAACAAATAGATCTAAAACCACCACAAAGGAGATCTTAAGGGTATCTTTGGTCTAATATTGGGTGCATTAATTCCATTAAGAGGTTTCAATAAGTATATATGGGTCTTGAAACACTTAACATGGTTGAAAGAGGAAACCGAGGCCTTAGCCCCTAATAAAATATTTTGGGCATCCAAGGCCAAAAGAAACGCCTTGAACAACTACACATGACGTATTGGGGGTATTCTTTATCTATAACCGAGGATATCAACACCATTATGAGGCTTTCTGGGTGAGTGCAAGCTAATGAGGGTGACTTTTGGCGCGTTAGATGCAATAGAAAACTGAAAAATCAGGCATCCCTCAACTTACTTGGATTTTTTGTGATACTTACGCAAAACATCTTGCATTGACTAAAAAAAATGAAATGTAGGAAATTGAATCACGTTTCTGAATATATAACTTTTATGTATTGAAAATTTGCATAGCTATGTCAAGTTTCATTTTTCCTAACAGCCACTTTTTATTTTTCAAGCAAATGATAAGGTATATGTTTCTGTGGGTGCAACCTTTGAGGGCCTAAATGATGGAATCAAGCTACAAAAATGAGCATGCAGGTAGAGAACACATAGCACTTGTGCGCCATTATTTTTTGAAAATTATATTAGTAATTTTATAATTTTTTTATAATTGTCTATGTGATCAAACCTCGAAAATAGTACCTCTTTTGTGGGTGTATCCTTTGAAGGTCTTAATGCAAAAATCTTGGAATGGGTTTTTCATAGAACGTGGAGGTTAGTGTCCTCTTGTGCACCATACAATTTTTTTTTTAAATGATCGAGAATTGAAAAAGTTATGGAAGAAACACTAAGAGTGTGTTTCACGAGTTAAGGAGGTAGGACACAAAAGAAATTGAAAGAAAATAGGAAAAATTAATATTTTTAAATAAAAATTACATATTTGGAATCTGCAAAAAAAATGCTATTTTTGTTTAAGATTTTTTCAAAAATGACTATGTGTAGCATACTGTAACGAGTTCGGCTAAGCACAGGATTCTCCAGAAATTGGAAGAAATACCCAATTAGCTTTGGTTAATCATTAACATCGCACGGGTTTGAAATTACCAAAGAAAACTCCAAAGCATACACATAGGATTATTGTTGACATGTAAGCAAGTGAGTCGGCTTGGTTTAGGCTCTACAAAACATGAGCGCGTTTTGTTTAAATTCAAAAATATTGTCGTTCTTTTAAAATTCAAGAATGCACACGCGTTATATAACTACATAACGCGTGTGCATTATGTAGTGCCAAAACGAGCTCGCATTATGCAAATCATAAAATATATGTTTAATAGTTGAGAGAGAGGGGGTGTGGAAGACTCAAGGGAATTTTTGGTTAATATTTGAGAAGGGGTGGGGAAGGGTCAAGGGAATCTATGGTTAATATTTAATAGGGGTGGGAAAGGGTCAAGGGCTTAGAAGGATGTTGGAAGCTTGAGCGGGGAGAGATGAAGGGAATGAGAACATGATGGGCTATAGGGGGTGAAGTGAAGTGGAGCTTGAGAAAACTATTAAAAGTAGAAGAGTTTCTGAAGAGGTATAGGGTTAGAAGTTGAAAGTGAGACTTGAGTGACAAGGGGGAATGGATGGAGGCAAGGGAGATGTGAGAGAGAAATAAAGAATACAAGGGGGGGAGGGACATAGAGCGAGGCAGGGAGAGGGACAATGGGGAGGAATGGATTTAGAGGGAGTGAGAGATAGATGGGGATAGAACGAAATAAAGAGATAGGAAGGGAGGGACAGAAAGTGTTGGTGGGAGACATGCAGGGAGTGGTGGCGAGAGAGAGAGAGAGAGAGAGATAATATCAGAGGAGGGGGAAGGGACATAAAGTGTGAGAGAGAGAGGGAGTGATGGAGAGATTGGGATAAGTTGAGGGAAGGATAGAAGGTGAGAGAGAGATAGGCGATGAGAGAGGGAGGGAGAGAAGGTAGGGAGAGGGATGGAGGCAGAAAGGTGGAGATAGGTATGGATGGAGGGGGAATGGGCTTGAGAATGGAAAGGGACATAATGTGTGTGTGTGTGTGTGTGTGTGTGTGTGTTTGAGAGAGAGAGAGAGAGATTGATGGTTGGGTAGAGATAGACTAGAGGGAGGTGTGGGTTAAAAATAAAGTGGGAGGTTGTATGTGTGTGTGTGTGATAGGGAAGGAGGAATCAGTGGGGTGGAAGGGACGAAGATGGTGTAAGGGAGAGAAAGCGACATAGAGGGAGGGAGGAAAAGGGAGTGAGGGACATATCCAGGGGTAGATCTAGAGAAAGAGATAGGGAGGGAGGGATACAAGGTGAGATAGAGAGGGTATGGGGGGGGGGGGGAAGCACATAGGATTAATGATTAAGGGCAAACGAAGGGAGAGAGTTCTATAGGGACTTGGATAATTGTGAATATATACATAATGTGGATACCCTCCTTGTCATCATCTTCATCACCATCACCATCATCATCACCATCATCAACATATTCATCATCATTGTCATCTCTAGGTTCCTCATCAACATCTCCATCATCATCATCTTCTTCCTCCTCATCATCTTCATCATCATCTTCATCACCATCACAATCATCATCAACATATTCATCATCACCATCATCATCACCATAAATATCTCCATCATCATTTTCATCTCCCCCTTCCTCATCAACATCTCCATCATCACCATCTTCATCATCATCATCATCATCATCTTCATCATCATCATCATCGTCTTCATCACCATTACCATCATCATCAACGTCTTCATCATCATCATCATCAACATCTTCATCATCATTTTCATCTCTAGATTTTCCATCAACATATCCATCATCATCTTCTTCTTCATCATCTTCATCTTCAGCAGTATCATCATCATCATCAACATCTTCATCATCATCACCATCATCATCATCATCATCATCTTCCTCATCAAATCAACATCTCCATCATCATCATCATGATCTTATAAACATCATCATCATCATCATCCTCATTTGAATATCACCATCACCATCATCATCATCATCTAAACATCACCATCACCATCATCATCAACATCTTCATCATCAATGGTGGCCATCAATGCACAAGAACTAGTCATCCAGGTGTCAATCTAAGTCTAACTGAGTGTAACAAGTGTAACTGAAGTGTGTAGCATTGATATAGGGAAAGAAGATCAGTGGAGGGTGCATGGGAGGCTTAACTAAAGTCAGAACAAGTCATCTAGTCAATCTGGAGGTCCAATGGAGTGAAATAGTCAGTCGGGAGTGAAACTAGCCTCAAATCAAGGAGAATTGGAGCTAACTGAGTGTAACTGAAGTGGAACTGTAGTGGTAGGTGAAGAAGTGCGCCCTTCTATGGCAGTAGGTCAGAAGTGGGCGCCTTCATGACTAGGAGGGCTAAAGAACTGATGTAAGAAGCTCCCGGGTGCTAGAATAAGGTGGGTAAGGTGCTGGAGGCATCAACCTCGTGACTGGGATGCATGCAAACCCCTAGAGTTTGCATGCAAACCCTAATTGCATGCAAGGTCCTGAAAATGATGATGTGGATATCCGAACACCCTCCCTCAAGCAAGACTATGATGTGTAAAAAACAATAATGTAGGGCCCTGGTTACTAAGACCAAAGGTCACCCCAATACAATAATAATCCAAACTAATAACATTCAATAAACCGAGGAAATGGGGAAAACCTCATGGGAAAAATACCCCCCCTCAAAATAGACTGTAGCACACCAAAAGATTTAACTGATCCAAAATCAAGTAGATATGTATGGAGGTATCTTGCTTTTGGGAGTAAATGGATCATGCTTCAGAAACATGTGCTTGAATTCTCCATCAATGGATGCAAGCGAATGTGGAGAATTTATGAACTTGCTCTTCATACCAAAAATGGTGAGAACAGATATGAAAATATGAGGATGATCCTGGAACCTGTGATTCGAACCAAGTGAGGTAGAAAAAGCTCCAATAAGATCAAATAGCTCTGTAAACTTGAACTTCTTATCAGTAGAAGTTAAATCAGCTCCAAGAATAGATAAATGGTTTATTGAGATCTCCTTTGAACCAACAAGGGTGAGATCAAAACAAAAATCAGCAAAAAGTGCATGAGAATTGAACTCAAGTGAATGGTAGTGCTCTTCATCTTCATTAAAACTCTGAGAAACTTTGCAAATGATAGAACATAAGTCTATAGGAGGCATGCAATCAAGGAGGGAGAATGATTCACCTAAAAATCATATTTTACCTCTAAAACATCAAGTAGATCATTATTCTACATGCCGGCAAACTCATGTGAAAGAGAGGATTCAAGAACCTCTTCAGAATCTAGAGTATGAGTTGGTTTATCTTGCTCAGAATTTGAAATAGAAGACATTGAGAGAGTGAGTTTTGAATCTATAGTTTCTTCTTCATCTTGAACAATTGTTGAGGCCAAGACATGATCGGAAAGAACACATAAAGAAATCTCACTGGACTAGTTCTCCAAAAGGCTAGCATGATCCTCTTCTTCCTGCTTTCCAAATTCTCTGTCAAGTTGGACCCATAGATCACTTGGATTTTTAGTAGTATTACTAAGGTAGCGCATACAAGGAGACATAACAAGACACATTGCTCCAAAAGCTCCGTCACAATCATCGAGCCAATCATTCTCCTCTTCATCGGAATCAAAATCTCTTGTATTACCAATGCACATATCAAAAAGACATTGTCTCTTCAAGAATGCAATCATCTTTGGTTTTCATTCATCATAGTTGAATGGACTAAGGATATTTTGTGAAGAAGAAGTCTCCATCTTTGCATTAGCGAATGCACATGGAGAAGTAAGAAACCTGCAAATCACACACAAACAAACACTATGTTTCAACTTTGCATGCACATGAGTGAATGCACATTAGATTTTTCATGCCGCTGCTGAAATATATTGGTGAGCAATTCACTCAATCTTCATGTAGAACACCTACAGAAAAAAAAAGAAAAAAAAAAAAAAGTCTTGTCCCTGCCATGGCTCTGATACCATATAAAATTAGTCACAGCAGATCTAATGAACAAGTAAATCAATCACAACAGATGAACATAGAAAATATGGTGTAAAACTGTGAAAAACATGCATCGGTGCTCAATATCTCAATAAGGGTGAATGATTACAATACAATAATATGACAATGTGAATGAGCAATTCGAATTGACTAAGAAGATCATTCGAATTACTGAATGGTGTAGCTTAGCTCCAACTAGGAGTCCTCATCTTCAATCAATGGTGGTCATCAATGCATAAGAACAATTCATCCAGGCGTCAATTTGAGTCTAACTAAGTGTAACAAGTGTAACTGAAGTGTGTAGCACTGATATAGGGAAAGAGGCTCAGTGGAGGGCACATGGGAGGCTTAACTGAAGTCAGAACAAGTCATCTAGTCAATTTGGAGGTCCAATAGAGTGAAATAGTGAGTCGGAAGTGAAACTAGCCTCAAATCAAGGAGAATCGGACCTAACTGAGTGTAACTCAAGTGGAACTACAGTGGTAGGTGAAGAAGTGTGCCCTTCTCTGGCAATAAGTGAGAAGTGGGCGCCTTCATGACTAGGAGGGCTAAAGAACTGATGTAAGAAGCTCCCAAATGCTAGAATAAGGTGGGTAAGGTGCTGGAGGCATCAACCTGGTGACTCGGATGCATGCAAAATGCATGCAAACCCTAGAGTTTGCATGCAAACCCTAATTGCATGCAAGGTCATGAAAATGATTGTAATGTCCCCTCCTATCATACCAGCATGATAGAGAGGACATGATGCTAGAACTGGGCAGTTAGCCCCATAAACCTTTAACTAAGCATTCACAGAGTATAAAAATTCATATGGAAATGTATAAATATAAGAAAACACGGCGGAAGTAAATTCATTAACACATCCATCATACATTTAAGATATTCATCAAATAATAATTGGGGAGTTAACACAAGAGAATACTTATCTTATAACAGTAGTCCCAAGCAACTGGCTATGCAACTGCAACATTCCACCCAACCATAGGCCAGTTTTGCTTATCAACCTCTTGATGCAACTGCCACCCCCGAGCTAGGCATGATTTCTACAAGGAACCAGGGAACAACAGACTCACACATAGCTAAGCATACACCAAGATGAGCCAAGCCAATCTACAATTGGGTTTATCAGGCTGTTAGGAAATGGAAAGGAAGAATTGGTAAGCTAGTGAGCTCAACCCCAGAGCTATGGATACCTCTGCAAGATCTATTTAGCTTGACACCCACAATGCCTACACACACCTACTCAAGACAGTATTCCCTTCACCAATTCACAGTCCCTCAGGCCATACCTTCCAATTCTAGAGTGTCCCAGGTGTGCATAGAAGAGTAGCCAACCCTCTTGATATTCTTGAGAGCTTACTCCCTTCATTAGGTTTATCAAGCCAATTCTGTCCACTACCACTCCAAGTTTCTTGCTCATAGGTTCAAATCAAAACATGGATGCACATAACAACATAATTCTAAGTGTTGGGCATGAAGAAAAGTTTTTACAATGACAAGCCCAAAGATGGGGTTTCCATTAGCTTCAGAAAAACATGGGAAACCCAAAAACGAAACTAGAAAATGGGGAACAACCCTGGCAAGCCAAATCCGTTTTTAGAAAAACGTCCATGAACATTCTGGGGCAAAAACGGCCTCCATAACAGTCCCAAATAGTGGCCCTTCTCTCCCAGTTGTTGTCCAATGCAAAAACGGGCTCCCATGCATGGAAAATGCAGGAAAAATGGTGAAAAACATGATGGGAAAAGGCCCAGTAGTTCAGACTGCATGAGAGGGCAAAGACTATCGGTTTTGAATGGCTTTGGGCCCCATTTCATGGGTGTTTTCTTGCCCAAGGAGACAAAATATGATTTCCCAGGTTGATGTCTTTCCCATACACGAAATTGGCTGCCATACCTCTTCATTCCCAAGGCATTAACTGCCTCAACCAATTTCTGGAAGAATTAAATGATTGGGTCCATAACCCAAAATGGGTAGTTGGTGGTTTATGGGTTTTCTCATTGACACATGGAATAACACCATTGGCTCAAGGTTTGAATAAATTCCCTCCCTATTCCTTGTAGAATCATGACCCATCTCTTTGTTGCATTGCATATCTAGTTGTGGGTATTTCATTAAAATTCGTATTTACATGATGTCTTATTTACATTGTGCCTATCTAGCACAAGAACCATAGGCATCTATTTTTAATTGTCGATACATGAAACACTAAATCAATGGTGGGGCCTTGGCCTTGAGCTCCTCACCATGATTAAATAACAATATTTACATCATTTACGATTTAATACAAAGGGGGTCAAAATGGGGACATTACATTCCCCTCCCCTTACATTAGCACTGTCTTCAGTGCTCATAAAAGTTGAACAAAAATGGATATGACACCCTCATGGCATCCTCCAGCTCCCATGTAGCCTCATCGGAACCGTAGTGCTTCCATTGCACCTTTACCTGTCCGATGGCTCGGTTCCAGAGCAATGTTACCTTCTTATCTAGGATGCACAACGGATCGGTTTGGAATTCTCCCTCGGGTTCCACCTGGATCACATCCCAATTAATCACATGGTTAGGATCATGTACATATTTCATAAGTAAAGAGACATGAAAAACATTATGAGCTTTAGTGCTAGCAGGCAATGCAAGTCTATATGCAACTAGCCCTATTCTTTCAAGCACTTCAAATGGCCCACAATATCTAGGTGATAGCTTGGCACAACTCCCAAGCTTCAAGGAACTCTTCCTTGATCTCACTTTAAGATACACATGATCCCCAACATTGAATTCCCTATGGATCCTATGCTTATCTGCATAGCTTTTCTATCTATCCTGAGTTGTTTTTAAATTATGTCTGATTTTTGCAACCTCTTGTTCCATTTCCTTAAGCAATTATGGCCCAAGTACAATTCTGTTCACTGGATTGTCCCAAGTCACTGGTGTCCTACACCTTCTGCCATACAAAGCCTCATAAGGACTCATTCCCAACGATGCTTGTTGCCCATTGTTATATGCAAATTCTACCAAGTGTAGATAATCCTCCCATTTGGAGGGTTTGTCCATTGCATACATGCAGAGCATGTCTTCAAGAACCCGATTTACTCTTTCTGTTTTCCCGTCTATGTGAGGATGGTATGCGGTGCTAAAGCTTAGCTGTGTACCCAGATCTGCAAAGATACCTTTCCAAAAATTGGAAGTGAACTTTGTATCCCTATCAAAAATTATTGCCTTAGGCAACCCATGCAATCTGAAAATTTCCTTCACGAAAATATTTGCAATGGCATAGGCTTTATGTGTGGACTTAACCAGTATAAAATGTGCTGCCTTTGTTACTTGTCCACCACAACCATAATGGAATCATGTTGTCTCACAGTCATTGGCAATCCTATAATAAAGTCCATGGATATTACTTCCCATTTCCATTCTGGAATTGGCAGTGGGAGCAATAAACCTGCTGGATGCTGGTGTTCACTCTTCACTTGCTGACATTCCATGCACTTAGAAATGTATTCAACGATGTCCTTCTTCATGCTTGGCTAGAAATAATATTTTCTTGCTGTAGCAATTGTTTTCTGATATCCTGGGTGACCAGAGTATGGAGCTGTATGGATTTCATCCATAACAATCCTCCTCAAATCTGCCGCATTTGGAATATAGACTCTATTCTTATAAGTAAGAAGTCCGCCTTATCCCAAATGATAGCCTTCATACTTCTTGCCAAGGTCTTGCTGTTGCAATTTGTCCTTTATCTGCACGTACACTTCATCCTCACCCATATGGTTCACAATCTGCTACCTCAAATCTAGTTGGCAAGTACTAAGCGCTGCCACATGCATTTCATGTACCTTCCTGCTGAGTGCATCAGCCACCTTGTTTTCTTTCCCTTTTATGTGTTTGATTTTGAAATCAAATTCACACAAAAATTCCAACCATCTAGCTTGCCTAACATTTAAAGTTGGCTGATCAAACAAGTATTTCAGACCACAATGGTCTGTCCTTAACTCAAATTTTCTTCCCATAAAGTAATGCCTCGACATCTTTAAGGCATGAACTATGGCTGCAAGTTCTATATCATGAGTAGCATAGTTCTTCTCATGCTCCTTCAACTTTCTTGACTCATAGCATATCACGTGGTTGTCTTGCATAAGAACTCTTCCAAGTCCTTGATTGCATGCATCGGTACATACCACAACGTCTTTTTCCGGATCTGTAATCTTTAGAATAGGTGCACTTGTAAGAAGATTCTTCAACCGTTGAAAACTTTCCTCACATCTTGGTGACCATTTAAACTTTATCCCCTTCTTTGGCAAAGAAGTGATTGGGTTTGCAACCCTGGAGAATCCTTCGATAAACCTCCTGTAGTAACCAGCAAGGCCCATAAAAGATCTCAAATCCATCACATTCCTTGGAGTTAGCCAATTCATAATGGCTTCAATCTTCTCAGGGTCTACAGATATTCCTTCGTCGGAGATGATGTGACCCAAATAATGAATTCTATCTTTATAAAAGTCACATTTGCTCAACTTTGCATACAGCTTATGCTCCCTTAGTAATTGCATTGTCATTCTCAAATGTTCTTCATGTTCTTCTTCATTCTTAGAATAGATGAGAATGTTGTCTAAGAATACAAGAACAAACTTGTCCAAATATTTGCTAAAAACATTATTCATGAGACACATGAATGTAGTTGGTGCATTTGTGAGACCGAATGGTACCACTACAAATTCATAGTGTCCATACCTCATTCTAAAGGCTGTCTTATGAATATCTTCTTCTTTGATTCTTACCTGATGGTAACCAGACCTCAAGTCAATTTTTGAAAATACCTTTGCTCCTCTCATTTGGTCAAAAAGGTCATAAATCCGGGGCAATGGGTATTTTTTCTTCACAGTGACTTTGTGCAACTGCCTGTAGTCAATACATAACCTGAGTGTTCCATCTTTCTTTTTCACAAATAGAATAGGTGCTCCCCACGGGGACACACTTGGCCTAATATATTTCTTTTCCAGTAACTCTTGTAATTGCATCTTCAATTCTAGCAATTCCGGTGTACTCATCCTGTAGGGTGTCTTAGACACTGGTGCTACTCCTGGCAAAAGCTCAATTGTAAAGTCAATGTCTCTCTTTGGAGGGAGTCCTGGAATCTCATCAAGAAAAACATCCCTAAATTCTTGCAATACCTGATAGTCCTCCAATTTAAGAATTTCACTCTCTGTTGCCTCTAAAATGTGGGCTGCATACAATTGACATCCCTTCCTACAGAACTTCTTCAGTTGCATGGCTCAAACCTGTCTAACAGAAGTCACCTTTGGAATTCCTTTTACAACCCTCAGGTTTCCTTCTTCGTCCATGAATTCAAATGTCTTATTGTAGTAGTCAAGTTTAACCCTCTGTGCTTCTAACCAATCCATTTCAATGAGAATATCATAGGAACCCAGTGGTAAAATATTCAGATCTACATAAGTGAATAGCCCATCCATCTCTAATGGACATTTCTCTACAATTTCACTAACTTTTCTCTTGGTTCCAGTGGCTAGTTTAACTAACCATGACTTACTATGCTTTAATTTCTTGAAAGCACAAATCTCAACAATCCTAGGAGTGACATAACTGTGAGTAGATCCAGGATCAACCAAAATAGAAACAGATTGCTTAGCAATCTTACCTTCAACTTCAACCACACTTGACTGATGATCTGTGTGGTGGTCATCTAGAGCTGCATAGATTCTAGGGATTGTCCTCACCACTTGACCCACAGTTCCAGCTCCTTGGATGTTGTGAACTTGATTTTTATTCCCATTCCTATGTGGACAGTTCCTAAGCATGTGGTCTCCTCCACAACCCCAACATTGAAGTGGTTCTCTTGGCTCCTTTGGATCTCTTGGCTTGTCTCCCATCATCCTAGTTGGCTTAGTCACAACCTGTGATGGTTTCCTTTGCTAATTCCGGAATTGAGGAGGCTTGAACCCCTTCTTCCTTTGGTCAAACTTTTTTTTTTTCTTATCCTTCCATGCCTTTTGGAATTCTGGTTTGCTTCTATTTTGATCAAAGCAATACTTGGCCTTTCTTATGGCCTCCTCTAGAGTTCGAGGTTCATCAAACTCAATTCTATCTTTATATGACTGGGGCAGTCCACTTAGGAAATGCTGAATTTTCACCTTATCATCTCGAATGTACCTGACATATCTTAGCAGCTCCAAGAATTTATTTGCATATTCATCCATGGTCAATTGTCCAAATCTCAGCTCATGGAACTCTTTGATCTTATCATCATCGTACCTATCAAGGAGGTACTTCTGCTTGAAGTATTTCTTGAACTGCTTCCACACAATTTTCCTTTCGTTGATCTTCTTCACTTGCCTAATGTGTTCCCACCATATAGATGCTCTTCCATTCAAGTTGAAGATGGCAACCCTTTCCTTCATATTTCCCGAGTAGTCTTGGACTTGGAAATACTTTCTCATCCCAAGAAGCCAAGCTTCAGCTTCTTGACAGGACTTTACCTCTCTATCAAATGTAGGAGGTTTTGCCTTCTTAAATTCCCCATGTGAATTGTTCTTGTAGTGCTTCTTCCTCTTGCTTCTGCGGGATGAAGAGCTTGAACCCTCAATGGATTCTTTAGAATCATATGATTCATTAGAAGATATTTCTGGACTATATGTTGTGTCTATAGAAACTCTTCTTGAGCTACTGGCCCTCTTACCAGAATTCCTTCTAGAGCTACTCCCACCCCTTTCTAGATTTGATGTCTGATGCCCAGAGTTTGTCTGCCTTTGGATGTCCGTCAAACTCTGTAGCATAGCTGCATTCAACTGATTTTGTTCTTCCTGAGATTTAATCATCCTTTCATTATATTCCCTACAGCTTTGCAACTCCACCCTTAGGCTTCTCATGGTGGCTGCAATACTTGGAGGAGTCTCTTGATTTCTTCTCCCATTAGATTCTGTTTCAGCATTTTCAACATGTATGTTCTCCCCCATGGCATCTGTCTCAGGCTCATATGGATCCTGTGCATCATCCATGATGTTGATTTTCTTGGTCCAACCAAGGTCCAAAACTTTCCAACTGTACTATCTAGAGTGCTAACCTGATGTAACTGTGATTCTGCTAAATGTGTTCATCAACACGGTTGTTAGCTGCATTATATTCTCATAAATTCATAAATTACTTTCATGCAAGTGGAAAAATGTTATATTGACAATTTGTCGGATCGTAGAATTTTCTCACAATCAACGACATATGAGGGGGACAAAGGGGGTCAAGGGGGGTTTCCCCCTTGTGGCTTCCCACCGTTGCGGGGCGGTTCGCCGAACGCTTCCGCAATTGCTGAGCGATTCGGTGAATGATTCCGCAGTAGTGGAGCGATTTGGCGAATGCTTCCGCAGTTGCGGAGCCATTCGCGGAATGCTTCCGCATTTCCGGATCCATTCGCGGAATGCTTCCGCATTTTCGGAAGACACTGGGAAATTCTTTCCGCAGTTTCGGTGCGGTTCGCGGAACTCTTCCGCAATTGCGGGAAGATTCACGGAACTCTTCCGTAGTTGCGGGAAGATTTGCGGAACTCTTCCGCAGTTGTGGGAAGATTTGAGGAACTCTTCCGCAATTGCGGGAAGATTCGAGGAACTCTTCCGTAGTTGTGGGAAGATTCACCGAACTCTTCTGCAATTGCAGGAAGATTCACAGAACTCTTCCGCAGTTGCGGGAAGATTCACCGAACTCTTCCGCAATTGCGGGAAGATTTGCGGAACTCTTCCGCAGTTGTGGGAAGATTCTCCAAAGTCTTCCGTAGTTTTGGAAGAGAATTCCTTCCAAAAATTTCCTTTTGACGCCGAACACTTAGAAAAAAATTTCAACTATTTCGGAGCAGTTCGCCGAATTCTTCCGCGTTGTGAGACAACTTGTGGAATCCTTCCTCAGTTTCGGAAGAGAATTCCTTCCGGAATTTCGGAAGAGAATTCCTTCCGCAATTTCGGGGCGGTTCGCGGAACTCTTCCGCAAATTTCGGAACGATTTCCCGAACTCTTCCCCAAACACACTTAAACAAAAATTTCCAAAAACTCTTAAGAAAATTTTTGAAATCTTCCCTTCTTTTAGTGATGACTGCTCCTCAGCAGGAGGTGCTCTTACCTCTGTAATATATCCAACTTAGCCTATTTAGGCCCAATGCTGAGACTTGTGGTGATCAGGAAGGGACCTTCCCATGTGGCTGTGATTGGATTTGGCCCATAGAGGTCCAATGCTGCAACCAACAGCTCTGATACAAAAATGTAACGTCTCCTCCTATCATACCAGCATGATAGAGAGGAAGTGATGCTAGAACTGGGCAGTTAGCCCCATAAACCTTTAACTAAGCATTCACACATTATAAAAATTCATATGGAAATGTATAATTATAAGAAAACACGGCGGAAGTAAATTCATTAATACATCCATCATACATTCAAGATATTCATCAAATAATAATTGGGGAGTTAACAAAAGAGAATACTTATCTTATAACAGTAGTCCCAAGCAACTGGCTATGCAACTGCAATGTTCCACTCAACCATAGGCCAGTTGTGCTTATCAACCTCTTGATGCAACTGCCACTCCCGAGCTGGGCATGATTTCTAAAAGGTACTAGGGAACAGCAGACTCACACATAGCTAAGCATACACCAAGATGAGCCAAGCCAATCTACAATTGGGTTTATCAGGCTGCTAGGAAATGGAAAGGAAGAATTGCTAAGCTAGTGAGCTCAACCCCAGAGCTATGGATACCTCTACAAGATCTATTTAGCTTGGCACCCACAATGCCTACACACCCCTACTCAAGGGAGTATTCCATTCACCAATTCACAGTCCCTCAGGCCATACCTTCCAATTCTAGAGTATCCCATGTGTGCATAGAAGAGTAGGCAGCCCTCTTGATCTTCTTGAGAGGTTACTCCCTTCACTAGGTTTATCAAGCCAATTCTGTCCACTACCACTCCAAGTTTCTTGCTCACAGGTTCAAATCAAAACACGAATGCACATAACAATAGAAGTCTAAGTGTTGGGCATGAAGAAACAATTTTACAATGAGAAGCCCAAAGATGGGGTTTTCATTAGCTTCAACAAAACATGGGAAACCCAAAAACAAAACTAGAAGATGGGCAACAACCCTGGGACACCAAATCCGTTTTTAGAAAAATGTCCATGGACATTCTGGGGCAAAAACGACCTCCATAACAGTCCCAAATCGTGGCCCTTCTCTCCCAGCTGCTGTCCTATGCAAAAACAGGATCCCAGGCATGGAAAATGCAAGAAAAATGGTGAAAAACATGATGGAAAAAGGCCCAGTAGTTCAGACTGCGTGAGAGGGAAAGACTATCGGTTTTATATGGCTTTGGGCCCCATTTCGTGGGTGTTTTCTTGCCCAAGGAGACAAAATACGATTTCCTAGGTTGATGGCTTTCCCATACACGAAATTGGCTGCCATACCTCTTCATTCCCAAGGCATTAACTGCCTCAACCAATTTCTGGAAGAATCAAATTGTTAGGTCCATAACCCAAAATGGGTAGTTGGTGGTTTATGGGTTTTCTCATTGACACATGGATTAACACCATTGGCTCAAGGTTTAAATAAATTCCCTCCCTATTCCTTGTAGAATCATGCCCCATCTCTTTGTTGCATTGCATAGCTAGTTGTGAGTATTTTCATTAAAATTTGTATTTACATTATGTCTTATTTACATTGTGCCTATCTAGCACAATAACCATCGGCATCTATTTTTAAGTGCCGATACATGAAACGCTAAGTCAATGGTGGGGCTTTGGCCTTGAGCTCCTCACCATGATTAAATTACAATATTTACATCATTTACGAGTTAATACAAAGGGGGTCAAAATGGAGACATTACAATGATGATATTGATATCCGAACATCACCTTCACCATCACTATCTTCATCATCATTGTCATCTCTAGGTTCCTGTTGATGCCTCGGATGTGCAGGTTACTGCAAGGTACTGGAAAGGGTTCCAAGGCACACAACAGGGGATGAAAACCCAGCCAGAGGCTTCAGTTTACCCTATGCAAGAGTTACTTTATCCTCGAGCTATTTGGGATGGTTAACACCCATGGATACAAAGGCCTCCGTTGGCACTTGTGGTTTTGATCGAAAATGGATATGTCCTACAGAGATGTAAGACAAAGGTATCCAAACTCTAAAGGTTTATCTAAGTCTTCGGTTAATCCTATCTAGAATGAAGTCTAAAACTAAGTCAGATCTAATTTAATAGAGTGGAAGTTGTGGAAGTTTTGTGTGTAGGGTAATTTGGTTTGTAAATTAATAAGTTAATTTAACTGGCTTAATAGAAATGCAAAACTAGATGGTTAACTTATTACTTCAAAGCATTATCAGATAATGAAAATTATTGACAACAATTTAAAGATTCAGTGCATCCAGTGTTATTCTGTTGTTCCTTTTGTTTATTGAAAAATTAACCTGAACTGTGATATGAACTGTGTATCATTTGTAAAAGAATAAATGAACATGTTGCATAAAGAAACTCATTCAACACATTCATACATTCAAATCAGCAATAGTGATAAACCAAAATCTCAAATCTAGGAATGTTGCATGTTTACAAATTAATAGACAATTACTGATAATAGACTCAGAGCAATCATCAAACTGATCAAAGAAACTTCAAGAGTGAACAAGAAAGTCATATGGAGAAACTTTACTGTATTAACACAATTGTAAGAGTTACAGTGTCTACAAAACAGGGCATATCCAATTGCTCCTTGCTGATTCAAGCTCTAAAGTCCATCAACCTTGGCAATGTCTCCTCGGTCCTGGAAGAGAAATGTTTCCAGCTCCGCTGAGCACTTCCCCCTTCCAGATCATTGAAGGTAGGTATTTATACAGAGAAAATTACAGAAAAATATAAGAACCATTCCCCAAATTCCTCAGCTAACTAGCTGAGTTGTTTCATTTGCCAGATTTGTCCATGAGACAAATCTGGGAAAATATGTTTTGAAGAACTAGTCGTATCTCCCAAATAGAGCACTTTCTAAGGATTTTGCTCATCAACAAACTAATTGGGCACCTTCTACACAAAACCCATGTCTTGGAGTTTTCAGATCCATCTTCATCACTCCCGAAATCGCGTCCAAAGATCACTGCTTTCCACTTGGCACGTTTTTATCATTCCAAACATTGGATGCAATTCTTCATCTCGATTCCTACAAATCCAAATCCACACCTGTACAATCCAAAACAGAATTTAAAATATCATTCAAAATCTAATAACAAAAATATAAAACAAATAACCATTCATCTGCAAATCAAATAATGAAAATAGACAAATCTTATCCAAATCCGAAAATGACTGTTCAGGCAGATTTTCAGGG
Organism: Larix kaempferi; assembly: GCA_027924585.1. Taxonomy (NCBI): domain Eukaryota; kingdom Viridiplantae; phylum Streptophyta; class Pinopsida; order Pinales; family Pinaceae; genus Larix; species Larix kaempferi. The sequence goes on along the minus strand of BSBM01000493.1, from coordinate 24,376,611 downwards.
TGTTTAAGCTATTCATTTGGAATAAATAATCTTCTCAAATCATTCATCATCCTTCCGTCTTTTCGATGAGCCACCACGGGCTTGATTTGGACTTGTAAATCTCAAGATATGGCTCTTGGAAGTTAAGACTCAGCAACCGTTGATTTCTTTTCGGGATGAATTGTAGCCAATGATTTAACAATTAAATCCATAATTCATATTAATTATTCTCGAAATGAATAAAACAAAAACAATAATCCAAAAATCCATTTTCCCAACAAAATCAGAAATTATATGTCGGGAGAGAAAATCGAATTAGAAAAATGATTTAAACAAATTAAAATCAGGAAAACCAAAATTAATACCAAAGTAAAACCCTAGGTGGAAAATTAAGTTACCGAAAATTACGAACCCTAACATTTAAATAAAATATAACCTAAGAAAAACGTAGGGTCCGAATAATTTCAGGTTGTGGGTTGCGGGAATGTCTAAAATGTAAAAAAAATAAAACCAAAGTTTCTGCATCCCGCATCCTGGAATTTCGGGTTTTGAGTTGGGAAAGATTAAAAATCTAAACAAACTAAAATCAAAGTTTCAGCATTCCAAATTTGGGTTAGGGTTGCACAAACAAACATATTTTTTTTTAAATAAGAAAATTAAACCTCCCGCATCCCGCAATTTAGGGTTGCAGGTTGCAGGAAGGTTGAAATTTAAGAAAATTAAAGGTTCCCGCAAATGCATAAAAAAGATTGAAGGCTTTGGAAAAAATGAATTTATTTTATTTTATTTTTTGAACATTGAATGAAGTAGATTAAAACAAAACAATAATAGAGAAAAGATTAAACAATCTTTTATTATTTACAATGTCTAAAAACCCTAAATTTAGAAGTAAAAATAAATAAAAAACCATTTACAATTTATTCTTAAGAAAATGATTGTTGCAAACAAGTTACTTATATAGGAAATGAGTCTCTCCTATAATATAGGAGAGTTAATTAATTCCATAAATAGGTTTCTAATATAATCATTTTCCAAGAACAGAAAACGAAGAAAAGAATAATAATATTTCCTTTTGCATACTAATAAATGGAAATTCTCTTAAATTGCAAAAGGTGAAAATAGAAGTTATATTTTCAAAATCAAACTAGCTTATTGAGAATAAAATACTTATCCATGATCATTTCCTAATAATCATAAAACCAAAACTCATAGAAATTAGGGAAATCAACTCCAACAAACTAAAACACGTATTATTTTAATTCTCATAACATCAAATTGTGTACAAGTTTAATATATGGATTTAATAAAATACACAAATTAAATTAATGAAAGTCAAAGCATGACCATGAATATTTAAAATATTTCAATAAGCTTAATTTCAATATTAAAAAATTATTAAACTAATATAAGCAAACAAACCCAAAGACTAAGATTATTTACAATATTTACATTATGATGCTAGGCATGCAAAAGTTTAAATAAAACCCTATCTAGCTTGAATATCAAACTAATGCAATGTTTGTTTAAAATCATGAGAGAAGAAACCATAAGGTCAATCGAAATCCCAAAGTGAAGGTAATAACCAACCATCATCTTGAATGATTAGTTTGTGGAGCGAAAACCAAATCTGGGTGGGGCATGTGAGGAACAACATAGTAAATTAACCACCAAGATCACAGAACCAAATCAAATGAATAAAAAGAAAATAACTAAAATGGAAACGACCCAAATAAACACTTAAATCACGCAGTGTAATATCATCCAAAAGATCAAGACAAGTCAATGGTCAAGATTGTTAAAATTTAATATGCTAAGACAAAAAATAGCGGCATTACATTCCATTTCACAAAAATAGCATATACAGGATCACTGAAGAAACAACAAGCACAGCATAAACACAAGAGACATAGATTTATCCTGGGAAACCCTCATGGGGTAGAAAACCCAGCAAAGCTTCCTCAATATAGATGACCAGCAATATACAAAGATGCAAACCAAAGACATGATCTCCTCCTCCACAAGTGCGCTACTCTCAAGTGAGTGAGTGTGTGTGTAGGCTACTTCGACTTGTCTTTTACACAAAACATGTAGGCTCGTATTTAACCAATGGGTTAAATACCCCACTACAACTGACTGGGCCAACCCCTCTAGGGTGGTCTAATAACCCTTTGACCCACATAACACATACAGGGCCGACCCCCACTAGGGAAGTCTAATAACCCAAGTTACCACATTCCAACGGAGGAATAAACATCTCCGGATATACAATAAGATCTTCACGGAGGAATGAAACATCTCCGGAATAATAAAGTACAAATATAATATTCTTTGAAGTTATAATATCTCAACACTCCCCCTTAACGAGAAGGATATTATAACAGCATCTGCACGAGCAAGGAGTCATCAACATCATACATGATACATCTATAAATCATTGGAAGCTTTCTCAACATCATCAGTAACTCAACCAGTTACTGGAACATCTTCAATACTGGAACATCAACATCTTCACTACTGAGTCTTTATCTTCTGTAGCACTCAAACAACTACAGCAACATCAATATCTGAATCCTCACGATCGTCAGCATCATCATCACACGATCATCAGCATCATCATCACACGATCAACATCGTCGTCTAGATCAACACGATTAGCATCGTCACATCATCTCGATCTACAGCATCTGGTTCATCACGATCTACAGCATCTGGATCATCACAATCTACAGCATCTGGATCATCTCAATCTATAGCATCTGGATCATCACGATCTATAGCATCAGGATCATCTCGATCTACAGCATATGGATCATCTCGATCTACAGCATCTAAATCATCTGTATTAGTATCCACACCAATACATCTATCATCAAAAGCATGTATTCTCACTAATACATCTATCATCAAAAGCATGTATTCTCACTAATACATCTATCATCAAAATCATGTATTCTCACTTAATACATCTATCATCAAAATCATGTATTCTCACTAATACATCTATCATCAAAAGCATGTATTCTCACTAATACATCTATCGTCAATAACATGTATTCTCACTAATATATCTATCATCAAAAGCATGTATTCTCACTAATACATCTATCATCAATAGATAGCAGCATACCCTGCAACACACACAATCATATTACAAGATGATCACTCCCACTCTCTTTAGGACATAGGTCCATGGATGATACAATCCAGATCAAGTTCCAGGATGATCAATCCTTATCACTTTAAGACAAGTCTCATGTCTAGGGACGATGCAATTCCATCATGTACATTTTGAACCCAGTTCACGGACGATGCAGTCCTCTCACGTACATTTTGAACCAAGGTCCAGGGACGATGCAGTCCTATCTTCAATTCTCGGAGACATCAGTCTACGGATCAATTCTGGGACCTAATTTCGGGGAAGATACAATCCCCTACCTGTTCATTCAGGACTTCATTATCGGAGACCCAGTTTACGGCTCAATTCTGGGACCAGAGTCTGGGGACGATGCAATCCCCCACCTGTTCATTCAGGACTTCATTATCAGAGACCCAGTCTACGGCTCAATTCTGGGACCTAAGTCCGGGGAAGATACAATCCCCTACCTGTTCATTCAGGTCTTCATTATCGGAGACCCAGTCGACGGCTCAATTCTAGGACCAGAGTCCAGGGACGATGCAATCCCCCACCTGTTCATTCGGGACTTCATTATCGGAGACCCAGTCTATGGCTCAATTTTGGGACCAGAGTCCGGAGACGATACAATCCCCCACCTATTCATTCAGGACTTCATTATCGGAGACCTAGTCTATGGCTCCTTTTAGAACATGTGTTCAAGGATGATGCAATCCCTCTTCTTTCTCGGAGACACCTGTCTATGGCTCCTTTTAGAACATGTGTTCAAGGATGATGCAATCCCTCTTCTTTCTTGGAGACACCTGTCTACGACTCCTTTTAGAACATGTGTTCAAGGATGATGCAATCCCTCTTCTTTCTCGGAGACACCTGTCTACGGCTCCTTTTAGAACATGTGTTCAAGGATGATGCAATCCCTCTTCTTTCTCGGAGACACATGTCTACGGCTCACTTTAGGACTGAAATCTAGGGATGATCCAATCCCCTTCATGTCCACCAAGGACTTCATTCTCAAAGACATACGTCTACGGCTCTCCTTAGGACTGAAGTCCAGGGATGATCCAATCCCCTCATGTCCACCAATGACTTCATTCTTGAAGACATACATCTACGACTCTCTTTAGGACTGAAGTCCAGGGATGATCCAATCCCCTCATGCCCACCAAGGACTTCATTCTCGAATACATACGTCTGCGGCTCTCTTTAGGACTGAAGTCCAGGGATGATCCAATCCCCTTGTCACCTTAGACCCTTTCTAAGGACCATCCACCAACCTCTCTGTCGGCATCACCAATATAGGTATCAATATCATCAACCTCACTGTCGATGCGGGAAATCTCATGATAAGTGATCACATCGCTCCCCCTTTCGAGGAGGGTGCTTCTGAACTATTTTAAGTTTTTCTTGGAAAACTTTACTTGAGGTAGAGGTTTGGTTAGTACATCGGATCGATAGAGGTTTGGTTAGTACATTGTCAACTTGTTACAAATTCGAACTTTAATTATTTTCTGCACCATATTTTGTCTATAGAAATGTCAGATCTCTATGTGCTTTGACTTATCATGGAATACTGGATTCTCTGCCATTTTGGTACAACTCTGTTTGTCACATAGGATCACAGTTGGGTTCAGTTTTATGTCAAACAATTCTGAAGCCATACTGCTTCACAACTAGTAGAGCAAGCAACCATATATTCCACTTGTGCTAACAGCCACACTAGATTGCTTCCTGCTAAACCACGAGATCATGGTTGATCTCAGACAATAACATCCTCTCGATGTGCTCTTCCTGTCTGATACAATTTCTGCCCAATCAACATCTGTGTAGCCATCTGAAGTCATGATCTCTAAGATAACATAGATCAAAGTCTATCATATCCTTTAGGTACCTCATCACGTGCTTTGCAACTAACAAGTGAACGCATCTAGTTTCCATTAGATACTGACTCAAGGTGTTCACAACAAAGCATATATCTGACCTAGTATTCGTTAGACACATCAATGACTCAATAATTTGTCTGTACAGAGTTATATCCACTAACTCTGATGAGTCATCTACTGACAACTTCAAGTTGGAATCCATGAGAGTGGCCATTCCAACACATCAATTCCTTTTAATATTTCTCAGCATACTTTCCTTGATTGATAAAGATTCCTTCTGAGCCTTTCCATACTTCCAGACCTAGGAAGTAATGCATCAATCTGAGATCTTTCATTTTCATTCCTGTAGCCATCTTCTTCTTTCTTTTCATGATCTATTTCTCATTTCATGTTAGAAAGAGATCATCATCATACAATAATGGTATGATAGGTTCATCATCTACAACCTTAAGGTAAAGGTTAGGATTAGCTTTACTTCTAGTAAAGCCCAAGCTTTGTCAAGAAGTTGTCAATTGTCCATCATTCACACTCTGCATTGAGTGATCTTCTGCATATCTATCTGTGCTATCTCTTGTCAGATGATTCTACTGATATGAGCCTCAAAATCATTCGAACTCTGTGGTGAGTTCCTTCTTGCATTCATGTCATATGTGTATAGAAGCCATATTCAACCTTGTAGCAAAGGTTGAGATCCACATCACCCATGGTGATCATTAAGCTCATCAATTGATTATCGATCTTGGGAACCCATACAAAACCATTAAGAGAATGGTCTTATCTAGCCACTTGGAGCAAACATCTCATCATGATTCTCTTCCTCTTTCTAAGAGAATCTTCTAGCCACAAGCCTTCTATAGTGTGTTTGATTTGTAAATCCTTTTGTTGAACATCCATCGCTTGTTCAGTGTTCATCATTCATCATGATCGTTCCTACAAATCAAAATTAAGTACATGATTAGTAATACTTCATAATCATCAAATCATATCTACATGATAACCTATTATGCATACAGATATCATTTACATAGTTATGCAACTATTTTGACCAATACTTTGGCACAACACTTTCCCATATCCTGTATGCATACAGTGGCTATCTAGATGCCTTCCATCTCTACCGGAACATACTATCGAGAGTGTGCACAGCTCTCAGCATGTCAGCAAAGAGGTTTCATTCTAGACAAGCAACAATGGAATGTTTGTCCAACTTACCAATCATATGCATATTAGTAGTATACTATTCAATGCTTTATGAATGTTTACACTCAGCATGATATATTCTAGGAATACAAATATGCATACAAGCAATATCATTTACTATTTAAAATAACAACTCAAATACTTATCTTTTATGTTTGTGTGGTTGCCTCCCGCTTGATCTTCTATATGTCTTTTGAACTTCTATTCATTCTGTACCACTGTGCATGCTCAAGTGTGCACTAGTGTCATCCTCATGGTCTCATACACAAACATACATTCATTAGTATATTCTCAATATCATCAAAACATTCTAATTCTAAATAATCTTGAATATGTATAGTCATGCTCATTAGTATTCAAGGTTTCAAGGAAGTCTTCTTTTACTCATGCATATTCTTGTTTGATCATAGTACTCTTCTGGTTAATTAAATCATCAAGATAAGAGACATAATATGCATAAACCCTTAATTACTAACTTTATGAATGAGCATAACCAATCATACCAAGTATACTTATATAGGGGATCCTAACACAAGGTAAGATTCTAACTTGACATAGGAAAACATACCTGGATTAGTATACTTGCTTAGTTATGTACAACATACCTAAACAATCTCTTCAATGATTTAGAGATCCTGAGCTAGAACCTGCATGTCTCATAGGTTAAGCATAATATAACAAAGTCATACATACCTCGTAAGTAGAACAAAGATTATGGATGAGTCTTTGTCTTCATGTTGTCATGGTCATGGAACTTGATTTGTCTTTTGTGATGTACCTGTATCTTGTTAGCAGACAACATCAACCTCACACAACACCATAATGCATTAGTACAATCATATAGCCCTAATCAATGAATGTATTCAATCATTCACATGCATTCATACTGTTACTAGGGTGATAAGACAATTATAACATTAATCAAGATTGTACTAATAAATAATATGAAGACAAACACATCATGAATTTAATCAAGAATCAGATTTCAAGACATACTTGAACCTCCTTAAGTCATACCTGTCGAGACTTCTTGTAGTCTTCTTATGTAAGGCCTTAGCCTCAACTCCCCCTGAAACTTGATATGGAGCTTGATTAGGGTTTTCTAGAGAAACCCTAAAAATTCAATCTTTGACTTTCACACTTCTAAATGGATGGAAGGATGTGTCTTGCTAGCATACTTCAATTTTGAAATCTCCAAAATTTGACCCCTCAAAATTGCCTTCGAAACTTCTGGATCTTCTGGACAGGAATCTGAAATAGGGTTTGATAAAGCCCACCCTTCTATCCAATCAAAAGGTTCGATCCAAGGCTCTAAACTCTTATTTTTCTGAGGAGCTTCCAGCCGTGGTTATAGACTTCAAAAATTCCAACTTTTGCTGAAGCCCTAATTTTCCATCTTTCCGATCAAAATCCCGAACTGGGGTTTGATCAAGCCCGGTCTTCTACCCAACCAAAAAATTCGATCTTGGTCTCTAAATTTCGATTTTCCTGAGTAGCATTCAGCCGTGGATTCCGATTCCAAAAATTCTAACTTTCTCCAAAACCCTAAATTCTGGAAGCCATGAATGAAGGTGCTCCAAAAATAATTCTGTTTTGACAGAAATATGTACCTGATTGTTTATGTTGTAACTCCGAACTTTTCGCTCCACAAGGTCTGAAATTTTTTTCTGTGGTAGCCTGACCTGTCATCTTTCCATCCTGACAGGTCTGACCTCAATTGGATTTTCTGAGAGAGAGTTATTCCAAGTGTCGCAACATGACGTGTTTATGGGATAAAACAGGAGAGCAAACATTTACGGTGTGCCACGTGTCACTGGTTCAACTTCCGCCTCTGAAAACATTTCTTGAGATATTACAGTCTGTGTACTACCCGTCACATTTTACGAAATTGCATTTGGAGCTTCCTAGCCCAAGTTATGCCAAGTGTCACAACGTGACCTGTTTATGGGATAAGACATGAGAGTGAACTTGTACGACGTGCCACATGTCATTGGTTCAACTTCGGCCTCTGAAAACATTTCTTGAGATAGTACAATCTATGTACTACCTGTCACTATTTACGAAATTTCATTTGGAGCTTCCTAGCCCAAGTTATGACCTTTTTTCCTAGGTCACCTGATTTTGACTGAGATCTGGAAGAGGCCGAAACCCTAACTTGTAGTGATCATAACTTACAAAGTACAACGAATCTGAGGGTTCCCTTTCGATACAAGATACCTGGAGATGTTATCTACGACCTGTAAAGGTTTTAGATCCTGAACCTTCGCCAAAATGGATTTATGGCGAAAGTTCCACGATGACTGGTTTTTCTCTATATAAAACCCTAACCTTCAAATTGTCGTAAGTAAAGCAAGTGTCGTAAGTGCCATACATTGCCTTCCTTCAGGTTAGCTCTGATACCATGTTAAGATTTAATATGCTAAGACATAAAATAGCAGCATTACATTCCATTTCACAATAATAGCATATACAAGATCACTGAAGAAACAACAAGCACAGCATAAACACAAGAGACACAGATTTATCCTGGGAAACCCTCATGGGGTAGAAAACCCAACAAAGCTTCCTCAATATAGACGAACAACAATATACAAAGATGAAAACCAAAGACATGATCTCCTCCTCCACCATATAAGACCTCTCCTCCACAAGTGCGCTACTCTCAAGTGAGTGAGTGTGTGTGTCAAATGAGGAATACACCTCCTCTATTTATACACTACTCCGACTTGTCTTTTACACAAAACATGTAGGATCGTATTTAACCAATGGGTTAAATACCCCACTACAACTGACTGGGCCGACCCCTCTAGGGTGGTCTAATAACCCTTTGACCCACATAACACATACAGGGCCGACCCCCACTAGGGAAGTCTAATAACTCAAGTTACCACATTCCGACGGAGGAATAAACATCTCCGGATATACAATAAGATCTTCACCGAGGAATGAAACATCTCCAGAATAATAAAGTACAAATATAATATTCTTTGAAGTTACAATATCTCAACAAAGATTAAATCTTGCGGTTGCGGGGTCAAGTGGCGAGGGTTTATTATTAATCTTCATTTATGACTCTTGAAAGTTGCAACCCGAAATTTGTGGGTTGGGGGTTTTGGGATCGCAAACTGCTGAGTGGGAAAAAGGATTCCCGAAAGCCGCAACCCGACATTCGCGGGTTGCGGGTTTCGGGAATGAAAACAATCACAAATCGAAAAGCTTTTCATGAAAGACGCAACCCGACACTTGCGGGTTGCGTGTTTTGGGAACACACAACAAAAGTAAATCAAGAAACCAATTCCCGAAAGCCGCAAGCTGCGGATGCAGGTTTCGGGTTGACAAAAGATGATGATAAAATACTCGAAATTTAAGCTTTCTCCAGACCAAAACACTTGGAAAATATATTCAAAAGCATGTTAAACATGTAGACCAAAAGCATGGGTAAGAGATCTTGAAGATGGAAATCAAAAACTAATATTTAGCATACAAACTCACCCAAATACCGCTGCGTTTATTAAAAAAAATGGGGCTCCCGTGCTTAATCTAAGCATGGGATCTGTTGTGGCCACAACAAATGGTGACACACTAGGACAAAGCAGTTATTTCTGAATTACAATATTGAAATCTATAAAGATTAGGAATAATATAAAATGTATTCTAATGCTAAATTTCAAATAATCGGAATAGCTTCATCACTAAATGATATAGTATTGATTAGACTTCAAAGCTTCTAAAACATCAAAGTCATTCCCATCATTATCCAAAAGAATTTTTTAAAGATAAACTCTTTCCAAGATAAATTATTTACAAAATGTAAGAATCAATAACTTTACCGGGAATGAATCTTGGGAAATCCAGTTAATCATATAAGACATAGCATTAAGAAATGACTCCAATACAACAGGCAGAACCCTACAGCCAGTTAGCGTCCATAGCCACGATAGGGATGCCTTTTAACCCAATAAGTTGCTTTTATCCCATCCACTAATTAAATATACAAAGCTGATCAATCCTTGTTAAAGATTTGCATCCTTGGAAAGAAACTGGAAACCAGTATCCTGACTTGGTGATCAGGTTGTGACAGTGTCATTCACACCAACTTATAGATAATGAGCGGGTTGGCTCGTGATGAGACCCCCCGTCTTGCAACCATTTTTGTGGCTACAAGCCAATATCCTGGCTTGGTGACCAGATTTTGATAAAGTCATTCCATAAGAAGGCATGGCCATGAGCAGGTCGGCTTATAATAAGACCTCCTATTTCCCAGCTCACTCCCAAAGATGTTAAAGAAAAGGATTGGGGAATGTTTAATGTTAATCTCATAAGAGATTATTTAATGGGTGGGGAAGCGACTATACTCCTTAAGAGTAAGGGATGGCATAAAAAATCTATAGATTACTAATGTTTTCAGATTAAAAATTCTTTCCCGAAACCAATTCCCTTAAAAGTAACTAAATTCAAACTTATATGTTTATGTTGAGTTAAAGAGAAATTTCTAAGGATAATCATGGAAAGATTCAAATAGAATTATCAGCATAGTCTATTATTGATTTTTCACAATCAGGGATTAACTATTCAAAACATTTGATTTCCAGCAAGCAGAAAACATTCATAAAGATCTCCTTTATAGATAAGATTTCAAGACTGTAAAAGAGTGATAAGCTCTTTTATCATTCTAAAAGTGAAAATCATAAAAAAATTGAAACAAACCAGCAAGAAAAGAAAATGTAAGAATGATAAAATCAAACATATATACAAGTGGAAACAAAGGTAAATCATAATCTCACAACTATATCACTAACTAAAAGAAAAATTAGTGATCAAAATTTTGTTTTTTTAATAAGTCATGAGATATCACATTCAATTAGGTCTTTATTGAAAATAAATAAATAATCCTAAAAGATTAAACTAAATTAAAATGTATAGTTATGAAATTAAGAAGGCTCTTTTATTCCATTTCATATCAGGAAAGAATAATAATTTATGCATTTTTATGAAGATGTTGTCTTAAAACATTTCATGATAAATTCATTATAGTTTAAAAAATGAAGGTATAACTCGAACATGAATGTATTAAAGTAAATCCAATGATAAACAAGAGCATGAATAATGAAAAGTAAAAGAAGATAAAAATACTTCCCTAGATGCCTTCGATGAAGCCTTGATTTCAGTTTTGAAACTGATGTATCATCACAACTTCTTTATTAACAAAAATTTAAACCAAAATTAACTAGCTTATCCCTAAATCCTACTTGTTGAATATCACCAAACTAAGTGAAGTCATATTTCCAATGTAACCATTTATGTAACTTGAAACCTATAAAAGAAAACAAGTTATGTATTAGTATTGGAAATAGCAATACTTCAAATGGAAACAAATGACAAATCAAATCAATTTTCCTATGTACCAAGAATGAAGGATGACATGGAAACTTTTGATAAATGATTCTTCCAACCAACCAAAAATTAGATCATAAATATCATGTTGGAAGTGATATGATGTTTGTAATGCATTCATAGAGAGAATTGATATCTCATGAGGATCATAACTAAAATGAATCTTATCAGGAATGTGATCAAAAATGTGAAAGGGATCCAGTGGAGAATGAATTCTTTAAAACAATATCATCGTCAGTAAATTGGAAAGGAACAAAATGACAATTTAGTATTACCTTGAAATTGATCACCTCATTTTGTCCTTCAATTTGAAGCTTAGAATTCATGACATCAAATCCAGATGTAGTCATCATGTTGCAACATAGACCAGTATCTAATACAACATGAGAAAATGTTGTATCCCTTTCCATCTTACGGACTGAATCATAATCCTTAATGACATGAGATGAAATAGATGAAGATGCCTCTATTACATGAGTAACAGTAGTAAGAATATTATTGTCCTCTTCATCGCAATTTAGAGATAAACCATATTAAACATAAATATGTCCCTCATTCTTAAAAGACTTACTTTGTATCCCATCAAAATATGACCATAACATAATATCAATTCGAAAGTTATTAACATACAAATGTAAGATTTGATCAGAAAAAATATCTGGATACAAAGAGAAATAAGTTTCAGAATGTAAAAATAAAAATAAATGCTTCTCTAGTGATAAAATAGCTTTCATTAATTGTTTCAAGAGAAACATAATGAGTAAAAATCTGATTTAATAATGAATTTTGAATGAGGGAACCTAATTGATAATGAGAAGAAGATAATGTAATATCAATAATAGAATCATCATTAGGATATCCAATTGCGGGATCCAGAATCTTTAATTCTTCTTCCACTGCATTATCTATAACAAGAGTTTTAGGATCATTACTTAATATAATATTCAAATTGCAATCCTTATTCTTTTGTTCTAGAAACTGTGTATCAGAAAATCATAATTCTTGTGCAGGCACAACAATTTCATTATTTTGAGTGGAATTAACAGGATTAGATCCTAAATCAACATCGACTTATGAACTAAGATAATCATCAATATGCACGTCAGTAATTTCAGATTTATCATTCTTTTCCAAATCAAGTGTATCAGAGAGAATTAAGATGGAAAAACAAATCAATTGTGTCATTTTTAGAAAGTTGGTGTCTCTCATGACATCTGCAACATATTAACATAAATCTGGAAAAGAAATCATTAAGAGATTCATCTTTGTATCTACGAAGATTTTCTAATTAAAAACTAAGTTTTATGTAACTATAATTCTCATGAGCACTAAGAAATAACTCTGTGAAATGTTTCAATGAATGAATAGATTTAGCTGGTAGAAATTCATACCAACTCTAAATTCTTCCTTCGAAAGTAGCGGTAAAAATTATGCATCTCTCATTCTCATTAGATAAATTTATAAAATCACAAAAGTAATTAGATTCAGGAAGTTGTTGAGATGCAGAGGTCTTACCTTCTCCATTGAAGCTCAATCGTTGCAAGAAATTGGTCATCCCTATGAGTACCAGAAAGTGGAAGAAGACAAAAGTACTTCCTGAAATGCATCTGAAGAAGTGTCGTTTCCAACTTGGACTTGACTTGTCACTGCAAATACTTTATTGAAGAAAAGAAAAAATAGTAATCTAATCATTAAAATAAATAATCAAAACTAATATATTCTATACCTACTCCTACACTACTCTAAAAGTAAATAAAAACTAAGTATAATCAAATTTTCAGTGCAGCCATGAAAGCATACAACAACTTGCAAAAAGGAAGAAGTGAATAATCAGAAAAACTGATATGAATGCTTGAAAATAAGAATGGAAAAAGAAAGCATCAAATCAAATAAAATGAGATTTATGTACAAATGAAGAGAATGGAGTCTTACCATATTGATGAAATTTTGTTCAGAAAGATTTCTCAAGCCAATCAGTAACCCAATCATGGTATGTACAATGAAAATAAAAAAATGACAAAGAGTTTGAAAGATTTGTGCAATGAAATATATCATTTGAAAGAAAATCAGTATTAGTATTATGTGAATCCAAAACTTCTTGAACAATTTTATCCCCAGGAATACTCTCTTGAGTAAGATGAAAAAAATCAGATCCAATTTGTTCTAGTTTATCATTGTAAAAATCATCATAAATTGGTTGATTAAATTGGAAATTTTCAAAGAGATCTATATGTCTTTGAGCATTTACTTGACAAGAATTAAAGATATTAGATGTTGAAAGTATGGAACTAGTAACATTAACATCCTGATAAGATTCTTCTTCATCAAGTATTTGATTGTAAGAAGAAAATGTTTCTTTGTTGAATGATGAATCATAAAAGGAAGAATTAGAAATAGTATTTATTTCCAGCAAAGAAGAATGACAAGAAGACATAGATTGATGACAAAGATAAGAATCTTCTTGTTCTTCTTCATGAATTTCATAATTAACTAGTACCTATTTAGGACTCAACAATGGAGGATTAGAATCTGAAATATGAGATTGAGTGCCATTGTTATCAAATAGATCAGGATACTAAGAAAAAATATGAAGAGGAAATAAGTGCATGAAAGTCATCTCTTTGTAGAATATTTTTAGATCGAGATTCCTTAGGAGGAATTTTCTCTTCAAAAGAGATATGTATGAAAGGTTTCATAACAGAATTTGCTTCTTCTTGTAATGTAGTATCATCATTTTGTGGAATATGCTCTCCTATAAAATCACTTAGGTCAGAAAATGGTAGTTGGAAAAACATATCACAAATTTCCAAACAACTAGTTGATTCAAGATCTATTAAGGAATTAACAGGCTAATAAATATCAGAATATTGAAGCACTTTAATTATGCTAGAAGAAGGTTTTTCGATATTATGATCAGAACTATTCTCTTTTACTTTAGAAGAATCTTCAATAGAAAAATGATCTCCTTCACGATTTGTTAAACTTTGAATTTCACGTGAAATAGACATGGGCACATTAACATTTAATTCATTTGAATCATCATATTGATTATGATCCATATCTAAGAAAGAGAAGGAATTCATTTCTACAATTTTTAAATCCTTAGATTATTCAAATAAATCTAAACCAGAGGTGGATGATGATCATTGTATAATTCAAATTTATCATCTACTAATTGATCATCATGTAAAACAGAACGAGTGTACTGAAACCATTCAAATATTACATGACGATCTATTAAAGGGAATCTACAATAGAGATTAAAATTTATAATTGCAAAATCTTCCAATAACTCACCCTCTTTTGAGGTGAGTTGTTTCCATTCATTGCATAATCTAACAAAGTCGTAATGTCCAAAAGAAAGTATGAAAATACACGCAAAATGTTCAAAAGAATGGACAGAGGCAAAAGGTAAGGTTACACACCACTCTTTGACTCGTCCTTCGAATGTGAAGGCTAACAATCTGCACAAAACATCTTGATCCAAAATTTTCTTAAGGAGACAATTTTGAAGAAATTGAAAAACATGTTCTTGTGCTAAACTTTCTCCTTCACCATCGAATTTTTCTTCTATCATATCTTTCAAAACATTTGTTGGAAATTGAAAACTAATTTTTCTAGAAAAACAACTAAATATAGATTCTTGAGAAAAAAAAGAACTATATACAATTTTTTGGGCCGGAGCCATTATAAAATAATCTGATTAAAATAAATAGCTCAAATGACCATTACATGTCGGATGGCGACCCTCCTTCTAACGCCATTTGTTGATGCCTTGGATGTGCAGGTTATTGCAAGGTGCTGGAAAGGGTTCCACGGCACACCACAGGTGATGAAAACCCAACCAGAGGCTTCAGTTAACCCTACGCAAGAGTTACCCTATCCTTGAGCTGTTTTGGATGGTTAACACCCACAGATACAAAGGCCTCTGCTGACATTTTGGTTTTGATCCAAAATGGATCTGTCCTACAGATATGTAAGACAAAGGTATCCAAACTATAAAGGTTTATCTAAGTCTTAGGTTAATCCTATCTACAATGAAGTCTAAAACTAAATTAGATCTAATCTAACAGAGTGGAAGTTGTGGAAGTTTTGTGTGTAGGGTAATTTGGTTTGTAAATTAATAAGTTAATTTAACCGGCTCAACAGAAATGCAAAACCACATGGTTAACTTATTAAGGGAGGGAGGCCAGAAGTGGTCCACCCCGACTTTGGCCACCCGGGATGCCACGCAGCTGCCACCCGTCGAGGGCGGGACCACCGCAGGTGGCGGCTCCACGTCGTCCCGGGTAGCTAGCGCTTTAATACGCTTTATGGCACCTCGGGACGCATGCCAGCTGGCCCTTTCCCGGTAGTCGCTCCCACCTCCCGTTCATTCTTGATCGGGGCTGGAAGGTGAGCGTTCGGCCACCCCGGAAGCTGTCCGCCATGGCTCCGCTGCTGCTCCGCTCCTGTCTCCTGCTGCTGTTCGATGAGGCCGCTGCTTGGAATACCTGTGACTGTGTGGTGGTCTGCCCTGGTTTGTTGTTCGCACGGAGGACGTCGCCGTGTGAGCACAGATGTTTGGTTTGGTTAACTCGCTAGAAGCTCGTGGTGGAGTGGCCCTGTTCCATGGTCATCGCCGTGCGTTGGATAACTGGTCTAGTGTTGTTTTTGTGTTCGTGGTCTGTGGCGTGGGTTCCCCAGTGGTTCGGCCCTTTTCCTGCTTGTTTGCGGGCTGCTCCTGGTTCATCCTCGGCTCCTGGTGTTCATGTTTCTGCTTCGTTGTCGGCTCCTGGTTCGTCCTCGGCTCCTGGTACCTGCTCCGCTCCTGGTTCGTGCTCGGCGGTGGCCACCTGTTCAGCAAACGTGGTAGGATTTCGATCCTACCGGCTTCTCTTGCATTGTGTTTTTCAACACAACCACTCTCTCGGTGTGATTTGCTTGCCTTCTCTGTCTGTGTTCGGTTTGTTTGGGTGTGGTTGCCTGTTCAAACGACGTCGTAGGAAATTGTTTTTTGGTTTTTAATGGAGCACTATTATGGTATTTGGTTTTTAATGGAGCATTGTAATGGTTTTTGGTTTTTAATCGAGCACTGTAATGGTTGTTGGTTTTCAATGGAGCACTGTTATGGTATTTGGTTTTTAATGGAACATTGTTAGGTTTTGTGGTTTTTAATGGAGCACCGTAATGGTTTTTGGTTTTTAATGGAGCACTGTTAGGGTATGTGGTTTTTAATGGAGCACCGTAATGGTTTTTGGTTTTTAATGGAGCACTGTTAGGGTATGTGGTTTTTAATGGAGCACCGTAATGGTTTTTGGTTTTTAATGGAGCACTGTTAGGGTATCTGGTTTTTAATGGAGCACCGTAATGGTTTTTGGTTTTTAATGGAGCACTGTTAGGGTATGTGGTTTTTAATGGAGCAGCGTAATGGTTTTTGGTTTTTAATGGAGCACTATTAGCTTTTTTGGTTTTTAATGGAGCACTGTAATGGTTTTTGGTTTTTAATGGAGCACTGTTATGGTATTTCATTTTTAATGGAGCACTGTAATGGTTTTTGGTTTTTAATGGAGCACTGTTAAGGTATTTGGTTTTTAATGGAGCACTGTTAGGGTATGTGGTTTTTAATGGAGCACCGTAATGGTTTTTGGTTTTTAATGGAGCACTGTTATGGTATCTGGTTTTTAATGGAGCACCGTAATGGTTTTTGGTTTTTAATGGAGCACTATTAGGGTATTTGGTTTTTAATGGAGCACTGTAATGGTTTTTGGTTTTTAATGGAGCACTGTTACGGTTTTTGGTTTTTAATGGAGCACTGTTAGGGTATGTGGTTTTTAATGGAGCACTGTTAGGGTATTTGGTTTTTAATGGAGCACTGTTAGGGTATGTGGTTTTTAATGGAGCACTGTTAGGGTATTTGGTTTTTAATGGAGCACTGTAATGGTTTTTGGTTTTTAATGGAGCACTGTTAGGGTTTTTGGTTTTTAATGGAGCACTGTTAGGGTATGTGGTTTTTAATGGAGCACTGTTAGGGTATTTGGTTTTTAATGGAGCACTATTAGGGTATTTGGTTTTTAATGGAGCACTGTTAGGGTGTTTGGTATTTAATGGAACACTGTAATGGTATTTGGTTTTTAATGGAGCACTGTTATGGTATTTGGTTTTTAATGTAGCACTGTAATGGTTTATGGTTTTTAATGGAGCACTGTTAGGGTGTTTGGTTTTTAATGGAACACTGTAATGGTATTTGGTTTTTAATGGAGCACTGTTATGGTATTTGGTTTTTAATGGAGCACTGTAATGGTATTTGGTTTTTAGTGGAGCACTGTTATGGTTTTTGGTTTTTAATGGAGCATTGTTATGGTCGAAATTGATTATTAATGGCACACTGTTAGGGTCGAAATTTATTATTAATGACTGTATGAATTAGCAATGAATGGTTGTTAATTTGTTAATGGAGTTGATTATAGGATTAGGGTTTGAAGGATGCGGGAAATTCTGACATAAAAAAAAACACCATAACAGTGCTCCATTAAACCCTTCATTGATTATATTGCTTTCAGTGATTGCTTGAATTTTGAAGGAATGGTTTTTAATTTCTTATTGGAGTTGATTATAGGATTGATGCATGCTTGAGATGAATAATTTGGGCATGCGAATTAGATGGATAAGTTGGACTGTGAATTGAAGGCATGAAACCTTTTAACAAATTAGGGTTTGCTATGGTTCATTGATTGTTTCAGTCATTGTATGAATTTGCAATTAGGGTTTGGAGGCATGAAACCTTTTAAGAAATTAACAACCATTCATGCTAAGTAGGGTTTTCTATGGATCAGTGACTGTTTCAGTGATTGTATGAATTCGCAATGAATGGCTTTTAATTTGTTAATGGAGTGCATTATAGGATTAGGGTTTGATATGGTTTCATTGTTTCATTGCTTGATAACTTAGTATATTTTAAAATTGAGAGAAGGTTTCATGGTTATGGAAAATTCAGATATGCTTTAATGGTATGAAGGTTACGGGAAATTCTGACATAAAAAAACACCATAACCGTGCTCCATTAAACCCTTCAGTGATTATATTGCTTTCAGTGATTGCTTGAATTCTTAAGGAATGGTTGTTAATTTCTTATTGGAGTTGATTATAGGATTGATGCATGCTTGAGATGAATAATTTGGGCATGCCAATTAGATGAATAATTTGGACTGTGAATTGAAGGCATGAAACCTTATAACAAATTAGGGTTTGCTATGGTTCATTGATTGTTTCAGTCATTGTATGAATTTGCAATTAGGGTTTGGAGGCATGAAACCTTTTAAGAAATTAATAACCATTCATGCTGGACATGCATATGTGTTTGTCCCATCTACTGTTAGCCCTCATTTTGTATTTTTCTATAATTTTGGTTCTCATATTTGTTTGTCCCACCTGCTTTCATTCTTGTTGTGTGCTCTAACCTAAGTAATCTTTAACTGTGTGCTCAGTGATTGTTTGCAATGCTTACTATCAATCCAGTTCAAGTCGATTTGCATTCAAGTCAGTATTGCATTCAGAAAAAACTTGCATTCAATTTAAATGTTCAATCAGGTTGGTCTACCACACAATTTATTTTAACATTCAAATTAGTTTGCTAACCAATAAATATAGCAATCAATTTTAGTAAGGAATGTAGTCGAGTAAATAGACAGAGACATGAAGAAAACAATACTTGACATAAAGGGCATATTCTTGTTCAACATAGTAGCAATTCGAGATTTATACATATGGTTGGTCCATGGTGGGTTGGGACTTTATACATTTACTGTGGTTATGCCTAACATATATCCACTGTCAGATTGGAATCAAACAAAAACTTAGGAAACCACCCAAAATTCCCCCCAGCAACAAAATCTTCCTTTCATATGTGTATGCCAAACACAAGACATCTATGATTCGCCAAACAAAAAACCCTATGTGCGAGGAGGTTGACTGCCTTCATTACCCAAACTAGTTGGGTTAGATACTGATGCATGACCTTGTTGTGTTGAGCTGCAAACATTTGGTGCGGGCCAGGTTGATCCTTGTAGCCAAGGAGGAATTGAGTAACCATAGTTATGACTTGAGCCTAATTTCCTTGGGTTCACTGGAGTTTGGAAGGCATACACAGTATTTCCCCCTGCCTGGTGGTATTGGGGTATCTGTATGTTAATAAGGTCCTGGAATAATCTTCTGTTCTCTGAAAACTGATCCAATGGGTTGTCAACCACCTCTATCCTCCCCAGACCATTTGGATTCCTCTGATTTGCCTTTCTTTGCTCCCTTTCCTCCCTTGCCAATTGTTTCCATCGCTCTCTTTCCTCCCTTTGTTTCACTCTTACAAGCCTTTCCTTCCTTCGATTTTCTGCTGCAACAATCTTTGCTTCCTTCTTCTCCTTTGCCAGGGCCTTCTTCTTCTCTTTTAAATCCTGCATCTCCGTTTTCTTGTGCTCAGCCTCAATCAGTAGGGTGATGTAGTCCTCTGATGTTAGTAGTTACGAGCTCCTGCTTAATATAAGATGCTCAACAGTGGGATTAGATAGATGAGTTGCAACTTTCTCCACTGGCAACTTAAGGAACTGGCCAAGTAGTGGCTCATTTGGTGGGAGTGCCTCATCATCATTTTCTTGGTCCACTGTATCTTCATTTTGTTCAATCTCATCTCCACCACCCCCAAGTGGCACATAATAATGTACAGCTTCATTGTTAAGGACTGCTGGCATCGAAGGCAGGTTAAGGCTTTCATCGTTGGTGGGGGTGACAATGTGTCTGTTCATATTTGTCATCGCCTCTGCCAACCACTCGGGTTGTTCTGGCTGGCTTGGAAATGTCAACTCCTCGCTGTTCTTTACCATTGCTTGGTCACCTCCATTCACACTCAAATTGGCAACGTTGTTATGAACAAGCCCTTGGCCATCTAATTAGGTTTCTGTCCTTCCAACAGCTTCTATATTCTCCCCAACAGGTTCGGTGCCATACTGACTTTCACTTACGTGTTCATTGTCGTCATCCAGTGGTTGGCAATGACCTTGAGAGAGTGATATGATGTTATCTGCAACATCTGCATCCTCTCTCCCCTGAACATCAAAAGCCTGACTACATCCCGTGTCATGTTGAAGAGCATCAGAATTGAAAGGCCATATTCCTGTCCGCCTAAAACCAGCCTTGATATTTGATGCTGTGAGTGCCCTAGCAAAAGCTTTGCTTGCAAGTTCTGCTAATTCAACCTCTTCACCTCTACCCCCGGGTTCTTTGCCATCCAGGACGCTCTCTCAGACCTGAAGTAACACTTGAAAGGCCCAAACACACTCACATCTAGAGGTTGCAGCCTGTGGGTGGTATGTGCAGGCAGTGTCAACAGTTCAATGCCTAGCCTATTTGCCTCCTCAATGGTTTGTATAGCAACGTGGCTACCATGGCCATCAAAAATAAAAAGGTGTCTGTTTTCAGGTGAAACACCGCCAGGGACAGAGGAAGCAAAGTGGCAAAGCCAACTCAAGAACAGTTCTTTTGTCATCCAAGCATGGGGGTGTGCAGCCATGCATGCGCCAGGTTCACAGTTTTTAATGTAGTTTTTGAGTTGATTCTTTCCCTTGAACAGATAAAAACCTGGAATTGATGCTCCAACTGCGTTGACACAACAAAGAATAGTTATCCACTCCCTACTTTTTGGCAGAAATTTGGGCACATTCCTGCTCCCTCTCTTGGCAATTACCCGCATGCCACAATTCCTCCCTGCCTGCAATCCAGTCTCGTCACAGTTCCATATATGGTCTCCTCTATATGAGTGTTTCTCATATGCATCAGAGAGTGTCTGATAGAACTTGGTCACAACTGTAGGGCGCAGATTGAAAGCCCTATCCTTGTCAATCCCCTCTGCTGTGCGTAACACAAGTTCTGGATGCCTTTGTTTAAATCCTCTCCACCATGATTTTCCTGGAAATCCATCTTTGAAGGGGTTTGGCCTCCCTTGACAGATTTGTGCAATAGTGGATTTGAGCTGAACCAACTCTAGACCATGGCCTAGTTGAGCCATCTCTTCACACCAAACCACAACTTCTTCTTCCTCTTCTGCACTCAACACTGTAAGAGGTCCTTTTCGCTTGGTATGGGTCAGGCCATTTATCCAGTAATGGATTGATGTTGGTGGAATCCCATGTTTTTTAGCAGCTGCTCTGATAGAAAAACCATTGAACTCTATATCATCTATGGTAGCCTTCATGTCTTCTTGTGTCCATCCTCTAATGGCACTAATCTTCTTACTGGCAGTTGCACCTTGAACTGTGGTTGATTGTGGAATAACACCTCCAGGATCTGCATCATTTTCCTCTTCAACTGTGGTTGATGGTGGAATAACACCTCTAGGATCTGCATCATTTGCCTCTTCAACTGTGGTTGATGATGGAATAACACCACTACGCACTGCATCATTTGCCTCTTCATCATCTCTGTGTGCATTGTTATTATCAGTATCATGTGCTATGTCCTCATCGGACGAGGTGCATCGTAGATGGGCACCCCTGCTGAGTCTCCTACTTGACCTCCTTGCACGAGTAGTGCTGACTCTTGCCATGACTGCATTAAAACCAAAAACCATAACAGTGCTCCATTAAAAACCAAAAACCATAACATTGCTCCCACCTACGGAGATAGAACTAGTTGTGTTAATTCACAGGGATCTAGAATATTATAATAGCTGTGTTGAAAGAAAGTGTTAAAATGACCCTAGGATCTGGAGTATTCAAAAGGAACTAGTTGTGTAAATTCACAGGGATCTGGAATATTATAATAGCTGAGTTGAAACAAAGTGTTAAAACGACCCTAGGATCTGGAGTATTCAAAAGGATCTCTTGACATGATTTACATGTTCAATGCAGGTTCTTGCATAAAACTAGATATAGTCTGGCTACTTGAAAACATTATTATTGAAAGACAAGTTTATCTTGAATGCAATACCTGAACTCTGAATGTTGTCTTGAATTAACTTTGCATCTGTGTTTTGCTTGAATGCAATGCCTAGACTCTGAAATTTGATGCTTGGAAATAGAGGTGAGTTTAACAAGGTCTGGGAATTTCGAATAGCAAAAAAAATGAAGTTTGTTTTAAGGTTGTAGTGTCTTTATAGCATTTTGGTCTTTGATTTGATTGGCAAGTTTGAGAAGGCATGGATTGCAACTGGCTGGAGTTGGATGAGTGGCTCAATATTGACTTGGCCTCGATCCAGTGGCCATCAATGGGGCTTTGTTGATCCATGTGCTCTTCGTAATGCCTATGGACATATGCTTCTGTTTGGTTTTCTGGTTGATTTGATGATTTTAATGGAGTTGGCTGCATTAATTGCATTGATTGGGCTTCTTTGTTGAACAACAATGCACCTGGAGCTGACACTCATTCTCCATTTATTATGCAGGTGACATTTGATAGATGTGCAGGTGTTGGCCCGGTTTTGTAACCGGGCTTAGTGCTATGGGCACCTGCTAACTAGTAGCAGCAGTTTCAATGGAAATAAATAACAATAAACTAATTAAACAAGACTAACCATGGATCTATGCAAAGATATTAAGCAAATAACAAAAATAATTTAAAATCAAGAACAAGATAATGTAAAATAATGAATTTGTATTGAAAGAATGGGGCAAGCAAGTGCTTGCGGAATCAATACCTCTAATGATGAGGTTGAATGGCTCCAAGGATGAGCAACTCCAATCTCCAATGGTCTCTTCTCCAATGTGGTTTGCAATGGCTAAAATGCTCAAGGGATATTTCAGCAGCATAAGGATGAGATAATGGATGGATGGCTCTGAAATGAGGAGCCCCTACCACCTTTTTATAGGTTTTGGTGGTGGGGAATACCATTTGTGGTTTTGTGGAAACCAAATGGTATTGACCAACATAGTTTAGGTACTTTTCCCTCCTTTTTCCTTTTTTGAATAAAATTAATATTTTAATTCTCTTTTTAATATTTTTGGGAATTTGGACCCTTTTTTAGGGTTTTTTATGCTTTTTTAGGAAAAATAATCTTTTTTAATGGAAAAAGGGGTGTACTCAGGTCTTTTGGTGACCTTTTGTTGGTTTCAGAGGCTCAGATGGTGGAAAAGTGGACAAATGGGTCATGTGAATAAGGGAATGAGCTAGTGAGCACTTTTTAGGTGTTAACAGTAGGTGGGATGCCTTGGTGGTTAAGTGATTCTCGATGCTGGTCTGGGTGTACTCTGAAGCTTGTTCGATGGGCTCCATGTGATGGGCAATCTGTCCTTGTAGATTGGGCTGGCTGGGGAGTGATGAGGTCCAATTAGATGTTTGTGTCAGTGCATGTTGGGATTTGGAAGGCACATGATGGATTTGATTTTGGTTTTGTCAGGACTGCTCAGTTGTCAACCTTTTGTCTTATAGTTGACAGCTGTGGGCCTACTGTACAGAATGACACTTAATGAACTCAAATAGGAAACTTTTTACTTATTTATATAATTATATGTGTTTGACAGTTGGCATTTTCTTGATCACTTTTTGGGTTGTAACAGTTACCGGTTCTATCACCACTACCGGTTCCCGTTCAACTATAGAACTCTCTCCCCTACTTCAAAGCATTATCAGGTAATGAAAATTATTAACAACAATTTAAAGATTTAGTGCATCCAATGTTATCCTGTTGTTCCTTTTGTTAATTGACAAATTAACCTAAACTGTGATATGAACTGCGTATCATTTGTAGAAGAATAAATGAACATGTTGCATAAAGAAACTCATTCAACACATTCATACATTCAGATCATCAATAGTGATAAACCAAAATCTCAGATTTAGGATTGTTGGATGTTTACAAATTAATAGACAATTACTGATAATAGACTCAGAGCAATCATCAAACAGATCAAAGAAACTTGAAGAGTGAACAAGAAAGTCATATGGAGAAACTTTACTGTATTAACACAACTGTAAGAAATTACAGTGTCTGCAAAACAGGGCATATCCAATTGCTCATTATTGATTCAAGCTCTAAAGTCCATCAACCTTGGAAACATCTCCTCAGTTCTGGAAGAGAAATCTCTCCATCTCCGCTGAGCAATTCCCCCTTCCAGATCATTGAAGGTAGGTATTTATACAAAGAAAATTACAGAAAAAGATAAGAACCATTCCCCAAATTCCTCAGCTATCTAGTTGAGTTGTTTCATTTGCCAGATTCGTCCATGAGACAAATTTGGGAAACTCCATTTTGAAGAACCAGTCGTATCTCCCAAATAGAGCACTTTCTGAGGATTCTGCTCATTACCATACTAATTGGGAACCTTCTGCACAAAACCCATGTCTCGGAGTTTTCAGATCCATCTTCATCACTCCCGAAATCGCGTCCAAAGATCACTGCTTTCCACTTAGCACGTTTTTATCATTCCAAACTTGGGACGCAATTCTTCATCTCGATTCCTACAAATCCAAATCCACACTTGTACAATCCAAAACAGAATTTAAAATATCATTCCAAATCTAATAACAGAAATCTAAAACAAATAACCATTCATTTGCAAATCAAATAATGAAAATAGACAAATCTTATGCAAATTCGAAATTGAATGTTCAAGTAGATTTTCAGGGTGTTTAAGCTATTCATTTGGAAGAAATAATCTTCTCAAATCATTCACCATCCTTCCAGCTTTCCAACGAGCTATCACGGGCTTGATTTGGACTTATAAATCTCAAGATATGGCTCTTGGAAGTTAAGACTGAGCAACCATTGATTTCTTTTCGGGATGAATTGTAGCCATTGATTTAACAATTAAATCCGTAATTCATATTAATTATTCTCCAAATGAATAAAACAAAAACAATAATCCAAAAATCCATTTTCCCAACAAAAGAGAAAATCGAATTAGAAAAATGACTTACACAAATTAAAGCAATCCCCATCCCAAAATTTTGGGTTGCGGGTTGCGGGAATGTCTAAAATGTAAAAAAAATAAAACCAAAGTTTCCGCATCTCACAACCCAAAATTTCGGGTTGTGGGTTGTGGAAACATTATAAATCTAAAAAAGAAAAAATTAAAATCAAATTTTATGCATTCTGCATCCCGAAATTTCGGGTTGAGGTTGCGGGTTGCGGAAACATTATTTTTTTTTAATTAAGAAAATTAAACCTCCTGCATCCCGCAATTTCGGGTTGCCGGTAGCAGGAAGGTTGAAATTTAAGATAATTAAAAGTTCCCGCAAACGTATAAAAATGATTGAAGGCTTTGGAAAAAATGAATTTTTTTTATTCTATTTTTTGAATATTGAATGAAGTAGATTAAAACAAAATAATAATAGAGAAAAGATTAAAAAATCTAGAATTATTTATAATGTGAACAAGAAAATGCAATATCTAAAAACCATAAACTTAGAAGTAAAAATAAATAAAAAACAATTTACAATTCTATTCTTAAGAAAATGATTGTTGGAAACACGTTACTTATATAGGAAATGAATAGCTCCTATAATATAGGAGAGTTAATTAATTCCATAAATAGGTTTCTAACATAACCATTTTCCAAGAAAAGAATAATAATATTTCATTTTGCACAGTAATAAATGGAAATTCTCTTAAATTGCAAAAGGTGAAAATAGAAGTTATATTTTCAAAATCAAACTAGCTTATTGAGAATAAAATACTTATCCATGATCAAACTAACTTCACATTCGTGAATGTTGAATTTTAATCCCACTAATTTCCTAATAATCATAAAACCAAAACTCATAGAAATTAGGGAAATCAGAACTCCAACAAACTAAAACACGTATTATTTTAATTCTCATAACATCAAATTGTGTAGAAGTTTAATATATGGATTTAATAAAATACACAAATTAAATTAATGAAAGTCAAAGCATGACCACTAATATTTAAAAGATTTCAATAAGCTTAATTTCAATATTAAAAAATATTAAACTAACATAAGCAAACAAACCCAAAGACTAATTATGATTCTAGGCATGCAAAGTTTAAATAAAACTCTATCAAGCTTGAATATCAGACTAATGCATTATTTAAAATCACGAGAGAAGAAACCAGAAGGTCAATCGAAATCCCAAAGTGAAGGTAATAACCAACCATCATCTCGAATGATCAGTTTGTGGAGCGAAAACCAAATCTGGGTGGGGCATGTGAGGAACAACATAGTAAATTAACCACCAATATCACAAAACCAAATCAAATGAATCAAAAGAAAATAACTAAAATCTAAACGACCCAAATAAACACTCAAATCACGTAGTGTAATCTCATCTACAAGATCAAGACAAGTCAATGGTCAAGATTAAATCTTGCGGCTGCGGGGTCAAGTCGCGGGGGTTTATTGTTAAGCTTTATTTATGACTCTTGAAAGTCGCAACCCGAAACTTGCGTGTTGTGGGTTTTGGGATCACAAACTGTTGAGTGGAAGAAAGGATTCCCAAAAGCCGCAACCCGACATTTGCGGGTTGCAGGTTTAGAGAATGAAATCAATCGCAAATCGAAAAGCTTTTCCCGAAAGCCACAACCCGACACTTGCGGGTTGCAGGTTTCGAGAACACAACAAAAGTAAATCAAGAAACCAATTCCCGAAAGACGCAAGCTGCAGATGCAGGTTTCGGGTTTCCAAAATGTTGGGTTTCGGGTTGACGAAAGCTAATGATAAAATACTGAAAATTTAAGCTTTCTTCGGACCAAAAAACTTGGAAAATTTATTCAAAAGCATGGTCAACAGGTAGACCAAAAGCATGGGTAAGGGATCTTTAAGATGGAAATAGAAAACTGATATTTAGCAGACAAACTCACCCAAATACCTTTGCGTTTATTAAAAAAAATGGGGCTCCAGTGCTTAATCTGATCATGGGATCTGTTGTGGCCACAACAGTTCCCCATCAACATCAACATCTCCATCATCATCATATTCTTCATCATCATCATCTCCATCACCACCATCATCATCATCAACATATTCATCATCATCATCTTCCTCATCAGATCAACATCTCCGTCATGTCACCATCATCTTCTTCATCATCATTGTCATCATCTAAACATCACCATCACCATCATCATCAACATCTTCATCATCATTACCATCACCATCATCATCAACATCTTCATCGTCATCACCATCATCATCATCAATAACATCTTCATCATCATTGGCATATCTAGGTTCATCATAAACATCTCCATCATCATCATCTTCATCATCATCATCATCTTAATCACCATCATCATTGACATCTTCATCATCATCACTATCATCATCATCTTCATCGTTATCATATCAACATATCCATCATCATCATCTTCTTCACCATCATCATCATCATCATCATCATCTTCATCACCATCACCATCATCTTCAACATCTTCATCGTCTTCACCATCACCATCATCATCAACATCTCCATCATCATTGGCATCTCCATCATCACCATCATCATCTTCATCATCATCATATCAACATCTCCATCTCCATCGTCATCATCATCATCATCATCATCATCATCACCATCACCTTCACCATCACCATCACCATCAACAACATCACCATCATCATCAACATCAACATCTTCGTCATCATTGTCATCTCTAGTTTCCTCATCAACATCTCCATCATCATCATCGTCAACATCTTCATCATCATCACCATCATCATCATCGTCAACAACTTCATCATCATCACCATCATCATCATCATCTTCCTCATTAGATCAACATCCCCATCATCATCATCATCTTCTTCATCGTCGTCATCATCATCATCATCATCATCATCATCATCATCATCTTCATCTTCATCTTCATCATCATCATCTAAACATCACCATCACCATGACCATCATCATCGTCATCACCATCACCATCACCATCAACATCATCATCACCATCACCATCAACATCTTCATCATCATTGTCATCGCTAGGTTCCTTATCAACATCTCCATCATCATCATCTTCTTCATCATCACCATCATCATCATCATCATCATCACCATCTTCATCATCATCAATGTATTCATCATCATCACCATCTTCATCAACATCAACATCTTCATCATCATTGTCATCTCTAGGTTCCTCATCAACATCTCCATCATCATCATCATCATCATCATCATCATCATCAACAACATCATCATCATCATCAACATCTTCATCATCATTGTCATATGTAGGTTCCTCGTCAACATCTACTTCGTGATTATCTTCATCATCATCATCATCATCTTCATTATCATCATCATCACCATCACCATCACCATCACCATCACCATCACCATCATCATCAACATTTCCATCATCATCACCATCATCATCATCATCATCATCATCACTTTCATCATCAAAATTATCATCATCATCCTCATCCTCATCATCGCATCGTCGTCATCATCATCTCCATCGTCATCATCATCGTCTTCACCATCATCATGATTATCATCTTCATCACCATCTCCATCACCATCATCACCAACATATTCATCATCATCACCATCATCATCATCAACAACATCTTCATCATCATTGTCATCTCCCCCTTCCTCATCAACATCTCCATCATCATCGTCTCCATTGCATCATCATTATCATTGTCATCTCCCCCTTCTTCATCAACATCTCCATCATCATCATCTTCTTCATCATCATCTTCATCACCATCACCATCATCATCAACGTCTTCATCATCATCACCATCATCATCATCCTCTCCATCTTCATCATCATTGTCATCTCTAGGTTCCTCATCAACATCTACATCATCATCATCTTCTTCATCATCATCATCTTCATCACCGTCACCATCATCATCAACATCTTCATCATCACCATCATCATCAGCATCATCATCATCATCAACATCTCCACCACCACCACCATCATCATCATCTTATATCCTCCTCTTCATCATCATTGACATCTCCCCCTTCCCCATTAGCATCTCCATCATCGTCATCTTCTTCATCACCATCATCATCATCCTCATCACCCTCATCATCATATTCAACATCTTCATCGTCATCACCATCATCTTCATCAACATCATCATCTTTATCATCTTCATCTGCATCATGATCATCATCATTGTCATCACCCTCCTCCTCATCATTATCTTGTGCACTTATGCACTTAGGGATTAATGTTTAGAAGAGGGTCTAAAGGCCTTTATGGCGGAGGGGCTCTAGGAACAAGGTAAGAGAGAGAGGGCAGGGGGGAGGGATAAAGGCATAGAGGGTTAATGATTAAGGGAGAAGAAGGGAGAGAGTGCTATAGGGAGGGATAATGACAAAGATAAAGAGAAGGTGGAGAGATGGAGAGTGGTGTGGTAGGGACATGGTTGGTGTAAGGGAGAGAAAGAAACATGTAGGGAGGAATGTAGAAAGAATGAGGGACATATATTTAGAAAGAGATAGGGGGTATCTAGGGATTATTGGGAGAGAGCTAGGGGGGTATTAAACCATACAAAACATTTGTCTCACACTAAAGACATTTGTTTTGTATGTACCCATACAAAATATTTGTTTTCTTTTTATTTTATTCGTTGCCCTAGCCGTGCACCTAACCTATTTATTGTGCTTAACCATATCGCGTACACATTCTTATTCTTCATATCGTGTGCACATTTTATTTTTATATAACGCGTGTGCATTTTGTAACTCTATAAACAGTGGACTGTCCCTGTCTGAGGGCAACTTTACTCTGTCCAAGCCAAAACAACAAATCCCGCGATTTTTTCGAACAACACGAGCCCGCCATTGGAAATACTCACACTCTACACCATCTCCATCATTATTTTTGTTATGCAGGTGCAGGATTGAGGACATCTTTCATGGTTTCTCAGTGTGGTGTTGGGTTATATGGCCATATTTGAAGAAGATAATCAGCAAGCTTGAAGAATCTTCAATTGAATAACACCAAATATAAGGTCTTTGAAAGATTCATTTTGCCTATATTTGAGGAGCACACAAGATAAGATATCAAGCTTCAAGACCATTTCATGGTGATGGTGGATATACACAATTGTACAAGAGAATTAAAGAGCCCAAACAATTTATGATTTAACTTTCATTTGCTTATTATTGAAAAGCACCAAAGGTAAACTTTCTCATTCATAATTGTTTTTATGGGAAAGATGAACATTTGAGAAGGAAGGTTGAAGCACCTTGAAGGATCTATAGTTCTAGAAAGCACTAAAGGTTTGAACGCTTGCAATTGAAGAGCAAAAAAAACAAACTATATTGAATTGATCATTGTGGTGATGGGGAATCCACATAGCTAAGGAAGAAAATCAGCAAGGAAGAAGAGACCTCAAGAAGTCATTGAAGAAGAGAAAGAAAAGAAGAGAATACACATGATGAATCGGAGGCTTTCTTTGGAAACTAATACAAATCAAATTGTAGAGGATACCACGGTTCATCCTATTAATCCACGACAAGTGGGACCTTCAATTTCCGCAATAGTTGTTGAACAAGCACCCCATGGAAGTAATCAAGAAGCAAAACGTAGGTCCTGAATCAAACGCAGTTGACAGTTCGTCAATCGGAGCCACGATCGTCATTCTATGGCTTGTTCCATTTCGCATCCAAAAGGTCTTCAAGGACACCTATTGGATACCTGTTGGGGGCATAGAATTCCAACCATGCAGCAAAACCTAGTTTCAGGGAGTCCTGCAAGTGTGTCTAGGGAGGTTCCAGCTAGAAATGCTAGTCGTAAGTGCCGGGTGGACGATTTTGCAAAGTTGACCCCTGTGTGCGAAAATTGCACACTCCCTCAGTGAGCAAAACCCTAGTTTCGTATATTAACCATCAATATTGCATTAGATAGCTTCACTGACTCCATTAAAATTCAATTGGACATGACATGAATGATTTAAATTCAATACCTTAACTAGCTTCATTTCATTCAATGATGGGCCTAATTTGAGGGGAGCATGGGAACCCAAACTCTAATAAAATTCAACTGGACGTGACATGAATGATTAAAATTCCAGTCGGGAATGCTGGCATAGAGAAAAACCTTGTCACATTACAAAATCCTTGCAACATCATATAAATTAATAAGGGAGGCTTCCAATATGATCTCAATGTATGAGAATATTCCACGTAGCAATAATTTGCATAGTTGGGCATTTTTCTCTGATATTAGTTATTATTTTTATCTGATATCAGAGAAAAATGCCCAGCTATGGAAATATGGACGAGTTCCCCCTCTTCACCTTTTTCTCTTGGATTTTATGTTAGATACTCTCAGTCTGCACCTACCACTGAGTCTGACATGAATTATGGTCACTGGATAATCTACTGCAGGTAAGAGTTATACCTAAACTGGTTACTTTGGTTTTAGAACCGGTGCGTGGTTTTAGAACTTGATCAACCTTTTATGGCCTACCCACCTGAAATTTTTAACCGTTGAAACTAGCCCGATAGAGTCAGAGGGGTATTATTTCTCAAATTCATTTAAGTGGGTTGAGTGGAGTATTTCGGTATTTTTGCGACCCGGACCAACCTGTTGGTCGAGCCTACTTTCACATCATTGATATATCGGTCCAAAATTTATGTGATTTTAAACAGAGGAGCATGAGCGCCTTTGAACTAGGAAGAGGTAAAATGGGCTAGGTTGAGGACAATAGATGTTGTATTTTTTCACACAATCTAACGGAAAATGGCCACAGAATTGGGCGGGATAACTCCCTCCAAACAATGGCCAACACAGATCTACAAAACGAGGTTAAGTGAGGGAGACAAATTTTAAAACAAGTAATAATATTCACTTTATACAGAGTATAAATTATTGCTATGTGGAAGCTTCTAGGAATTTGAGATCATATTGGTAGCCTCAAAGCGAGAGGATAAGTTCATCAAAGCGAATTCATTCATCTATATTCTCGTAATGTACACATAGTCCATCCTTACCTTGATAAACACGAGTTTTATGATAGATTGAGTTTTTTGGGCGTGGTTATATCCGTGTATTCGGTTGTCTGATTGCTTGAAAATATGTACGTTGATCTTCTTTGTTTTATTGCTTAAAATTGGAAGGGATTTTCAAGTCACCTGCAAAACGCTCCTTTGTTGAAATATGTAAGTTCTCCCAACAACATAGATTTGGCTAGTGTATCAAATCCTACTATAACCCGAAGAGCTTACCGGTCTTTGCAAGAATATTCCCCTAGCAGATGGAGGTGGGAAAATCATTAGGGTACAAGGCTCTCTGAGGTTTCTCTAGCCTGCATCCATGAGTAATTGGGCCAAGTTAATGGGAGGGAATCCCTGGACTACCATGGTATTTTCAACCCTTTCTGAAGGTTACCTTACTCTACCATCTTGTGCAGGAGCTTTGATGTATTCAGTTAATGATTTTGTTTCATTATTTTGAATACACCTTGATGTAGTAGATATTCCAGAGCTATTTCCTCTGAATGCCAATATTTTTTATGTTTCCCATGCTTTGACAAAATAAGAATGCATTTCTTCTGCTGTAGTGGATCCAATATTTGAAAAAAAAGCGGAAGATGTTGGATGCTTTTATACATAGTATATCGGAAGGAAAATGGCTGAAACCATACAGAGGATTTGGATCTCCAAACAGAACTTTCCTGTTTGATTTTGTTAGAACTGTAATCCACACTTAGTACCATAATCCATAAATTTTTATTGCTCATGTGCTTAATTAAACCATAGTTTGGACTAGGTGACTACAGTTGGTCAAAAACCCACTTTTGAGAGTGTTCACACCCACTTCCAACCAAACCAGTTCACCCAGCCTCCTGTTTTGTCCACAAGTGCGCCCTCATTAATTGCTGGTGCGCCCTCTCTCCTTGTTTTGGGGAATTTCAATTGACCAAGGGCGCTAAGGTGGATTTTGCCCATTTTTGGCTAGATTTGGAGCATTTAATGCTCCCTTGGGCCCCCCAAACTCCTCTACTTGCTCACCCACGCCTACCTTGAGCTCATTAATGACCCAGCATGCTTCAGCCACCTCCACACCAGAATTCGTGACTGTTTGGGGTGATTGGGATTGAGTTGGACCCACCTAGGGGGGATTGAGGCCAATTTGGCATTGTTGACTTGTACACTCAGCTAGAGCCACCTAATGCTCTCAAATTTCTCATGGATGTAATAAAAACCTGTTACTAACATTTTCACATGTTAGACAGTCAGTTAATCAAGAAATTCAACATACATTGTGTGTAATATTATCATCTTTTTCAAGTTTTTCCACTGTTTTTTGCAAATTAATTCGATTTTGTGAGGTTCTCCATAGCTCCTAGTTCTCTTGTGATCAAAATACTCACATGGTATCAGAGCCATCATGGAGTTAGTGAGTTGCAGGTCAATATTGAGCATTGAACTGCATTCTAGAGAGGATTTCCAGATAAAAATTGAGTGTTCTTTGCAGGTGTTTCAGTAGTTTTCTCACCATTAACGCAGCATTCATGGAAGCAAACCAAATGTTGCTCACACCCTTCAATTTTTTAGATTGGAAGGCTGAGATGGTCATCAAGCTGAGATCTAAGGGTCTCTATAGAGTGACCATGGGCACAGAAGTGGAACCAAACTCTGCTGTGGAGAAAGCAAAGTACTACAATCGACTTGATGAAGCTTATGGATTGTTATGCCTGAGCATTTCAAGGGAACTCTTGTTTCATACAGACAGTTTGACAACCCCCAATGAAGTATGGGTGAAGCTAGAATCACTCTTTGGGAAAACTGATGAACTGAGAGGCCACCAGCTTGAAAACGAGCTCATTAGCTTGAGCCCAGCACATTTTGAAACCATCCAGGAGTTCTTCACGAAATTCAAGTCACTGGTGCTTCAACTGCAACAATGTGGAATTGTTAAGAAGGAGGAACAACTGATTCTGTCCATCCTTTCGAAGCTAGGCCCAGAATTCTCTGTATTTGTTAGCACATTTCACTCAGCCAAAATGACCCTTCAAAATTGGCAAATGCCATCACTAGCTACCTTCATGGAGTGTCTCACTCAGGAGCAGGACAAACTAGTTCAGATGGGCACCATTAAATCAAAGTACCAAGCATTGGCAATGGGTGTTTCAAATGCAAGCAGAAAGCCA
This sequence comes from Larix kaempferi, assembly GCA_027924585.1. Taxonomy (NCBI): domain Eukaryota; kingdom Viridiplantae; phylum Streptophyta; class Pinopsida; order Pinales; family Pinaceae; genus Larix; species Larix kaempferi. The sequence continues at coordinate 24,341,968 of BSBM01000493.1, read as the reverse complement.
AGAATTCGAAGCAGCAAGAGAAGAGGAAGTTTGACAAGACCAAGTCTGCAGATGGGGGTTCGAATCTATCAAAGGAGAAGGACAAGAAGGGAAAGGAAAAGACCAAATGCACCTATTGTCATAGGGGATGGCATCCAGAGAGCTCATGTATGAAGAAAACCATTGACTCAATGGCGCAGCTACTGGAGAAGAACAACATCCCAGTCCCTGAGGGCGCAAGGAAGAAGGAGAGCACCTCAAACCCTGACAATAAGGAGAAGTGTCATGATTTGGTAGCAGGTATTTCGAATCCCTCTTCCTTCATCATTGATTCAGGAGCTTCCAGACATATGGTTTCATCCAGAGAGCTCTTCTCCTCTATGCATTCGAATGGTGGCCCAATAGTTCGAATGGGGGATGATTCAAAAATCCAAACCAAGGGGATTGGTAGGATTGACATGCAGCATGGCTATTTTAGTGATGTGCTCTATGTACCTTCATTGGCTGCAAATTTGCTATCAGTTTATCGAATGACCCGTACAGGAGAAGCCAAGAGAGTAACATTTACTCCAGATTTGATAGAAATCTCAGAAATTTCCTCAAATCAAGTTGTGGCAGTAGGGTATGCTGATCATGATGAGAGAATGTACAAATTCTCAAATTTCATTCCAAATTCTAGTGACCATGCTCTTGTCTCTCATGCCAACGAGACCTCCAAGTTATGGCATGAAATATTTGGCCACATGAACTACAAATATCTCCAGACATTGCACAAGGACGAGATGGTGGAAGGGCTTCCAGAAATCAAATCATCAAATGGTGCATGCATTGGGTGTGTAGTTGGAAAGCATCCTGAGCGCAGCTATGAGAAGGGAATGGCAAGGAGAGCCACTCAACCACTTGGATTGGTACATTCAGACCTCATTGGTCCCCTTCCCACTCCATCATATGGTGGATCAAGGTATGTACTTACATTCATAGATGACTACTCTCGATTCTGCTGGGTTTACTTCCTTAAATTGAAGTCAGAAGTGTTTGAGAAATTGAAGATTTGGAAATCCCTAGTGGAGAACCATAGTGGTCATAAGATAAAGATCCTTAGGACTGATAATGGAAAGGAATATGTGAATAATAACATTCAGCACCTTTGTGAGGAATGTGGCATCCAAATGCAACATTCAATCCCCTACACACCTCAGCAAAATGGTGTGGCAGAGAGGAAAAATAGATCTCTCAAGGAGATGGCTACTTGCATGATTGAAGCTAGGGATCTAAGCCCTAAGCTATGGGCTGAAGCCATCAATTGTGCTGCTCATATTCAGAATAGATCCTTTCACAAATCAGTCAAAGGAAAAACCCCCTATGAGGCATGGTTTGGCCAAAAACCAAATGTGTCAAATTTCAGGATTTTTGGGTCTAGAGCATGGGCTCGAATTCCATCAGAAAAGAGGAAGGCTTTGGAGCCACAGAGCAGGGAATGTATCATTGTTGGATATGGTGAGGACACAAAGGGCTACAAGCTCTTTGACACATCCACACTCAAAACTTTCATTGAGAGAAGTGTGCAATTCGAAGAAGAACCAATTCCAGATTTTGAGCTTGCACCGGGGGAAAGCTCCTCTCCTCCACACCTTAATGAAATTAGTGATGATTCCACCTCTGATTTTTCTGATATTGCTGAAGATAACATGGCTGAATATGACATTGATGTACATGAGTCACCATCAAGGCCCAAGTGGGCTGAGAAAATCATACAAGCTGCAGGTGAATTGGCAGGCAATCCCCAAGAGCCTAGGAAGACTAGATCTCAAACAATCAATGCTTCCTTTGCAAATGAAAGTGAACTTGCTGATCATTGTTATATGATGATTGGATCTGATCCAACATCATATCAGGAAGCTCATCATGATCCAAGGTGGAGAGCAGCAATGCAAGAAGAATTCTAGTCTCTCCAAGAGAACAAAACATGGGATTTGGTGCCTCTTCCTCCCAAGAGGAAACTTGTGCAATGTAAGTGGATTTTTCGAACCAAACCTGTTGCTCATGGTTCTGATATGAAGTATAAGGCTAGGTTAGTGGATAAGGGCTACTCACAAATCCATGGCGTGGATTATACAGAGACCTTTGCACCGGTTGCAAAGATGGACTCAATTAGACTAGCTCTAGCCATGGCAGCCAGTAAAGGTTGGGAAGTTCACCACATGGATGTCAAAAGTGCATTCTTGCATGGTGAGCTACAGGAAGAGATATATATGAAGCAACCTGAAGGATTCCAAGAGGATTCCACACTTGTATGCAGGTTGAAGAAGTCACTCTATGGACTCAAGCAAGCCCCCAGGGCTTGGTATGCCAAAATGGATGCTTTTTTGCTCTCAATTGGTTTATGTCGATGCAAGTCTGATCCAAATGTTTATTTGCAGCATTGTGATGATAATTTGCAGGTCATTGTACTGTATGTTGATGATCTCTTAATTACAGGGAGCTGCACCAAACAAATTGGCTCAATTAAAGCTTCTTTGCACAGTGAATTTGCCATGAGCGACCTAGGATTGCTAAGGCAATTTTTGGGTTTGGAAATTGAGCAATCTGAGAGAGGTATATTGCTGAGTCAACCTAAGTATGCTTCATACCTGTTATTCAAGTTTAAAATGGCTCAATGTAAGGCAGCCAAGTGCCCATTCCTTTCAGGCATAAAACTAGGTGAATTTGAAGACTCTCCATTGGTGGATTGCACTCTCTACAGGCAGCTAGTTGGAAGTTTGTTGTACCTTACACATACAAGACCTGATTTGTCTTATGCTGTAAGTGCTGTAGCAAGGTATATGCAGCAGCCACATGAGATCCATTGGAAGGAATCCAAAAGGATCCTTCATTATGTCCAAGGAACAAAGAACTTTGGGGTACACTATGCAGCTGGTTCTTCACTTCAACTAGCTGGATTTTCTGATTCCGATTGGGCGGGAGATCCCATCGATAGAAATTTCACTTCAGGTTTTGTGTTTATGTTTGCTGAAGGTCCCATTTGCTGGTCAAGTAAGAAACAACATACAATTTCTCTTTCATCAGCAGAGGCCGAGTACAGGGCAGCAGTGAACGCAGCCACACAGTGTGTTTGGTTGCAAGGCATTCTTCGGGAGTTTGGTGTTGCTATTGATTCTCCAACCAATATTTGGGTGGATAATCAAAGTGCCATCAAGATATCTACTGATCTAGTACAAAGGCAAAGAACAAAGCACATTGAGATCCACATGCATTACATTCGGGGCTTGGTGCATGACAGGGTGATTTCATTGCAGTATTGCCCATCCACTGAGCAAACTGCAGATATTTTCACCAAGTGCTTTACTGAGAAGACCTTCACTCACTTGAGAGCTTTGCTTGGAGTGAGTGATGGATGGTGATTGCTGCAATTTAATTGCAGGTTCAGCCCCATGTCCATTTTAGAGGGAAGTTTTTATCCCATGAGGTTTTACTTCTTTTCCTCGGTTCATATGGACAAATAAAATTTCTATTTGTAATGAGGTGACTTGAGCCTTTGTTGCCAAGGCCTCCCACTTATCTTTCATGAGATGTACTAAGCTATGGTTAAGGGGGGGTGTTAGAACTGTAATCCACACTTAGTACCATAATCCATAAATTTTTATTGCTCATGTGCTTAATTAAACCATAGTTTGGACTAGGTGACTACAGTTGGTCAAAAACCCACTTTTGAGAGTGTTCACACCCACTTCCAACCAAACCAGTTCACCCAACCTCCTGTTTTGTCCACAAGTGCACCCTCATTAATTGCTGGTGCGCCCTCTCTCCTTGTTTTGGGGGATTTCAGTTGACCAAGGGCGCTAGGGTGGATTTTTCCCATTTTTGGCTAGATTTGGAGCATTTAATGCTCCCTTGGGACCCCCAAACTCCTCTACTTGCTCACCCACGCCTGCCTTGAGCTCATTAATGACCCAGCATGCTTCAGCCACCTCTACACCAGAATTCGTGACTGTTTGGGGTGATTGGGATTGAGTTGGACCCACCTAGGGGGGATTGAGGCCAATTTGGCATTGTTGACTTGTACACTCAGCTAGAGCCACCTAATGCTCTCGAATTTCTCATGGATGTAATAAAAACCTGTTACTAACATTTTCACATGTTAGACAGTCAGTTAATCAAGATATTCAACATACATTGTGTGTAATATTATCATCTTTTTTAAGTTTTTCCACTGTTTTTTGCAAATTAATTCGATTTTGTGAGGTTCTCCATAGCTCCTAGATCTTCTGTGATCAAAATACTCACATATTTCATTGGGTGATCTTCTCTCCTCCGATAAGGTGACATTCGCTTTATCGATCAGACATTCTATGGAAAACCTATGCATGAACGGAGCCACGGTTTGGGTGTTACGGGCATTCTATTCGGGCGCCCCAGGTCCATTTAAGAACACTTAGAAGATTTTCTCCAGGGCCACGGAACCAGGCAAACCGAACCCACCAGAATCGACGGATTTGCGAACAGAGCCACGGTTTGGGTGCTACGGGCATTCTAGTAGGGCTGCAAGTCGCATGAAAATGTCGTTCAAGGACACTTGGTGACTTTCGGTCCAGGAGCCAAAATGAAAAGGAAGCAACAATATTGTGTTTCGTTCGCTCCTGCAAGTGTGTATGGGCAATGCCGACGTGGGAAAACTACCAACACTGGCTCGGGGAAGTTTTTTGTAGAGTTGACCCACCACTGCAAGATTCCATGCAATGAAACTGAGCAAAACCCTAGTTTATGAAATGAATGCACAATGAAGCCACTGGGCCTTGACAACATGAGGGAGATGCCCCCCTAGAGGTAATTGCACGCCAAGAGACCAACGGAGTCGACGGTTCATCAGTCTGACCTTCAGTTTCCGAGTTATGTCGAGTTGCAAGTCACATGAAAATGTTGTTCAGGGACACTTGGTGACTTTCAGTCCGGGAGCCAAAAAGCAAACGGAGCAGCAAAATTGCGTGTCATTGGCTTTTGCAAGTATGTGTGGGAAATGCCGACATGGGAACACTACCAAAGCTGGCTTGGGGGAGGGTTTTGCAGAGTTGACCCACCAATGCGAGATTGCATGCAATGAAACTGAGCAAAACCATAGTTTACAAAATGAATGCACAATGAAGCCATTGGGCTATGAGAAGATGAGGGAGAGGTCCCCCTAGACGTAATCGCATGCCAGGAGACCAACAAACTCAACGGTTCATCGGTCTGACCTCCGGTTTTTGAGTTATGTCGAGTTGCAAGTCGCATGAAAATGTTGTTCAGGGACACTTGATGAATTTTGTTCTGGGAGCCAAAAAGAAAACGGAGCAGCAATATTGTGTGTCGTTGGCTCCTTCAAGTGTGTGTGGGAAATGCCGACGTGGGAACACTGCCAACACTAGCTCGGGGGAGGGTTTTGCAGATTTGACCCACCAATGCAAGATTGCATGCAATGAAACTAAGCAAAACCCTAGTTTATGAAATGAATGCACAATGAAGCCACTGGGCCATGAGAATATGAGGGAGAGGCCCCCCTAGAGGTAGTCATGCGCTAGGAGGCCAACGAAGTCTACAGTTCATCGATCCGACCTCCAATTTTTGAGTTATGTTGAGTTGCAAGTCGCATGAAACTGTCATTCAGGGACACTTGGTGACTTTCGGTCTGGGAGCAAAAAGGAAAATGCAGTAGCAAGATTGCATGCCATTGGCTTTTGCATGTGTGTATGGGCAATGCCAATGTGGGAACAATGGCAGCACTAGCTCAGGGGATGGTTTTGCAGAGTTGACCCACTAATGCGAGATTGCATGCAATGAAACTGAGCAAAACCCTAGTTTATGAAATGAGTGCACAATGAAGCCACTGGGCCATGAGAAGATGAGGGAGAGGGTCCCCTAAAGGTAATCGCATGCCAGGAGACCAATGGAATCAACGGTTCGTCGATCCGACCTTTGGTTTCTGAGTTATGTCGAGTTGCAGGTCGCATGAAAATGTCGTTCAGGGACACTTGGTGACTTTCGGTTCAAGAGCAAAAAAGTAAATGGAGCAACAAGATTGCATGCCGTTGGCTCCTGCAATTGTGTATGGGAAATTCCGACGTGGTAACACTGCCAACACTATCTCGGGGGAGGGTTTTGCAGAGTTGACCCACCAATGTGAGATTGCATGCAATGAAACTGAGAAAAACCCTAGTTTACGAAATGAATGCACAATGAAGCCATTGGACCATGACAACATGAAGGAGAGGGACCTCTAGAGGTAATCGCACGCAAGGAGACCAATGGAGTCGATGGTTCGTCGGTCTGACCTCCGGTTTCCAAGCTATTTTGAGCTGCAAGTCACATGAAAATCTCATTCAAGGACACCTGGTGACTTTCCGTCCGTGACACTTGGTGACTTTCAGTCCTCCTAGGGTTTATGTTTTTTAAGGCTTGTATAATTTCCTTCTTGACAGATCACCTCTTATACCATGTTAAATTTTTGAGACTTGATCTAGATAAATGCTTTATACCAATTATAACCATTAGTTCAATGCATAAATTTAACCATAAAACATTTACATAAAGAATTTAACATGTAGGATCTAGTTAAGAATAAGAATGCACAAGAGACACAACATTTTATCCCGGGAAACCCTCATGGGGAAGAAAACCTAGCAACCTTTCTTAGAATAATTATATGTTTAGAAAACAAGTACAATGAAACCATGAACAAACCCTAACCCTGAAGGGTTTTACCACATGAAAAAAATTTAATGACACATGACAACAAGAGTACTTATCTACATGAAGATGGCCTCCAAGCCATAAGGATATCCAAGCATATCCTTCCCAACCAACAATAGAAGGCACTTTATTTCTCGAATCCCGAGGTAACGTTTGTTGCTTTCACCAATGTTGGTTTGAGCACTTGTATGTAGTTACTCATATGTAGTGTTGAATCTAATTGTACAATCAAATATTGGGCATTGATGAAACGTGTAGCATGTATTGCGCTTAGTTTTATTAAATTACACTTTAACATTGACTTAACTTGTAATTTAATCATCCAAACTCACAAAATTTTATTAGACCTATCCAATTAGTGTGCGTGAGTGAGTTCGTTGAAACCTTGAAAAACATTGTATTGCACTTAGTTTGATTAAATTACACGAGCAAGAACTTTGACTTAACCTGTAATGATCATCCAAAATCACAATTTTTAATTAGATACCAATTAGTACACGCTTGTAGTGAGTTCGTTGAAACCTTTAAATATAATAGTTTTTTCTTTTGACATAGCGCATTCATGAGTAATAGATAATCCATACAAATCAACAATTAGATTGACACAAGAACACGTGGAAACCAAAGAACAAATACAAACTGAAATGTATCATTCATTTCTAAGTGAAATGTCAATGCACATGTCTCCAAGAGTACATATATATACAAAAGTATCCAAAAGTACATGTATCCAATGAAGTCAATGTACATGTCTCCAAAAGTACATGCACAATGAAGTCAATGTACATGTCTCCAAAAGTGAATGTATCGAAAAGTACATATATATCCAAAAGTATCCAAAAGCACATGTGTACAAAACTATCCAAGCGACATGTACATGTATCCAAACGTACATATATCCCATAAGTAACATCAAAACTCCAGCTTCCTCTTGTTCTTTCTCGACGTTGATCCTCTAGGCACATCTCTAGGATCAGTGTGCGTCTTTGGATCCTGCAAATTAAATATCATTTGTTAAATTCAACTAATTATGTATTAATACATTAGCTCAACAATTATCAACTTGTGCATGGAAAGTGCATGAAACACTTGGTCACTGAAGGACATCTCACCTCAACTGACAAAGGGGATTTCGTTGCTTGTGTAGCAGATGGAGCCGTTGGTTGAACATCCAGGATGGTCGAACTAGGGGGGCCAGGAATTTCTCCTGCTGGTGGTGGCTACAATCACAAAATGTTGAAATAGTTAGACATGCATGAATAAACAATAGAAAATAATAATAAACTATGTAAAGATCATGTTGAAATAGTTACATACCTGTGTGTGATCAATTGCCACTGCAGATGTAGCACTAACTGCTACATCAACCATCGATGTGAAGTTTTGAGTAGACAACTCAAGTTCCTGATGTAGTAAACATGCAATTCAAACATTAACAAAAACGATTTATGCACTGGATTTCAAGTTAAACAACAAATATCATCGAAGGATATACATTACCATGGTATGAGTAAGCCCATGGTCATGGGAAGCTGGAGTCTTTCTAGGAGTAGGCCACCTCACATACACATGACCCTTGTTCATGAATGGCCTAGCGGGAGATACAAATCCAGGCAATGGTCCAGATGTCTCGAATGGTGCCTATAGTCAACAAGTGTTCATGTAGTTAGACATGCATGATTAAATAAACAAGCATGTATTTAAAAAATGACATTTTTAATTGTTTACTAGGAGCCCAGATGTTTCCTCGGACGGTATGACTATGGGTGCTACCTCCACATTAGCTTTCCCCAGGGAAGGATCTGCCATCTGCAAGTTTAATAATTGTAAATATTAGACCGTAGATAACATTAGTGAACTAAAATGTAAAGTATGTGGAAATTAACAAATTAACAAGTATTAAAAAACTCGGTGTGATATACGACAATGGGTGCTATATAAGATGGGTCTTCCAAATGGGTAGCATCATGCCCCCCTATAGAGTCTAGAACATCTCACTCTGGGGCGTCGATGCCGGCATAAAGTATCAACTACAAGTTCAAAAAATTAATATATTAGCTCAAACTATATATATGTGTACAAAGATGAAAATAAATGAAGAATTTATTACAATTAACCATCTACATACCTCACTCAAAAACCCACTGAAGGAAACATCTGAGGAAAGACCATAACAGGGATGACCATGTGATGTGCACTTGTGAGGTTCAATACTAGGTTGGGGATGTGCCGATGGTCTTGCACTAGTGGATGGTCCTACACTAGACGATGGTCCTGCATGGTGACAACCTGGTGTATGTACCACACCAGGGACATATGTCCCTTCCTCACCCATATGTTGAACCATAGTGTTGTGGCGAACAATCACCCGTGCCAAACTCAAAAATGCATCACGTGTCAATGGAATAACACGACGTGTAGGTGGGACATCTGGCCTAGGAAACTACTTGCGAGGTGCAGGGATAGGGCGATCTTGGTCTCGAAGCCTCGCATTGGGTCGATTTTGGGGCATCCCCCCACCGATCCCCTAAAACTGCAAGATATCAAAATAGTTTACGTGTTTATGTAACACGAACTCTACATACATCTTTCGAAGGAAATACAAGGGAATTTCCCTGTTGTTATGTGGTGGCATATCAAAAACCATGCACCATCTGCCCATCCAATTATCAAAAAATGGTTGAAACGTGCACCACTCAATGGAGATATTAGGCCTGTTTACATTTGGGATTTTCCCTGATTGAGGATCCCTAAACAATGCAAATATGAGCTCTTTGGATATTTTCAACTCTTTTATTGCATTGTAGTCTAGCTCATCATCATATTCTTGTCTTTTTCTTTCTCTATATGATGTAATATCATATAGTACATTGATAGACTATGAAATGGTGTTAACAATTGCATCCAAGGTTGATGCAAGCGAGTGACGAATCTTATCATCACCACTAAAAGCTACACTAATTCCCCTCAAGCGGGCAAGCTCAATCAATATCTTGGCATTTGTGTCCATAGCCGTAACTGCAATAAAAACATCAATACGAAAATCATTAGCAACATATACATGGTATATAATGACGTCTCTTCAAAATTGAAAATGTATTAAATCAAAATCAAGTAAGAAATTTAATGGCATTCACTTGCATACGTTTAAAACTTAAAATTAAACATTTAACAATTAAAAAGTAAGTTTCATTCAACTTCTTTCTAGAAGTTAAGGCACTTCTTAACCCTCATTGGTGACTTTTCCATGCAAACTTGGGTTTAAACTTCTTAGAATTTAGGAGTGTTATTTTGACATGTTTTGGCCTTTACGTCCCTTGCAGAAAACAATATTTCCATCAACTTCATAAGCTAACATTAAATTTATTGATTTCAACATATTACGCCTTGTGGTTGGAGGGGAGGACAAAGTGGCATGGAATGAAATGGATATGTATGAGTTTGTCTTGCCAATATGATTACATATGTACTTGAGATGACTATCAATGATTAAGATGTTGAATAATCAACTAGAGATTGTGACTAAAATGACAATAACAAGAATGTCAACTTAATAAGATATCACAAGTGGAATATGATAGTGTTCTCTCAGAATTATCACATGCATATTTATTAATTTGATCCAAGTATTATGATATGTGATTGATATGAAAAGATGGTTGATTAGGAGTATGAAGATTAAGTTGAGATAGAACAAATAAATTTAAATGTCACAGTCCTAAGACTGTGACTTCATTCAGTTAATGAATTTAAGTAAGAATAGGATATGACTTGTTAGGCTTAGAAAGATGGTTAAGGTAACATGCCCGGTGGCATGTCAGGTGGTAAAACTCAGACCCGTGTCTTAAACACAGTCTTTAAGAGGGATGGAATCTTAGGATAAATGTAGGGTTATGACAACATCCAAGGGAGGAAGGTCCGAGATAGGTTAAGAATTTTAGAAGGGTTTTAGGATAGGTTTCTAGGAGTAGTTACTAGGTCAGGGCCGCAAGTCTTTCTGAGTGTAGATTAGGATTGTTGGATATGTAAACAACAGGGGCGAGGGACTATTAGGATATGTGAGGCAAGAAAAGGGGTGAAAATTAACTCAATCATGGTTGGAAACACTCTCATGAAACACTCTATGTAGTTCATGGGTGTTCACCATTTCCATTGTTCTAAAAACATGGAAACCAACCAAAAGTGACAATTCCTTGGATCAAAACAGAGACAATTTCTCTCTGCAAAATCGATCTCTACATTGTATGGCAAGTTTAGAAAATTAAATAAAAAACATAGTGATTTGCTATATGAAGTCTTTGAGTTGAATTGACAGTCCCTGAGCATTGAGTAGATTGATCGAGGGTGTTGATAGGGCAGGCCTGAGAGGCACTTTGTTAATGTGTTTTGGCATTTAGTTCAGGGTGCTTAACTAAGAGGCAATGTATAGCTACATACACTTGTGATGAAATTTTGAGAAACCAAGTTACTAATTTTTTATGGATTTTTTCTATTCAAACTTGAGCATGCATTTCATCTTGTTATGGCCATTTCTGAGGAAAAATATTTAATTAGTATCATGGGAAATGGCCTTTGAGGGTTGGAAATTTGGGTTTCATGTTGATGGATACATTGTAGAAAGGGAGGATTTCTATTTTTTTCTATTTTTGGTTGGATTAGGAATTTTTGAGTTTTTGAAAAGGGATTCATTGTAATTATTAACTCATCTTGGTTGAGGGAGATGTGAATTTAATTAGAGATTGAGTTATTTCCAATTTTATAAATATTACAAAACTAGGTTGTTTTAAACTATAAAAAATGGTAATTTAGGTTAAGAAATGACAAAAATATGGTATCGGTGAATGAATTACCTGATTAGATGACAATCCACCAGTGAATTTGCCTCCCCTCCAACTAAATTGAGCTCCTCGGATACTCTAGGGCACACAAACCGTCCTCGTCCAAGCTCAAATTCGCGTTTCTGATGCGTGAAAAGCGTCGTGGGTGGTCGGGACTGTGTTTTTAAATTGATTTTAGATTTACAAAATGCGTATGCATTTTGTAACTACATAATGTGTATGCGTTTTGTAGTTCTATAATGCGTACGTGTTATGGTTACCTAACCTACATGTCTAATGACATGTCAAGCTTGTGTTTTACCATACCAAGTGCTAAGTATCAGAAACGCGTTATGTTTTTATGTATTAGAAACGAGTTTTGAAAAACTAAGATTGCATCTAAAGTGAAACTCATCTTCTTGCACACACCCTTGTCTAACTTATGTATGTGTCTTAATATTTTATATAATGTCATGGGATGAAACCTAGGGCCTTATGACCTAAAGAAAGTGTTGAAACATATATTTAATACCCTACAATGTCCTTGGAATTTAATGTTGATATAAGTGACACTAGGTATGAGAATGAAATCCTTGGACATAATTAGAGTATAAACCATATGAATTAGGCCCTAAAAAAGGTTATAAGCATCTAGGGATAAGAGAAATGAGTCAAACTATCATATAGGACTTCTTGAGGGTATCCTTGTCTTCCGAATGGGGTATGCATATTATTAATTATTTTGAACACCCTATGACCTTCAACATGATTAGCTGAATAAAAAATAGATATTGGATTATTAAGGAAGCTAGTAGGAACACGTGGACATGAAAAACACCTCAAAACACCACATAGGACCTCTTGAATGGATTATCCTTACATTTGAATTGGGATATGGATGATATTATGAGATTTTCAATACTATGTATGAGTCTCTAGTATTAGAAAAGGGACTAGGCCTTATTCCTTATCTTTTAAACATCTAAATTAATGAAGGATGCCTTGATCCACAACACATGTCCTCCAAATAGTTCATGCTTAGTGTGCTAGTGGTGTTGGAAGTAAACTACGAGTTTTAAGAGTAGTATGGTATGTGGGCCCTATACATGGTTATGGTGAACACATATTCTTTAGTCCTATAATAATATTAAAGGAATCCAATGCTAAGAATGAATCCTTGAACAAAATCACATGACCTCTCGATAGAATATTTTTCCTCCAAGTGCAGATAATGAGTTTTAAATCAGAAGGTATGGGTCATCAATCCCTCAATATTATCAAGGAAGGATCATATCCTTATACTCTAAAGCGATCTTTCATCTACCCAAGATAAAAAAAAAAATACCTCAAACTAAAACGTGTGACCTCCCAATAGGATCCTTTATCTTTGAGTTTGCATATTAGGACCAGTTGATTTTTTTGAAACTAAATATTGGTTTTGAGGCTTTAACTAAGGAAAATAAATGAAACTTATATATTTGTCCTTAAGGTCTCTTCTAGGGATAAAGGTTCGCGAGTGAGGCATCCAATCACCTTGCATGATATCTTTTCATGTAATTTCACCTTCGATTGGTTATCTAGCACCCTTATAAGGTTTTGATCACTAAGGATGGATTGCAAGGCCTTCAACATCCTCAATAGAGAAAAACTAGAACATAGAACCTAAAGTAACCTTTTATTAATCCAACACAAAGAAAAATCCCCCAAACATCCATAGCTCAACTCTTGGGAGTATAATTTACCTATTCTTTGAGATATGGGCACCATTTGCAAGTTTTTATTATTGGGTATCGATATTAGTTCCTTGACCATGTTGAAGGAAGATGGCCTAGGACTTAGGTATGCATGTATCTTCTAAGGATTAAAGGATATGAATGAATCCTTAAGAAACCACTCATTCTCTCTATATGGGTTATTTTTTCTTAGGGAGGGGATATAATTAAGCTCCATTATAATGTTTAAGGAACCCAAGGCCATGAACAATGCCTCAAAAAACCTCATGTGATCTCCTAGTGGTATCATTGGCCTCTATATAACTGTGTTAGTGTCATCAAGAGCTTTTAAGCATTAGATATGGGTCTTGTAAGTTTTAAACCTTAACAGTGAAATACAAACGTATATTGATTCTTAAGCATTAACAGAGAATACACAATGGCACACACATAACACTGAGATTTTCACCTAGAAACCCTTAACCGGGAAAAAACCAGCAAAACTTAGAGCCACACTGCTCCTTTTCATTATATGTTTACAATATATGGTATTCCGCAGCATCTAAAACCCTAATTCGCTTACCCGAAATTATGTTACAACCCTAATCCCTTTTACCAGGATTAGATAGGGTACAATGGGTCGAAATCGCGAAAAAGCAAAAAGCAAAAAGCAAGGGATCGTGTTGTACACGCAGCGACCATGTGAAGAGATATAACATACCCAACAGGTCTCAAGTCCTTGTTATCTTGTAAATATACACCAAGGGACCTAACTAATAACTGTATATAGCTTAGCATTCTCATCAATAGATCCCTCTTTCTTTATACCAACTTAAATCCATCTTAAACTCGGATCTATAAAGCACCAAGAAGGATCCAATTTTTCTTGAGGTGTAAATTCTTTTTATCTTATACTTTTTAGAAAAACTTTGTACACCTTATGATATCTGATCCCTATTCATTCTTTATATATATATAGGTTTAATATCAAATTAGTATAATTTATTATTATTATTTAAGTTGGTATTATTTTCATTTTTTTTTATTTTTTTATGGGAACATGTTACATAACATTACACAACATTACAGATTACAACATCTCCCCCATTCTGGGTTGTAAACTATAGGTGCAATAAAAAAATTCTAAAAATGGCAAATCATTTTAGACTAGCATAGATACATCTTAAACTAGGATCTATCAATCACTTATAGGGATCTAATTTCTTGATGTCGGTTTTTTTACATTTTATTTTTGGTAACTTATTAAGCAACATGAAATTTTTTTAATTATTTTTTTTTTCTAAATTTTGGGCTAACATGAATTGTTAAATTAATATTTTTTTTACTTTTTTTTTGTAGCGTCACATTACATAGAGCTGTGTGATAACATCTCCCCATAATGGATTTTAGAGCACCTCGCTACTCTTAGTGCAACTAGTTATTTTTTTTGTCTTGGGGAGTGGCCCTAAATAGTGTATTCTTCCATCTAATCCAATAAATATGCACAAAGCACAACATGATTAGAACAAAAAAGACTCCCTCTTTGGACGTCTATAAACAATCGAGAACAAGGATAAGCTTCAAATAATGATCTTAAATAGTAGGGATCGAATCCTAGAGATAGTTGCAACAAAGAATTAATGGAGATGAGTTGAGTAAGCATGTTCCTTAGGTGAAATAAATTCAAAATAAATGCATTTCAAGTTACCAACACATTGTAAGTTACAATATACTCTTTAAGAATCAAATATTCACAGATCTAGAACAAAGCATAATTACATACCAAATCACATATTACCCAATCGATTGGCTGCAACCTATTGAGTTGTAGGCGATAGGCATTCATGGATCTATTTTCTTGCAATGGAGGTAGTGGTCTAAGGTCCCAGGGATGGAAGAGTGAAGAGCTATATTATGCTACAAACTATCTAGAGAAATCCTCTTGTTCTTAAATATGTATATATAGAACCTAAAGTTATCATGGCTACTCGAGAAAGAGGAAATAAACCTCACTAAGGAAAATCTCAACATGCACACTAAGCGTGATCATTTTTTTTAAATTTTGGAACGATTTTTCCCTTGTTTAGTCTTTCTATTGTTTTAACTTACTTTTTCTTCTTTCCTTTTAAGAATAACCAATTTATACCTTTTACCCTCTCTTTGCATGCAAATGTAATATTTCAAAGTCAAAATAAGGCTTTTAGGCCTTTAACAAGCCATGAAACATGCCAAATATACCTAAAAGGTCAAACTGGGTTTTGTATTCCTCAAATTAAACATATGGAGTCAAGGTTTAAAAATTCAATGTTTGTAAGAATGACCACTAAACCTAGTAGTTTTAATTAGGGTTCTAAAAAAAAATCAGGTTTTGGCATAAGAAAATAAATTATAACATCATGCAAATGGTAACCTTTGAACAAGCTACCACATTCCACACTAGGATAACCATCCACCTTCTCACTATTTCTCCTGACTCATCACTCTTTCACCATTGAGAATGTTAAACATACTATCACTACTTGCTTGGAATGATGGCATTGATCATGTACCTACGATACATATAAATTGTTAATTATAGATGTAACCATAAAATTAGTCTTTCTAGACAAAGATAAAAAGTGAGAAAGACTGATTTTGAAGGAAAGCGCATCATTCTAGCTTCTTGCAAAAAAGACAAAAGATGAAAATAAATAAAACAAAAATAGTCTCAATGGACTTGCTTTTTTACAAGAAGCATGAATGTATGAATATCAATGTCACTTGCCCCGCCCCGCCCCCACACTTGATATTAGCTTATTGGAACATGTAACTACTATAAATACCAATCCTATAATATTTCAATGGTTTTGGAAAGAACGTTGATCAATGTGTATATTTAGATCAACATACAATGTAACGAACCTGATTGAATTTTATTCGACATTAACCCTCTAGCCGTGCAAGCACAACTAGGGGTTAACAAGCCGTACCATGGTTGAGAGAGGAAACCAGAGCCTTAATACATAAACAAATATTATATGCATCTATGACACCTAATAGCACCATGCATGATTTCTTGGGGTTCTTCTTCACCTACAACTAGGGATATTGGTGCAATTATTATGGTTTTGAACCAGGTATGGGTCTCAAGGCTCTAGACATGGCCGGGGTAGGAAACTTAGGCCTTATTCACAAAAGAAATATTTAAGGAATCCAATGCCATGATCAACACCTAAGAGATTCATGCATGACCTTGCAATGATACATGTAACTTAGAGTGCTAATATCTGCATCGTTAGGGGTGTTTTAGGGTGTTAGGGTCATAGATATGGTGGGATGAGAATACTCGAGTTGAAAGCTATGAAATAAGCTTCTAGGAATCAAAGGTCATGAACGATGGATCAACCAACTAGAAGTGATATATCAATAGTATCCAGCAGATCTCAAAGTGGGTATATTAATACCCTAAATTATTTCCATCACTAGTTATGGGTCTAAAGGCTATGCGCATGGTTCAAGGAGGAATCCAATTGTGAGAATTTAATAGGATCATAACGCAAGTGAAATAGTAAAATCATCCAATTTAAGTAGAGATTATTAATTTTTTTCTCACAAATACAATTCTAGGTAATGCAACAAGGAAAATTTTAATATTTGAATATTTGAAATTGAAATTTGCATCTACAATCTCATGAATTTGTGTTGCGAGAGTTTTGATGCACAATCAAATATTAGAGGAAGTTGAGGACCAACATTAAAAATTGAAATACAAAGGAAGTTAATTTAAGGGCAACATAGAGTGTATAAATAATTGGAAATAATGTTTTTTTGGTCTATGATGGTGGTAGAGGAGGAGGTGCAATCATTAGAATCGCCATTCATTCAAGGTGAATTATCTTATCTATGTAGTCCACATAACTCATTTGAAAAACTAAAAAAGAGGGAAATCCCTTTATTTTATTTTAATTACACTTTGTTAATCATTCTAGGGAAACTTCTACACGTTCTTCCATTTTCTTATAATCACAAGCACACTATGACTTAATTCTGAATGATGATACTTGTATGTGACTCTAATGAGACTATGGAGACACATAATTAGGCTACACATATTAGGAATACACACTTGAAGTGGTCAATGGTTCATTTTCATTGTGGTACAACTGTATTATAAAAGAAACCAACTATTTTTTTCTTTAGAATCCCTATTTACATGGCGAGTGATATATGAAGCCTATTTTTCCCTTTACACTATAGTTTGGTGGAAACTTGAAACTTGTTCCCATGAATGGTTGTAGAGAAAATATATGGCATCTAATATTGTTATTATAGAATGATGTGACTACCATATAACTACTTCAGTAAGTTTATGCCATCTAACATTGTTATCATAGAACAATGTGACTACAACATAACTACCACATGTCCAACATGTATGCGCACATAGACTTTGTTTGAATTTCTACTCCCCCCATTTTTATTTATGCTCAGTGCAACTGCATCTAGGTTTATCCAAAGTAATAATAATATTATATTGTAATAAAATAAACTTGCATAGATCCTTCTTAATATTAATATTTTAAGCATTGAATGCAGTTCAATCTTAAATCTAGATTTATGATGCCTCGAGAGGGAACAAACCACCTAAGGGGAAACAATTGTTTACATTCCAAAAAATTAAGAACACAATTCCACCTCAAGAGATTTGATCCCTCATTAATTATGAATGATAAATCCAGAATTAAGTTGTTATAATTAGAATTAATTAATCAATTTTTAAAATAAAAAATAAAAAATATTTAGATCGATTTTTACAATCCTATCTTACATTTTTAGGACAAAAACTATCTGAGATCAATTTTATTTCCATTATCAGAAAAATACTTCCAATTAAACATTTTTTAAAATTCAAAACTACGTCCAAATATACATAATACAAATAACACTATTATGATACATGAATGAATTAATATATATATATATATATATATATATATATATATATATATATATATATGATATTGTTTACTAACTTTATGGTCATCTCTATATTAAGCAAATTGATTAAGCACAAAGGCATTTCTCATTTGTTATATTATATTGGTATTTCAAATTTCCTTCCATGGTTTATGAGTGGCTACTTGAAAATTTATAAGGTAGATTAGTTGCCATTTTTCTTTAAAGCATTGTTTATAAGTGGTTACTTGAAAATTTATCAAGGTATATTGGTTGTCCTTTTTCATACAAAATGTTAAAGTTTTAGCATTAAATTATTTAATGTTTTTTATTTCTTAAATTGTAATTATTTATTTTTTTATAGTATAGGAATTTTTGTTTTTAAAATTAAAATATTATATAGATTTTTAAAATGGTTAATGAATGTTTTGGAAACTTTAAATTTCCTAGAATCTAATGTAAATGCAAATTCATTTTCTCTATATCTGAAAAACAATTACATTACTTACTAAACTTATTAATATATGATTAGGAACATTTAAAAATTCCAAAAAACCTCATTTTCCCTTCATTTCAAAAATATATGCCTATTGTAACATACCTAGAAATTAAGGTTAGAAAATTTAAGAAAATTTTCAACTTTCTTTTCGATTATGATTACGTCAATCATCTTCAATGTAACCATTTGGTCAAGGTATGAATGAAATACAAATATTTTAACTCCTTAAGAAAATATTTATTTAAAATGTATTACACTTTATGGCATTTCCACTAATAAATTGTAACATCTCCATTCGACCGAGTTAGTATTTATTTAAGAACTCTTGTAACATAAAAATCCTTTCTAAGATGAATGCTATGTTGATAAGGATCAAAAGTCCTTCAATTCTTGCATAGTTTAAAGTATAAATTAGATAAATGAAAACTCAACTGCATAATCCCTTTCTCTCATCTTACCCACCATTCATGTTATTAAAACCATGCTTACTAATACAAAGGTGTCCTAACACTTTTGAACGAGTCAAACATATTTCGAAATGCTTATAAAAGATTGTAAATCCTTTCTTCCACACACGATGTTAGATAATAATAACTTAATGCAACAAAATAGACAACAATGAAAGTCGTACAACTCATTAGCAAATTTGGAAATATTAACATCTATAACTTAACATCTTTAGAATTCTTACCTAATTATTGTAATCTCAATTGTACGTGGCGGAACGTAATTACATATATGAGATCATTTCATGTACCACATAAAAGTCAAGAATCATCTCCTACAATTTAATCACTTGACAGAAACATGCATTTATACATTAACAATAAAGCCATCCAAATCATACGTAAGAAGGCGACACAAAGAGACACATGTACACATGGTTCACCCAACTCTCCGGGATACGTCCACAAGGAAGGTCGCATCATATTTTATTCATAAAAATAAAGGATTACAACGTACAATGCACTTGTTGTCATCTTTACCTTCCACTATCTCAAGCCGCTCTTCTAGAGAGCACAACCAAAGATCCCCAAAAGTGAAACCAACATAACATTTATACTTTACCATATTATAGTTGGTTGTCAATAAAATACTTAATAGATGTACAGTCGTTTAAATGAACTATACCCTTATTTCATGCTATTTGAATATTTTGACTATATTTCCTAAACATACTTTATCCAACCCCAAGGTTTCTAGATAAGTGTTAATATGAGCATGTAAACACAATTACATACGTAAATCAACAATATAACAATTAAACAATAGAAACCTACCAAAGTTTCCTCACAAAGAATCTATGCAGCCATCGTTAAATAGATGAAAAAGGATTAGTACTCCTACTTAGTCCACAAATTTTATACATATAAATATATATAGTCACAACTAACTAACTAATGTTTATACCTCGAGGAATCATTACGAACTTTGGAACAAAAGACAAACAAGATATATTTATATGTATTTTTAAGGCAAGCATTCCCGATCCAGAGCGTGAGCTTGAATCTAATCTTACCACAAATAATAAGAACTATAATCCCCGATACCAAACTTATGAAACAATGTTGAGGGAAGGGTAGGGGGGTCGATCCTCACTAAGGGGGGTTCGCCCAACCTGTTCTCGTTGTATCTAGTAAAAATAAGAGTTTGACCCCTTTAGCTGAAAGCGCTTATGTAATATCCCAAAATAGTAAAAATTTAAAATTTTTACACTACGGCAATAAAAGTTGAATTAGGGATGATGATTCTAAAATTAACTTCAGCACCGATAAGTTCCTACTGCACCTATGTTTGAATTCTACTCCTTGAAGTGTTTTTAGTTTCATAAGTATCAGTTTGCTAAAATGAAGTTCCTAAGCTTTGCAGAAGCGTTTATAGTGAGTAGATGTATGAACCATCAAATGTGTGTAGATGTTTTGGAATGTGATAAAGTGAACACTTCTTCTTGCAGTTGTAATGGTTTGTATGTAAATGTAATAAACTTTAACTGGTAAAATTCAGGTGGGGTGGACCCCTATTGGTGGCAGTTGTTGCCTCGTGATGTACTGCTAGATCCTCCAAGGGTAAGAGTACCCCGGCAGGGCTGCCGAGAGGTAGGGTGAAAGAGTGGGAATTCCTGACTTACTTAGCGATATTCACTAATGTCCTTATTTTGTATCTCATTTGCAGGTGTACTAAAAGATGGCCACTACCTAGAGCGCTCACTACATGTTTCCACTACACTTGAAACTCAAGCATGGGATGGTTTAACAATGACACCCCTGGAATCCTTGGAATTTGTTTGTTAAGCTTGTTGAACCTATGAGATTTGTTGACTTTGGTAAAATGTTACTATTGCTAGGCAATGTTTATGGCCTTTGCAACTATTCTTATGTGTTAATAAAAGGTATGGGCAAACATTACTTCCCCACTATAGACTTTTGGGTTCAAACCGAGATCTTTGGGGTTGGTGGTAGAATTCAATGCACATCTGCGATGGCACATGGCTATGCTGCCAGCTTGATGAGGATTCTCTTATTGGTTTATATGCCAACGAAGTTTCGATGTTGGTCTTTATTTTCGCCTACTTTGGTTGTGAACGCATGGAGGGTTTCGTGTTCTGACCTGAGCTTGGCTCATGGTCAGCACACCCTGGGTATTCATATGCAGAGATGGCGTCAACTTAAGCAGGTAAAACAATTGTCCTCTATCAAGCATTTTTTTGCATAAATCAATTTGTAACTTGTTTTGAACAAGCGTTTCAGGGTTTAACTCTGTCTTTGTTTACTGGTTTGGTAGGGGATCGCGTAGCACCGACCTTCTACCCAACTATCAGTTAATGGGAAACGTCTTACCTCAGAAATCGTTGCTTGAGTTAAGTCATGGTCTTTCACCCTTTCACTCCTCCTCTCGCCTCTAACGATGGTTCTGGTGGTGTAACCTCTATGATGGAATGAAAGGTGCTCGTGACCTGTCTGGGGTTTGATGTAACACGATTTCGGTTTTGAAAGAGGTCGTCATTTTGGCTGGACCACTTTGTAATTAAATCTAATGATTTTCCATTTCAAGTTCATGAAAGGTTTGGCCATTTGGCTGAGTATTAAACCCTGTAAGTTGTAATGGTGATATTCAATGATGACCAAGAAGGGTGTTAAGTGTTTTGTTTGTAATAGATAAGTCATAGATGCAAATAATGGAAGAAATGACTCTTGCTATGCGTTTTCTTATGGTATTGGTGGTTCTTCAATGGGTTGTTGTGTTTCGTTGCTTCTGCTTGATAGTCTGTTGGTTATATAGTTTATGAAGTGGAAAAGAATCATTCTCTTACTGTATTTGTAACAATTTGTAGGCAGGATTTCCCTTGTCTGGAAAGTGTGGTTTTGAAGAATGGCTTGCGTTTCTTTTGTTGTTACTGAGCAGTGTTTTATGGTGCAAAAGTGATGATGGAAAAAGAAGTCGTAACCTTCCTGAGTTTTATAAGCTCGAGATGGAAAATAAACTAGCTCTGTGTTTTAAGGGTTTGCAAAGTTTAGACATGGTTTTAAAAAAAGTTGAAAAGTAGGGATTCGATCTCGTGACCTGCATTTATCTTGAGTTCTGTCGACATGCTACTCTTTAAATTTTTAAAGGAAGTATTTGTTGGATGTAGAACTATATAATTCCTTTCTGCATTTTTGTGAGAAGTAGTAGCCCTAGCTACTGTTTTGATGACTCTAGTGAGAGCGTGGGTTGCTATAATGAAGATTTTGTATACTGTAGCCTGTTAAAATTCTGAAATGATGAAACATTGATTTTTCCTTCTTTTTAAAAGTGTATGATGCAAAATTGAAAGAAAATGCCTGAGACTGAGTTTGTAAAAGAAATCGTGGATCCTGGAAAACTACTTGCTACATTTTAGATCTTGGTGAATCGTTGATAGTGAAAAGTTATAAGTGCATGCTGTGATTTGCTTATGTTGCTTGGTTCTACAATTCGATGTCTAGCTATTGAGCACTTGATCCTTTCTTGTGGAAACCTTGCTACTTAGCACTTGATTTCTCCATGTAGACACCTGCACACTCCACAATAGTTAGTGCAGAATCTGTTGTAGTTGGCTAACGTGTTAGGTAATTTCCTTTAGCTGGATAACTTTGGGGCTACCGTATTCCTACCAACCATGACCCTACAACCATTCCTGGTTCTGTATGGATCCCCCCGAGCTGGACTTCAACATGCAAAAGAGATAGATAACCTAAAGATATTGTTGGTTGCAGTTTCTTGGAGCAGGTGAATTTCCTTTGATCATCATAAGAGAATAATGATAATGAAAATATAGATCCCCAAAGCTTGGGATCTACCTTCTTTAAGTAGGGGAGTCTTTTAATTAGGACCGTTGAAATAATTAGTTTCTTTAAATTCAACAATTAGTAATTAAAAAATATTATTTGATTAAATAACTAGTCCTCTTGAACTAGGACTTTTCCAACTGTTTAACTATAAGTGACTTTGATTTATGCTCTTAAATAATAATTATAATAACAACAACTATACTAAGAATAAATATATTTACTTAACTATTAATACCCGCTTTATAATATGAAATAATGCATAAATCATATATACTAATTATATTCCATAATTAAATAATGGCACCATTATTATTAAATCCCTTAATAATAATAATAATGATAACCTTGAGGCCTTTATACAAGTTAGTCGTGAAAGACTACTGATAATTATATTTTATTTAGTTTTGTGTCAACATATGACACTTCATTTAACTTTTAAGGACAAGATCCAATTCTTAGGATGGTCTCTATTAACACCCATATATTTTTCTACAATATGCAGTTGAATGGATGGGATGGAGGGTCAAAATGTACCTGGTAGAGAACCTGAGATATCCTCCATGCTCCAGAGATAAGTGCTAATGGGAAAGACTAAGGGGTCTAAGAAGAACTAAATGTGTAAAATATGGGAAAATGTTTAAGTGTGGGTATTAATAGGCGAGGATCACACTTTATAACCTATAGTCCGCCGGTCCAAAAATTAAAGACTAAATATCACACCGATCTATGACGTATATTAGGTGCCGGGATAGGATCCATGGCCCTATATGGGATACCGCATAGCCAAGTTGCGAGGAGGATAGGAAAAGGGCGAATGCGATGAGATTTTCCTGCCATCCAGGTGTCAGCAACAGATGATGTCGCAAGAAGAATTGATAGAAGGCCATATATAAGATCGTGCGTATGTGATGGTATGAAAAGGTGGAAAGATCCATGGCTTGGACGGCGAGAGGGGGGTACATCAATGGCTCTCATAGCTGATCGCATGAAGAAGTAGCGCACTGGATAGTGAAATAGCAGATGCGATGAACCTTTCCTGCCTGCCATATGTCAGCCTCAGACTGAGCCCGTCGCACAGAGGAAGTAATCGTAGTAGGGACCACTTCGGTACATGTGATGCCGCCGTATGGAGAAGTGTAGATAAGATGAATGGCGTAGATGAAAAGTTAAACTCAGATCTAACGATAAAGAAGAGTAGGCTGTCAAATCAAAGGATAAAGAAGCAACCGATCAGACGGTAGGGAATAGGTATGTGAGAAAACCAATGGCGGAGATTAAAGGACTGTTATCGGACAATCTACCAAAGACGGATCTAAGGCGCGATCTCCCTAGTTCAAGTGAATCTAGAACAAATAGAACAGAATATAAAACTCATTTCCTAGATCTAGTTATTGATCGAGTACTTAGATATGATACCCTTCAGATCCCGGATCCTTCTCCTTGTTGTTGCTCCAAGTCTCGCGGTCGTTAGATCTCTAGCTGCAAGACCTTTCAAGACAATATGGAAATGATACAAGCAGTACAAGATATCTAAACAATAACTGATCTAAACTAATAGTTGAGGAAGAAAGTTCTAAACATCATCCATGAGACAACATTTATGGAAAGAGATTATATTAACTATATAAAAAGGTGGGAATACATAGAAAGGATGAAGCTACAACCAAAGCCTCAACGCCGCATCCTCATTCCAACATGTCTAAGCCAAGTCTCCAAGATGGTACAAGCTTCCCAATCACCAATATGGATTCTATCAGCATCAGGATACCATAGACCTTCCCCCTCCCATGGAGAGAGTGGGTGTTTATATAGGACTAAAGAGATAGGGTGGGTTGAGGATTAGGGGGAGATGGTTAAGGGATCTTCCCATATGGTTAGGAACCAAAATCCCACCTCACCTAGAGCCTGGGGATAGGCCTCCACCTCAACAGACTTCTAGAAAGACCTCGAGACTCCACAAAATAGCCTTTAACCAACCTCGTCGCACCCTGGAGAGGACACAGAGCGACAGAGGGGGGTCATCGCACTCTGTAAGAAGACAAAGTGTAACAGTGTCTCACCCTAGATGACCAGGAACTGTGACGCCGCACCCTAGATGAAGGAGAAGTGAGACAAGTTACTCAAAGAGCTCAACTAGGCACGAAAAAACTCTCAATTAGATGTGTTTTAGCCAAGAATGAGGTTAGGGGTTAGAGCAAAGAGTTTACACAATGGTCAAGATGATGACATTATCACAATAGTCATGATGACAACACTTGGTCATAATGATGATACTTGCAATGGTCATGGTGATGACACTAGGTCAAGATGACGACACTTGCAACAATTCCACAAGGGTGACGACATTTTGGTGTAACAGAATGCCCCCCAAAGCATGAAGCTGATGGAACGAGACAGGTGAAATGCTTTGTAGTAAGAAAAATGGCAAGGACTTGTTGGTTAGAAGGAGTTGCTGCAGAAATGACATGAGATCTACAAGTCTCATACAACATAAAACATGGCTGCCGACCAATACATTACAAATCCATGGTAGTAAAGACCGACTGAACACAATCATTGCTACCTGATACAATCGTAGATCCATGATGAGATGATAACATAGCCACGACTAATACAAAAGTGGATCCGTGTAACTCTGAACTGACAACATAGCCACGACCAATACAAAGTGGATCTGTGCGTCTCAAACAATCTCCATTGCAACTTGGGTAGAAAATAACTTCCCTAGGGTCTTCAAGCTGAACCCACAATGATATGAATCTATCCATGTGATTACAATGTTTTGGAGTCGAACAAGGTAGAAACCACTTGATTACCAGTCATTAATGTATACTGCTAACAAGTGTGAGGGGAATCACCATTAATGTCAATGATCCCCAAGGTATCACAGTACATACCATCAAGAGTGAATTAATGAGCTGAAGTCGAACGCCTAATCGAATCTTTCAATCAAGAGTCAATGAGGTGAACTCATGTTGAAAGCGAGGTAACCTGCCATTGAGGCATGCAGGGCCAAGGTACTTGGTTGGTTACTAGATTCAATCCTCTTATTATGAGTTGATGTCGACAAGGATGAATCCATCGGAGGAGGGCCATGATGAATCCCCCATCAATCGACACGAAACATGAAAAAAGAAGTGTAGAGTAGATTGGATGGTACAATAATGTGCAAGACTTACTCAAGGTAGACTGTAATGATTGAAGATATACTGACTACAGATGATGAGTAATGAACAGCTCTTGAACATGGGCATGGCATGACTTGGTAGTATTGACATGACGAGAATGATACCAACCCCCAATGCAACTGATGGTGGAAGCATTATTTGGCTGATTGAAAGGAGCGACGCAACTCATGGAATTGACAAGACTTGAAGACAAAAGGATTATCCAAGTACTGAATGCAAATGCAAACGAGTGCCATGTTCAAGAGTGACTATGTACTACCGTACTTATGATGTAACACAAAATCTTCCCTTTTTCCCCATCATGATTGATGAGTGCCTCATGTGTTTTTCGACGACCTTCATGAGGGTAACCAGATGCTCGGTATAGCTCATCTCATAGATGATTCCAATCCCAAATGTTTCACGAACCTAGAAAAGGAGGGGTTCATCCCATAATGGGCCCTTCAATGTTTAAAATTTAACGAGTCCAGGGAAGGAAAACTCGATGTCATTTCATGTTTAGAGAGTCTGAAAAGAACTAAAGGATACTCCAACAGTCCTTTTTCGTAAAGTTAGCCTCATCGCCCGAAAAAGGGTAAAACAACGCGGGAGAGGACTCTTCTAGCCATGGTTGGTTGGAGTATTCCTTTTTTGTAAATAGTGCTTCCTGGCCCGAAAAAGGGGTAAACTATCACCAAAAAGACGATCATTCAAATGCTTTTACAAGCGTGAAAGCATCAAGTTCGCTTGGAAATATTTTGCTATTTAGGGAGTTTGAAAAGAGCTTAAAAAGGACTCCATGAACAACTTTGTCATGGTTGATGAC